>CM035092.1:21884895-22384595 GCA_020205505.1 Panax japonicus | reverse complement strand
GTATTAATTAATGTTAATATTTAACATTAAAGTAACAAAGAATATGTGACGCCCCAAAAACAGGTATACATCACCCATCTTGGGTCGCCAAATACATGGTACATAAATCAAATACAAACTTAATTATACAACAGTCGTGTAAAGTACGACAAAACATAACTGAGAGTTTGAACAAGAATATTGCCTTCTAGACAATATCCACACTCAATGAAATCCTCATTACATTTATTATCACACTATTTTATAGAATAGTGAGAACTACTATGACACAATCTCGGACCATCACTCCATTCCCCGACTAGTCCCGGCTACGTTCTCATTTCCTGAAGAGAACAATGAAAGCGAAAGGGTGAGCTCAACTAGCCCAGTAAAAAATATTATGACTAAAATAATGCAGAATAAATTATCCTTAGCCTTCAACAGTATAAAAACTGATAGAATATAATAGACAACAAGTTTGAGATCAACAACTGCAGCGGAGTAAGCAATCCATTAGAAAAGTCAAGTAGAGCATAAAATATACTATCTTCTATGATTTAAAAAGTTTTTCATCAACTTTATCGTTGAGACTCAACTAAATAAATAAAATTGAATCATCCCTGCACCACGACCAAGGATATTCATGTAATCATCAATGGTCAGGATTATACCGAATAATCCCTGGTCATAATCATACCAACAACTGTCCATCAATGAACTACAAGCCAATGAGGACTTTCACCACATCATTCATCATATTACGATCATGATTATATCGAATAATCCCTGGTCATAATCATACCAAGTCCATCTATGCACGTAAGCCAAAGATAACTTTAATCACAATATAAGTATGAGGATGATGATAATGACATAATAATTCAATAAAACAAGTTCAAGGATAAATTTTAAAGATTTATAATTTAATTTATCCAGAAATCAATAACTTTCAAATTGTCAACATGATACTTCTTTATAGAGTAAAATTTAAGAATAATATTCATGTACCAAAAATAATTTAGACAGAAAAGAAATATATTTTTTGGGTGAATAGTACCCCGTGAATAGTATCCCGACACGAAAAGTGTCCCGAATACCCGAGTGAATGATACTAGAGTGAATAGTAATCAGGTGAATAGTAACCCATGAATAATATCTCGTAAATAGTACTCCAGCACGAAAAGTGCCCCGAATACCCAAGTGAATAATACTAGAGTGAATAGTAACCCGTGAGTAGTAACTCATAAAAAAATACCAAAGAAAATGATATTTCATGACGAGTACAAAAGAAATGATATCTCAGACGAGTATAATAGAATATACAAAACTGTAAATGGATTTTTCACCCGCCATGCGGTAATCCACGTAGACAGATCATTTTCATAATTTAATAAAGAATGAATACGAAGGATCATTCACCATGCATGCGGTAATCCACATAGACAGGTTATTCCAACAGAATAATAAAGAATGGAATAACAGAAGAATTCACCATGCATACGATAGACCGCACAGACAGGTTATTCCAACAGAATAATAAAGAATGGAATAACAGAAGAATTCACCATGCATGCGGTAGTCCGCGTAGATAGGTTATTCCAACAAAATAATAAATAATGGAACCAGGTCATGTGTAATTCGCACAGACAGGTTATTCCAACAGAATAATAAAGAATGGAACCAGGTCATGCGTAATCTGCATAGATAGGATATTCCAACAGAATAATAAAGAATGGAACCAGGTCATGCGTAATTCGCATAGACAGGATATTCCAACAAAATAATAAAGAATGGAGCCAGCTCATGTGTAATCCGCACAGACAGAATATAACAACAGAATAATAAAGAATGGAATAACAGAAGAATTTCACCATGTATGCATTACTTCGCAAAGACAGGTTATGACAACATAATAATAAAGAATGGAATAACAAAAGAATTTTACCGTGTATGCAGTACTTCGCATAGACAGGTTATTCCAACAGAATAATAAGGAATGGAATAACAATAGCTCTCTTCATGAATACGAAAGAAATAATGTGACGCCCCCAAGCATGTTGGGCATTTTTTTTACAAGATTCCATCAACAATGTAAGTAATAATACACTAATAAACCAAAAGGGCATTTTGGTCATTTCACATATAATTTCAAGGGCATTTTTGTACATAGCAATTAAATGTAGTATTTAATCACTAGATGGTAATTCTTATCATTTACCAATTACTTCTATCCTTTGGTAAATTAAAACATTTATACATTAACACCGTAATTAAACCCGATAATTTAAAATTAGGGTTTTTAATAGAAAATTTAGGGTTTTATAATTAGGGTTTCTTAACGCCATCAATTAGGGTTTCTAATTGATCATTAGGGTTCTCTAATTATCTGTGTATGTTACTAACACAGTCATTACGGTCTCTAACTTCAACCGATTAGGGTTGTAATAATTAGGGTTTGTCCTAATTATCGACAAACAACAGTAATTAGGGTTTTCTTCTAATTACCGACATCTTATACACAAAAACTTCATATACACAGTCACTACTCAGTCATTTCTCATAACTGAGTTTAATAATTAGGGTTTCACAACACGATAATATGTTATGACCTAATTGACCGTCATTGCACAATTTTATCTGTCCGCACATACACAGTACATAATTATGGTACTGTAAAATTATTATAACAATAATATAATATTATTATTCTCATTTCTTGATCACAATCCCAATCTAGGGTTTGGATCTCATATCTGACTTATTCTTCGTACACAACATCAATAATCAAGTTAAAATAATTAACTTAAATATTCTGAACAAATCATATAATAAAATATTTATTATATAATTCTAATTATCACTTCATATATTATTTCCAATCATGTTTTCATGAAAAAAATTAATAAAACATTTCGTCTTATAGGAATTAATTACCATAAAAATATAATTTGTAGTAATTAATTATTCCAAAATTATTTCTAATTTTTCAAGTAATAAATATATTCGCATTTATCGTTCACATTACTAGACACTTATTCTCGTCATTAAATAAATAAATAAATAAATTTATACGCAAAATTTCTTATTTATTTTATATAGTAAATCTCGGGTTATTACAGATCCTGAACCACAAAACGTGGAAGAATGTCAGAAAAGAAAAGATTGGCCAAAATGAAAAGATGTTATTCAAACTGAGCTACAATCTCTATTGAAAAGAGAAGTATTTGGACCAGTAGTCCAAACACCGCTGGGTGTAATCCCGGTTGGAAACAAATGGGTATTTGTACGAAAGCAAAATGAAAAAAAAATGAAATTATGAGATACAAAGCCCTACTTGTAGCTCAAGGATTTTCACAAAAACCTGGTATTGATTATCAGGATATATACTCTCCAGTAATGGATGGAGTTATTTTTCGCTTTCTGATAGGTATGGCAACCATGGAAGGTTTGAAAACACGTCTGATGGATGTTGTAACAACATACCTATATGGCTCACTTGACAGTGAGATTTACATGAGAATCCCTGAAGGACTGAAAATGGATGAATCACAAAGGCCCCGTCACATATATTCAATCAAGTTACAACGCTCGTTGTATGGGTTAAAATAGTCTAGTCGAATATGGTATAATCGACTTAGTGATTATTTAATAAAAGATGGATATATAAATGATCAAGTATGTCCATGTGTTTTTATTAAGAAATCACAAAGTGAATTTTTCATCATTGCTATATATGTGGATGATTTGAATAGGTACTCCTGAAGAACTCGCAAGAACTGCTACTTATTTAAAGGATGAATTTGAAATGAAAGATCTTGGAAAGACAAAATTCTGTTTGGGAATACAAATGGAGCATTTAGCATCTGAAATTTTTGTCCATCAATCCACATATGCTGAAAAGATTCTCAGTCATTTTCATATGGATAAAGCTCATCCTTTGACTACCCCGATGGTTGTTCGATCTTTAAAAGTTGATAAAGATCCATTTCGGCCTCTAGAAAATGGGGAAGAAGTTCTTGGACCTAAAGTTCCATACCTAAGTGCAATAGGTGCTCTTATGTATCTTGCAAACTGTACACGGCCTGATATTACTTTTGCTGTCAACTTGTTAGCAACATACAGTTCTTCTCCTACTAAGAGACATTGGGATGGGGATCAAACACATTTTAAGATACCTCCGTGGAAGTATAGATCTTGGGTTATTTTATCCAAGAAATTCAACGTCGCAATTGGTTGGATATGCCGATGCAGGATATTTATCAGATCCACACAATGGAAGATCACAAACAGGTTATGTATTTACATATTGTGACACGGTTATATCCTGGAAATCCACAAAGCAAACCATGACAGCTACATCTTCAAATCACTCTGAGATTCTCGCTATACATGAAGCAAGCAGAGAGTGTGTTTGGTTGAGATCAATTATTCAGCATATTCAAAAGTCATGTAAATTACCATCAATCAAAGACATTCCTACAATTTTGTATGAAGATAACGCTACATGCATTGCTCAACTTAGAGGAGGGTACATCAGGGGAGATAGAACAAAACACAATTCACCTAAATTCTTCTTCACACATGAGCTACAAAAGAAGGGTGATATAGATGTGCATCAAATTCGATCATGTGATAATCTAGCCGACTTATTCACAAAGTCGCTACCAAATGCAACGTTTGCAAAACTTCGGAAAAGGATCGGAATGTGTCGACTGAAAGACTTATGACAATATTTCATCAAGGAGTAATGAAATCCTTTTGAGGAGAAGACTGTACTCTTTTTCCTTAGTCACGGTTTTTATCCCAATAGATTTTTTCTGACAAAGTTTTAACGAGGCAGTCAATTAAGATATTTATGTAAAAGATATTTACTCTTTTTCCCTTCGTTAAGTTTTTCCAACTGGATTTTCTTAACAAAGTTTTTAATGAGACATAATCTTCTATCGTGGGAAATCAGGGGAAATATTATAAAGTAGATTCCCTCCTCTCCTGTTTTTTCCCGTGATCACTCCCATTATTGTTTTTCCCCTCCGTGACTCTCCCCCTTTATTCCCTCCTTCTCTTTCTCTTCTCATGCCTCACTTATATAAAGGCAGTACATGCTGCTGAATGAGAATTAAGATTTTCTCTAAAGAATTTCTCTCTCTTTTTCTCTTGTTTATTCTTTCTAATTTTATAAAGCAATTATAAGAGTATTTTTGTACACTTTTGATTAAGTTTTATAACAAAAATCCTGTTATCTACTACTTATTTTACGTATTGATATAATATTGTAACTCATTACCCCCTTGATCGGCTAATCTTTAAATTAATCTTTACCTTTAAAATTTAGGGGTTCTGAGATGGTAGCAGGGATGGATCTACACTAGGAGCAGTGGGGTCCGCGCCCCCATGGGATTTTTGGACAATTTTGTATATATGGGATATCTATTTGCGTATTTAAAAAATATACATTCATAATAATTAATATTTATTCATCTCACTATAAATGAGTTTCATTTTTATTTTTTAAAGTTGATTTCTAAAATTTGAAAATTTCAAACTATGGGTATTAATTTAATTTAGATAATAAAATCATAAATAAATTTATAATATGTATTTATAATATATCTTTGTATTTCATTTATAATATGTCACAAATAAATTTATTAGACATTAGTACTTCATTACATGTATTGTTTTCTTACCAAAAGATAAGCATTAAAAAACTAATTCCTCCGTCCTAAATTAATTGTTTAGTTTTGATTTTTTTAAGTCAAATTGACTATTTTTAGAATTAATAATTAAGCATATATAAATATATTTCTAAAATTATAAAAATTGGGGTTAGTAATATCTTTTTGTTATAATCTCTTCACCTATATTTTAGCAAAAATAGTAAAAAGATTTATTTTAAAAATGATCAATTTAACTTTAAAAAGTCAAAATTGAAAAATTAATTTGGGACGGAGGGAGTACCATTTATGCATTAAACACGTTATTTATTTAGAATTTTTCTCAATATATGACTGTACATTTTTTTTGTTTGTTTAAAATGTGTCCTACTAAAAGTAAAAATTCGCCCCAACAATGTAAAATTTCTGGGTCCGCCACTGGATGGTAGCATCTATGTATGCAGCTTTATGGAGGTTATGTACCTATATTATTTCTGTGTTCTCTTCACTTGAATCAGTGCCTGCTTCGTATGGTTTATTTTAAAATATAAGCATAAAAAGTTGTGTTTGACCCGACTTGGTTAAATAAGCTATAAAGGAGTACAATTCCTTCCATACACAAAAGGAAAAGCTAGTCTTGTTACTCCCCCTCCCCCCGGCTTATAGCTTATTCCTATTCTAGGTAAATCTATTCAACTTATTTTCCGAACACAACTTATTCCCATAATAAGTTGGTTTAAAAAAACTGCACCAGCCAAGATACTCCAGCTTATCATATAAGCTCCTTGATATAAGCTAGTACATAAGTTATAAACTGTTGAATAAGCTGAGACAATACAACTGTATGTGTATAATACACAATGCATTTGGTGTCTAAAACTTTGGGAGTTCATCTCATTATGGAGATTATAATACATGATAAACATTATGGATTTGTAGATTTTTACTCAAGGGAGGATATCAACTATAATTAATATCCTTATACTATATATGTATATATATTTATCTATTCACTTAATTTATGTAATATGCTTAAATTGATCATTCTTCGTCTGATATATCAATGTTACCTAAATCGTGGTTTGATACCGTAAGTAGAATGAAAATGGGAACGGAAAATATACTTTTGTGGTACAGAGTATATGATAAGGGTAGGTTTCCTCTAATTGCTTAGTTGGTATGAAGTAAGTTTCCGGAACTTGGTATGTTGGGAATTATGTTACCTGGATCATGGTTCGATGCAGTACTTAGACTGAAAATAGGAACAAAAAGTATTACTTTGCGTTATACAAACTACAAATTACGGTAGGGATAGGTTCTCTCAAGTTGCTTAGTTGGTATGAATTCCGGAACTTGGTATGTTCGGTAGGGATAGGTTCTCTCAAGTTTCCTGGCTAGTAACGATGAATGATATAATAGCGAACTAATATTACAAATTCACAATTTTATTTAAATCATGTAAGTAAAAAAATTGTAATTTATATTACTTTTTTAATTAATATACATTATTTATATTTCTTTATACAAAAAAAATAATCTTATCGAATTTGAATTTTAAAATTTCATAATTTGATCTCAAGTCAAAATACATCTTTAATTTTAGAGTAATGCTACAGTGAAAAAAGATGACTAAAATGATGTGTCAGATTATAATTAGTGGATGTTCCACCATACATGGGTGTCCAATGGTTATAATTAATAAGTCAATAACTATCATCCACATCATTTTGTATATCTTTTTTTATCCAAGCTTTTGTCATCAAAGCATTATTGTTAATTTTATAACGGATGAAGTTATTTTTTGGTTGTGCTTACCTATGCTTGCAGTTTTGTATCAAGTTTGGATGGATGATACATATCTAGAATATCTTGTCTTGATAAAAGTTTGGACTTTTTAAGAAAATGAAACCAATCTTGCATGAAACCTGAGCTGCATGTTTGAAAATTTTCTATAAAAAATTATTAAAATAATCAATTACATTTTGTATAAATATATAAAATTAAGATTTTATAATCAATTAATTTTATATTGCAAGGTGTAATTTTCTTCAAAAAAGAAGAAGAAAGAAAAGTAATACTCCTATTAAATCTATAATACATGTCATGAGCAACATATCATGGGAATATGGAAAGAATATATTGGGGGTAAATTTGGTATACTCAGTCTCTATCTTAGTTAAGTTAATATATTAATATTGGTTTGGCTAAGAAACATCCCCACATGCAGAAGTATCAAAATTGGCAGACATATCAGTTCCCATATTATATCATCAATTATTCTGTACATCAAGAAAATAGACATTTAAGGTACTGAGGTTTTTACTATACTGATCTCCTAATTATCTTTTTGATAATGTGGCCGCCTGACTTGCATTAAAGTCTTTGGTGTCTTGAACACAAGACAATAGCTTCACATAACTTAGTCATGTTTCATTGTTCTCCACGACAATACCTTTTTATTTGCGCAACTAAGGTTTACGTACTAAAACAATGTGTGATTCTGTTAATTTATAAGTTATGATTAACTTATTGTTTATATATTGTTAGTTAATCAGATTTATATTTATTGGAAATGTTCTTAGCTTTACACTATGATTTTTTTAGTTAGCTTGCTTGTATTGTAGGTTTATTTGGTGGCTCTTATTTTGCTTCCTATGTGTACCAACATGTTTTAGCGGTAGTTTTATTGTTCACCTTCCATTTCTGTTCATTATTGGGTTTTGGTTACTTATTTATTTTCAAGTGTTTAAGATGACAAGATTTGCAATGTTTTCACTTGTACATATGTTATACCATAAACATCCAGAGATTTCACAGGAATGGCTGTCAGCTTCAGATACTGGGATGATTGTGTTGATCCCGAGGACCTGGAGGCAATGTGGAAGGATCCCGAAGTGAGCAGTGAATGGATTAACGCTGGAGAGACTAAAGAATTAGAAGTCCACCTCTCACGTGATCCAGATGGTCAACCTTATCTTACCTTATCTATATCGGTTAACCATTTTAGCAAGGTTCTGAATTTAGTGCTATCTAGTTAGAGGTGAAATTCACCTAGAAATCTGTCTCTAGAGCTTGCCTTGCTCAATTATACGAGAAAAACATGGAGTTCTGTATATTTTAAATTTAATTAATCAAAACATTGATCACATAACAAGCAGAATTTCAAAATTGATCATGCATATAGCTGATTCAAAGCTGTAGTTAACCTGGTAATATCACTTATTTTTTGCACCATGTTAGAAAGTTGAACACTTATGGTTTCAATCTCTTTTAATAAAACTTAATCTTGGGAAAAGATTCGATCTAATGCGTGGTCCAATTACATAAGTAACTTTTTTTAGTAAATAAAATGGATGGATAAATCATTAGTGAGAAGAAAAAGATGGATGTTACATTGAATTTGCCAAATTTGGCATCCTTTTCATTTTCTCAGGATATGCTATGTGCTATAGGCTATAGCTGAACTTGAAAGTGATAGACAACCCCTCTTTACGCGGTATAACAAAAAGAAGAAAGAAACTACAATTGGTATAATGCAAATTTTACCAAAAACCGCAGAGCAGCTGGTCAGGTACTAACTAAATTTTTTCATATTGATCTCTGTATTCATTTTCTCCTTATTTCATATCGATTTCGGGTGGTGGTAAATGGACTTAAAACCTGAACTTTCTTGCAGAGAGTTGGGGTACAATACATATCAAATTGAAGGGGATTCAAAGATTCTATACAAGCCTTTTGTCAATGTAAATCTTGGTGCTGCTTACCTCATGTATTTATCAACATTTGATGAAAAGTAAGTTCAACAAATATATATATACAAGTCCATTTCAAGGGCTCACCCCTTTATTTTACATACCATGTTCACCCCCTTTAGCGATGGACCGGACGATGGTTCGGTCCGTCGCTATATCAGAACACCATTAACTTTTAACGACGGACTGAACCGTCGCCTGAAGGTATGCAAGGAATGTAGGATCAAGGGTAAGTCCTTGATATATATATATATATATATATATATATATATATATATATAGAGTCCGGATCAGGTCCGGACTCCCGGATTTTATAAAATCCGGACCTTTTTTTTTTTTTTTTTTTTGCTTTTTTTTTTTGAAACAACTAAAAAAAAAAAAAAAAAAATTTATGGAACTGAAATTTTTCCATAATACAGTGTTTTGGGCGTGATTTGGATGCCTATAACGAAATATGTCTGTACAGTCTGGGCAGACTGTACATACATTGGTTGGGGTAGGTGTTAAAAACACGCCCAAAACACTTTATTATGGAAAAATTTCAGTTCCATAAATTTTTTTTTTTTTTTTTTTAGTTGTTTCAAAAAAAAAAAAAGCAAAAAAAAAAAAAAAATTTTGGGGTCCGTATTTTAAGTCCAGTCCGGGAGACCGGACTGGATCCGTGGCCTATATATATATATATATATATATATATTTTATTGTTAGACAAAACTATGGCAAACACATAAATCAATGGAAGAATTTAAAGGCGAGGACCCAAGATTTATATGAAAAACCCTAATTGGAAAAATTCACGGGCAAGAGGCAAAAGATATTTCTATATCAAAGTGTGAAGAATAAGTTGTGAATTTCTCTCTAAAGGCGGCTAAAACTGAGAAAGAAAAGAATATTGATAGCTAGGCTCAAATAACATAACAGGTCCATACTTTGAGGGCTTCAGCCTCAGTCCTCCACTAAACCTCATCTTTCTTTTCCTTCGAGTTGCCACACAAAATAATTTGGGTCGAGTCAAAAGTCGTATCCCAAACAAGAATTTGAGACAAATATAACACACACACATATATACTCTCTTTTTGGTTCCATTTTTAATATGTACTTTTTTTAGTGGCTCACTACTTCAACTTGAATGTTGTTGATGCTGAACTTTGACAATAATCTCTTACCTAATAGAGAGAGAAGTAAAGAATTCATGGTGAGGGCTTATAAAGGTGGTACAAATAAGGCGACTCATAAATCAACTTTACTATTCTGGAGACGGTATCTTTCTGTCAAGGAAGGTCTTCCATCCAGGTTATTGTTTACATTCCATGATATCAACATGCATTTCACATAAACTAAATCAGTTTCAAGAGTTGTGTTATTTAATGCACTTGTTTCACCCTGGACAACCTGTATTGACACAATTCGATATGACATGGATGTAAATAGTGGACACATATAGCACTGAATAAAGATAATGAAGTGTCAATCGAACTGAGAGTCTGTGACAATTCGAAAAATTTCACAAGTTATCATCCCGCATTCTAGAATATATGGAGGTGATGTATGTTATTGATTCTGGAATGTTTAAGAACATGGCTCCTCAGACGAGTAATTAATGAAATTGTGATGTTGCATACTATGATTTTCTTGAGCATCTTCTTATCCTTTAGGTTTTTATTAACCACTTCCAATTAGGTGAAAGATTATATATTTATATCATATGGAGTAGTGAGAGACTTTCATGGAATCATTACAAAAAATTACATTTTCCCTGTTCTCCCAAGTGCACAGGCACGGAAATAACAGTCCAGACAAGTAATTCACTTTCAAGCTGCGCACCAGCAGAACTGTGATAATGATTAAATGACGTTGATTTTGGTATAAAAACATGTTCCTCATCTCCTTATAGGGCCATCCTTATATCTTATTGTATAGACCATAGAGTAGTACTTGTCAAGTTACTATTTGCTTTAAAAGCTTAAGCTTTCCAAGAATGGACCTGAATGAGTATTAATTAAACTCTCCCTGTCTGCAATAAGTAAGTGTAAAACTTGAACTTGAACCCAATGCCTTGCTAAACTGAGTTTTGATATCATGTCACATTGCCATTTGCTCTAAAAGCTTAAGTTGTTCATGAATAGACCCAACAATATTCATTATGTTACCTCCGTTCTAAATTATAAAATACTTTTTAAAGTCAATTTCATACATTTTCAAACGCAAAAGTGGCATGAATTCATTTAGTTTATGTTAATATAATTATCAATATCATAAAATACCTTAAAAGTACTACTAGTCATAAGATTTATTGTCTTCAAAAACTTAAATGAATCATATCAATTTTAAATTTGGAAATGTTATAAATTGACTTTTACAAAGTTAATATTGATCTTATAATTCGGAACAGAAAGAACACTCACTACTACAAAACAGTAAATAGACAACGCAGAAAAAACGTTGTGGTTTCAGTCAGAAAAACGTCGTGGTTAAGGGTGTTGTCTATTTAACACCCTTACACAACGTTTTTAAAACGTTGTGGTTAAGCACAATACACAACGTTTTTTAGGAAAAAACGTTGTAGATTTATTTTCAAAAAATTAGCATATGCTTAAAAACGTTGTAGAAGATATGATTTCACAACGTTTTTTGTTAAAAATGTTGTTGTTTAGTATAAAAGACAACGTTTTTAACCAATTTATACAACATTTTTAAAATGTTGTAGATAAAGTAAAAAAAAGAAAAAAAATATTGTGGTTCACCTATATTACCAATACACCTGCAATATGCTAATGCCATGATATATAACTAAAAAGTCTAAATTCTCATTTAAATTTCAAGCCAAAATGTATCAAGCATTCAAAATACATCTCAATAATATCATTCATTTACAAAGTTAAGAACGCATTTACAGTAGGCACTACACAAATTATATATTAAACATCCAAACCACCTGTTTACAACTTACATATTAAACCACCTGTTTACAACTTACATATTAAACCACCTGTTTACAACCTGTTTGTCAACTTGTGAACCTGTAACAAATAAAAGAATACCTCCTGCAACATCACAACAATACAGCAACATCACAGCAACATAAACCAAACCTCAAAATTCTTTGTAATCATCTGCAAAACAATAACAAGCCATGTCATCCAAAAAATAAAGTCACCTAGATAGGACTTGGAGTTCTGATAATATTTAGGACTTGGGACATCCTCTATCATTGCACCCTTGTACCTAGGTAAAGAAGAGGTAAGCCAAAAATATATAACACAGAAGGAAATATATCATTACAGCTAGATTTTGAAAAACACAATATATTAACTGCAAACTTAATACATACACAAGAACAGAGTGCCTAACAGTATTTGTTCAATACCACAAACTGAATTCACAGCATTCTCACAAGTCTCTTTTCATTCCACAACAAAATATTGCCATTGTCATGTGTCCTGACAGTTACCATCAGTTCAGTGCAAGCTTAACAACAGGTCATGACAAATATGACTATACAAGGAATATCAAAACCAAACAACTATAAATAGAAACAATAAATATACGATAAGCAGACAAACCTCCTCCACGCTGAACTCGCAATACTCTTTGAGCTCCAACGTGTTTGCTAATTGGGCTAGTTTTTATCCAAGCACAAAGACAATCACGCTATACTCAACAATGGAGCAGTTCATTGTGGTTAAGAAGGAGCTTAGCATCAGATTACCAAAAAATTAAAAGAAATAGAGAAAATGGTCTAACACTTTAAGCGAGGTATGTTTTCACCAAGGCTAATGACCATCTGAGCATGAAAACCAAACCAAAATATAAACATATTACATATGTCTGTGTCATCTCATCACGCAAGTATTGAAGGTCCTTTGTTAGAGAAATAACCTCAATTGTCTTGCCATTGGATGCTGTGATAATGTCTCCAGGTCTCATGCCTGTTCCACTGATCATATTCTCACAAGCTGCAACTATGAAATGAACCTACGAGTACAACAACCTCTACCGAGTCAAAATGATTCTGTAAATTAACATTAAAAAAAATATAAATACAGCTACTCCAGGAACAAAACACATGAGAGCTTACACGAAAGAGACAATTTAAAAGCAAAAAAGTTCATATATGAAAAATAAGGCAAAGACTTGCAAATGAATTCTCAAATAAATTGCAATTCAAGACCATTAGTGACAACCATAAATAGATGTGGTAGGGATAACCCAAGTTCACAACAACAAAAGTAGGATATTTCTCACCTCTACTCCAGCAGGCTTAATTTGTCCAAGAGCTTTAGCTGCACCCAACACTGCTCCTAAGCCTCCCATATCAAATTTCATGAGCTCAATTGAACAGCCAGGTCCTGTCTTGATGTTGTAGCCACCACTGAAACATCAAAATATTCAACAGCAATGTAAGACGAAGAATCAGCAAATCAGTAAATGCAGATTTTTACTCTCCCTATATATGGTTTTTGTAACCATCACAACAAGTAAGAAGAGAGAGCTGCTGAAACATATGAAAGGGAGATATATCATATAACTTCAGATGCCATACAGTAAATAGATATTAAATGGGAAACATAAAATCCTGTTGCTTACAAGGCAATCGCACTTGTGATGTAAAGATTACGCTGTAATCTATTAACTGTTCCAGTGTACATCTCCCCCAAAAGGAAGCCTAATGACTCAATTACCACCCTTATGCCAGAACCCCTGAGGTATAAGAGCCATCATCAATAACAAACAATCAATAACATAAACTATTAAACTCTGCTAAATAACAGATCCCCTGAACAAGTTTGGCTACCTAAAAAAGTTTGGCTCTAACTCTGCTAAATAACAGATCCCCTGAACAAGCAATGATTTGTTAGAATAACCCCTTCCAAGACCCATTATCACAAAAAGAAAACTATTAAACTGCTTTTCAAACTCATCTAACAAAATATTTGATGGACCAGAAATTAATCACTAACTTAGCTAACAACCTTTATTTGGAGATGAAACTAAAACTTAAATCTATATTATAGCATAAACTGATAAAAATTATACCAGAAGAAGATGATATATATACCAGAAGAAGAAGAACAAAGGATAAAGCAGGAATCAAAATAAACAAATATCACTCTATATCGAGAGTGATGTTAACCGAATCAAAAATCTCGAACCGCCGTCGAAGCCGAACATTAGCAATACTAGCCGCCTGAAGCAACTCTTGGACTGAGGTTGCTGTTTTTAGGGCTTCGATTTCTGAAACGATCAGCGGCTCTTTCGTCTTGGTATTGCCCTTGTTTAAAACATTGTGAACTCGAAGGAGAACATTCTCTGTGCAGATTCGACGGAACAGGATCTCCATTTTGGCTCTTTCGGAAAGCAATCTTGATTCCACGGTGACTGTCTCCTCTTCTTCTTCTTCGTCTTCGTAATCTTCGCCTGAAGCCTGTTGTTAATGAAAGAAAGAATAGATATACTGAATACAGGAATCTAAACAAGCAGTGAGCAAAAGTGTGAGACCCTAAATCGACTGAAGCTTAGTATTTGAGAGGGTTTTCAATTTGAGAGGATATGTTGGGGGCAGAGTGTTAGGGAAAAAGAGGATATGTTGCTCTGTCTCTTTTTTTTGCTTCGTATTTCATTTCGGCGTCTTTTTTTTTGCTCCGTGTTTTTCTTAATAGATAACGTTTTTAAAAAAAACGTTATCTAATTAAAACAAAAAAAATGCCCTTTTAAATAGATAACGTTTTTGCATATATATCTACAACGTTTTTTAAAAAAACGTTGTAAAAAAAAATACCACAACGTTTTTATAAAAAACGTTGTCTATTAAGTGTTGTCTATTAGGTACTTTGTACTGGTGACTATAATACTAATGTTTGGACATAAGAAAACATAGTTGGGTTGATTTTCAGTTGTAAATTAGTTGTACGAATAGTATATACAGGTTCTAGTATATGTCAGTTCATAGTCTAACTCTTAAGCACATGCACTCTTAACATGTTCTATTTAGTTGAAGTGAAAGCTTCTAGATGACAAAAAGAAATAAAGTAGAACCAAAGGACTTCTGATTTGAGTCACCATTTAAAATATTTACCACGTGGATTCATCAAAACGGATCTATTGAGCAGGAATTTTTTACCATGCATACTGTAATAAAACTTGATCTATCAAAGGATTGATATCATAAATTTGATTTTGTATAGCACACAACTTTTATGCAGAAAAGTTTTTGAAGTTGGTCCCATGCCATCTGGTCCTTCTCCTCCTGCTGCTCCGGCTTCACAATCAAAAGGTAGCCCTTTCTTGAGCTATTGAAAGTTGTTTGCATTTCATTCTTGTTGCTTCTCTATATAGATAAGAAACAGTAAAGTGTCTAGCAACTTAACTTGATACAAAGAGATTTTAGTAGCAGTTTGTGAACAATTTGATGGTTGTCGCTTGTCGGACAGTAGTTTTGTTAAGCATTTGTCAATTTCATTTAGCAATTCTTTTTTCTTCATTAAGTAAATATATTGAACTTTCCCGATAAGAATTATATCAGAACAAGCCAATCTTCAACTTACAACTGTCAGTACCTTCTTGAGGAATATTTGTTTAGGTTGTTATCATGGTAATGATTTACTCTTTATTATAATTAATAATTATCCATTATTTTTCCGTAATAACCAAATTTATTTTGCATGTTTTACACTTTTACTTTACGCATGTATCTTACCTATCTTAGTTTGTAATTTCTTTTAAACTTCTAGTCATAAAACATTATCGATAACGTACTTCTCCTTGCTAAATCCTTCAGCTTGTTGGATTTTTTTTCTTCACAAAAATGATAAGTAAAAAAAACAAACTTCTATCAAATGTTTCTATGTTGATTGTGGAAATTAATATCTCCACTTATGAACTATGTAGTATTGATGTATCGAGGATGGATACTTAATCTTTACGTGATGGAGCAGGTGATGGCAATATAACATGGGACTCGAGGACTTCTCCAGAAGACATGGAGGATATGTGGAGCAATACAAATGTTAGCAAGGAGTGGTTAAAATGTGGAGAAAAACATGGAAAATTACAAGTTTCTCATGATACTGATAATAGACCATATCTTTCTAGGGTTGAACTGAAGGTAAGATATTTTAAGCATGAGCTTTACAACTTTTACAATGTTGTGTCTGATAAATTTAATGGATCTGTTGGGTACTTGTTTGCTGAATTACTACTATTACACCCCCAGTTCCAAAAAAAAATGTCCCACTTTTGTAAATAATGTAAACTATCTAAAAACTTCTGGTAATAACAAATTTACTACATCCAAAACTTAACTGAATTCACATCAATTTAAAAATGTTGTGATTTGCAAATTGACTTCAGAAATTCAAAATTGGACTCTACTTTTTATGAGGACTTCCGTTCCTTTATTTTTTTTTTTGGGAGTCTTTTTCCTTTCTGTTTTCCATTAGAAGAATTCTTCTGTGCTTTTGAACAAGATTTGACCCAGAAATTTTAGAACAGATTATTCTATTGTCGACTTAATGTCTTCTAATTGTTTTATTTCTCAAATAAGAACCTATATGAGTGTAAAATATATGAAATCACAAATGTTAGCTTCTACCTGCAGGGGGTGGCAGAGATTATTCTTTCAAAACACTTCAGTACAACAGGATTACAGCCTGTAAGTATGCAAGTTCGCTAATTAGTAGTTATAACTTGTAAATAAGATTGCTTTGTGTATATTTCGATTTATGTATATGTGTACATATACATATATACATATATATACTTTTATAAAGAGAAGGTAAACAGTTCTAAGGTGTTCACTTGGTTATTCCAAACTCCAAAGGTCTTCTATATTTTTCAAGTAACCCAGCTACTACCCCCAAAAAAGAAAGACAATATTACAAAGATATGTAGTAGCAACAGAAGTGTAGTATTGATAGGGTTAGATGAGGTTCATTGCTATTTATGTAGAACCTGAATAAACGAGGAAATGTCAATGACAGATCTATGATGCTAAGATTTGGGGGCCTGTATTGGCAAAAATAAATTTGCGACTGAAGATGCCATTTATGTATGATTTTTAAACCAATGACCTTGTTCACAGAATTACAAAAGGAGATTAATATATTTGCTCCACCTTTGTTAAAGGCTTATATAAAACTCTTTTAGCCTCTTACTTCTTGTTCTTGTTTACGTTATTTCATATATTTTCATTATCAGCCAACTAATTTCTTTGTAACCCTTCTGTTTTTTGTTTTTGTTTTGTCTCTCATCCCCTCTTCTACAGTCAGTTTTGTGTGCTATTAGTGAGATCATTAGCATGCGTTACCTGAATGGGGCTAGACAACGCACTGGACTAATGGGAATTGACTACTCCACAGCTCTATGGCTCAACAAGTATGTGAAGGCTATAAATTAAAATTAATGTTTCACTATAAAAAATAATAAGCCAAAATATTTACATCTTGTGTTACTCCTCCAATGGAGGCTCTTGCAAGCTGTTTCCACTCTAGCTATTTTATGGAAATTGAGACACCTAAGCTGAAAATGCCAGTAGATCTCAAATTCTAGCATTAAAGTGTTTTCAAAATATGCAAAAAGGAGCCATTACTCATCTTCCAGTTAAAACTCTTTTCAGCACTTCTTTTAGGTACTCTAGCTCCATTATGGCTATCAAAACAACTGAATTGAAAACACTAGTTGATCTCAACTTTCATAGCATTAAATAATTCCCACTCATGTAAGTATTTTGTGATTTGATGTTAAAATGCTTATTTATAAGGCTGTAAATCGAACCAACTCGACTCGGATTCGTTAATAATATAGTCCAAATTTGAGCAAAAAAATAATTCAAATAAAAATACGAGTAGAATTTGAGCATGGTTATACTCGACTCGTTTAGGATTCAAACTACTCGAATTTTTTATTATGATTCGATACATACTTGATTGATAAATATTTGAGTAGATACTCGATACATTCTCTTATAATATGTACAAAATTAAATAAAATTAGGATAATTAGTTATTATTTTTTAATTTTGTTTTAAATTTTTATTGTACTTTTATATTTGTAAAGTGTAAATTTATGAATCCTAAACTGCTTCCTTCACCGTGAATGGAATAGTTGTTTTCCTTTCAAACACAGTTGGTCACTGAGAAATTTGATGCATTGTATAAGCATCCTTCTTTATATTTGACAAAGAAATGCGCTAGAATTTTCTGAATCTGACGTACAGGGACTTGGGTTACAAGGCATACGTAGAAAGAAAATCACAACGAAGCTGATTTGTACAGGGATGAAGGTAGCTGTAACATATTATAAACGGACAGTGAGCCGACACAATTAGCTTGCTGCTAATTTGACCTCCATTCTTTCGACAGCACAGCACAGAATTTCGCCATTGCCATCAGGTGCAACAGTTCATGTTCTGCACCTCCTTTGAATTAAATTTATCAATTTAAAATTTCGATTTTTAGCTTGGAGAAATTATACATGATTGTAACCATGTAGAGATGATTGTTTTATATTGATGATCTCAAGAACAATTAAGGTTATGTTATATTTTTAATATTGTTTAACTTTTTCTAACAAATGTTAGAAAGATTTTTATGTACTCTGTTATTCATCAGATGGGACACATTTATAACTGGTTTTAGACTGGCTTTAAATCTTTTGGTTCTATATGATCTTGAATTATATGTTGAATTTTCCATTAGTAGTGTATGATTAAAGCTATTTGTTATAGATTTTCCCTCACAATGGAATAATTAACAGATTTCCATAAGGGTAATATACTTCAAATAATTTTTTAATAATTATGTGAAAACTGTCCTTTGATTTATTAATCCTTTATTCCTTCCACTCCATAAAAAAAGATCAATTTGCAAAAAATTATAAAATTTTATATTTTTTTCATGTTTATCTTTAAATTTATTAAATATTTAATTTAGCAATGATTGCATGAATGAAATATGACATTATATCATATTATGCTACCATAAAAAAGATGTCTTTTTTGAGAAAAATAATGAGTAAACACTAAATAGGACACTTTTTTTTAAACAAAGGGAGTAATATTTTTAGGGGAGCACTATTTTTATATGTGTTTTTGGTATTTACACATAATTCTTTTTCATATGAAGGTGTGACCCGCTATATGCTCATGTGAGAGAGGAATTTGTAAAAATATCAAAAATACATCAATTCCCTATTTTTATATCTATAAGAGCATTCACAACAGTTTCCCCAATAAACTTTCTATCCTCAATTTTGAAGAATACATCAACAAATCATTATCCAATAGTTTTTTATCCTTATTTAATTCTCTATTTTAATCTCTATATAGGATTTTACTCCTCAGGGTGAGGGAGTCAAAAGAGTGTTCTCTATATATGCAAAATGACATTTCATTCTCTCATTTAAGTAGACAACTCACCGATCATACACTTCTTGACATTATTGTCACATGAATTTTTTACTACATTTTTCAAATTATAAAATTAATATTGACTTATTTTTTAAATTTTAATTTCAAATGTTTTCAAATTTAAAATTGATATAAATTTATTTAATTTATGTCCATATAATTATAAATATTATAAGGTAATATTAATTATAAAATTTATTATTTTTAAAATTTAAATGAATCATATTTAAATTTAAAAATATCACAAAATAATTTTTTAAAAGTTAATATTGATCTTATGTACATTTGCAGTTATAATCCATTCAGTACTAACTCCATAAATTACAACCCACTCACCCACATTTAATATATACATATATAAATACATATTAATCACACACCTCACCACTTTCTTAACTCCCCCACCAGCATGCCAACTAACACATATAATATATATATACGTACCTTATATATATACATATAAAACTTATATATATATATATATATATATATATATATAAGTAATAAAATAAAATTGAGATAACTTTCTCCCGACGATTTTGAAAAATGAGAAAGTGGAGAGTTCATATAATACGCCACCCTACAACAAATACTTCATAAAAATCTCCTCAATATTTTTAACAATATTTATCATCATTATTATAATTCACAATATTAATCGACCAGGTCGTTCCCAGGAAAGAGGGGGCTTTCCAATAAGGATTTCTCCCTATTGGCGCGTAATTAGGTGACCAAAAATCTCCATGACAGAACTTCTAGACATCGTTAATATTACAAATAATAATATTAATAATTTTTTCGTCTCAATTATTGATTTAATAATATATAAAATATTGACAATAATTGAATAAAATTAAGTGACTTCTCACGTAAGCATCAATAATCAATACCGTGTGCTACTATGCAACCACGCGTATTACTATACTTTTACTACCGAGTAGTTCAACAGTTAACGGTAAAACTTCTGCCGTTATTTTCATAAAAAGATATTTTTATCGTTTTCTCAATCCGACAATAATTCCGTTGTGGGGTCCACCAATGATTGTGCCGTCGTACAAATATTCCCTGTTAAAACAAATATTCCCCGACCAATCGAATATTATATAACAACTTGCGTACTTTTCAAAATTTATAAATATTACCCACCACTATAACATTATATCAAATTCATTCTATAATATTCAAAAATGATATTTATAGAAAAATTATCTTTATTCATAAAAGTTGGGGTCTTACAACCTCCCCTTCTTAAGAAATTTCGCCCTCGAAATTAGGGTACGTACCTGGTATGTCGAAGAGGTAAGGATACCTTGATTTTATTTTAGATTCTAACTCCCAGGTTATTTCCTCAATATCGTGGTTTCTCCACAAAACTTTGACTTGAGGTATAACCTTGGAGCGTAGAATATGTTCCTTCTTATCCACGATTTGAACATGAATCTTTTCATACGTTAAATCTTCCGCTATTTCGTCTGATTCTAACTCAATAATGTGGTTCGGGTCTTCCACATATTTACGTAACATGGATATGTGAAAAACGTTATGAACACGAGACATACTTGGCGGTAAAGCTAGTCTATAGGCCACAGTTCCTACTCGATCGAGGATTAGAAATGGGCCAATGAATCGAGGATTGAGCTTTCCTCTCTTTCCAAATCTTGTAACTCCTTTCCATGGAGTAATACGTAACAACACATGATCTCCTATATCGAATTTCACGTCCTTTCGATGAAGATCAGCATAACTCTTTTGTCGATCTTGTGAGGTTTTTATACGTTATCGGATCGTTTGAATCTTTTTCGTAGTCATACGTACCAACTCCGGTCCCAACAACGTTGCTTCACCGACCTCATCCCATCATTCTGGAGAAAGACACTTTCTTCTATACAACGCCTCGAATGGGGCCATATGTCAATACTTGTTTGATAACTGTTATTGTAGGAAAACTCCACCAATGGTAAGAACTTGTCCTAGCTTCCCTTGAAGTCAAGGATACAGAGTCTTAATAAATCTTCAAGAGTTTGAATAGTCCTCTTTGATTTTCCGTCCGTCTGGGGATGATATGCCGAACTAAATTGTAAATTTGTGCCCATAGCTTTTTGCAAACTAACCCAAAATCGTGAAGTGAATTTTGGGTCTCGATCAGAAACTATGGATACTTGCATACCATGTAGTCTTACAAACTCGTTTATGTACATACGAGCAAGACATTCAAGTGTATAAGTTTCTTGTATTGGTAAGAAATGAGCAGACTTGGTCAATCTATCAACAATGACCCAAATTGCATCTATGCCTTGAGAAACCTTGCTAAGACCAGTAACGAAATCCATGGTAATGTGCACCCACTTCCATTCTGAAATTTCAAGTGGTTGCAATGGACCTTTTGGTACTTGATGTTCCGCCTTGACTCGTTGACAAGTTAGACACCTTGAGATAAACAGCGCTATCTCTCTCTTCATATTGCTCCACCAAAATGTATGACGAAGATCACGATACATTTTGGTACTCCCAAGATGGATTGCAAACGGTGTGTTGTGCGCCTCCATCATGATTTTATACTTTAAATCAGGGTCATTAGGAACACAAAGTCTGGAGTTGACTCGAAGTATTCCTTCTTCATCGATTCTTGCTTCCGGCATAGCACCTTCTTGCACTTTCTTCCTTATACGCATCAGCTCCAGGTCTGTAGCTTGAGCAGCTTTAACTTTATCAATTAAAGTCGTTTTAACTTGTATATTCGCCATCATCACATAGGTCCCTGGAGTCTTTAACTCTATCTCTATCCTTTGCAAGTCACACAAAATGGGCCTTTGCATTGACAATATTGCACTCATACTTTCATATGATCTTCTACTCAATTCGTCAGCTACCACGTTCGATTTTCCAGGATGGTATTGGATGGTGTGATCATAATCTTTCAATAGTTCAAGTCAACGTCGATGTCGCATGTTGAGTTCCTTTTGAGTGAAGAAATATTTGAGGCTTTTATGATCCGTAAAGATCTCCACTTTCTCCCCATACAAGTAATGCCTCCATATTTTAAGTGCAAAGACAACAACTGCCAACTCTAGATCATGAGTAGGATAATTCCTCTCATATTCTTTGAGCTGTCGAGAGGCATAGGCTATGACTTTCCCATTTTGCATGAGAACACATCCTAACCCTTTGCCTGAAGTATCACTGTAGATGACAAATCCCTCCGAGCTAGATGGTATTATCAGAGCAGGTGCTGAAATGAGTCTCCTCTTGAGTTATTGAAAACTCTTCTCACATTTCTCGTTCCAACTGAATTTTGTATCTTTCCGAGTCAGCTGAGTTAATGGAGTAGCGATTCGAGAAAACCCTTCTACGAATCTCCGATAATAATCAGCTAAGCCGAGAAAGCTACGTACTTCGGTCACTGATTTAGGTTGCTCCCAGCTTTGAATAGCTTCAATCTTTGCTGGGTCAACAGATATTCCATGACTTTATACTACGTGCCCAAGGAATGCTACTTCCTCAAGCCAGAAATCGTATTTCTTCAACTTGGCATAAAGCTTATATTCACGAAGCTTTTGGAGTATCAGCCTCAAGTGTTGCTCATGATCTTCACGGCTTTTGGAATAAATAAGGATGTCATCAATAAAGACGACCACAAAGTGATCCAAATATTCCTTGAATACTCAGTTCATCATATCCATGAAGGCAGCAGGAGCATTAGTCAATCCAAAAGACATGACTAGGAATTCATAATGCCCGTACCGAGTTCTGAAAGCCGTCTTTGGAATGTCATCGGTTCTAATGTTCAATTGGTGATATCCGGAACGAAGATCAATCTTTGAAAAGAATTTGGCGCCTTGCAACTGGTCAAACAGGTCATCAATACATGACAATGGGTACCTATTTTTGATGGTGACAAGATTCAACTCCCGATAATCAATACAAAGTCGCATACTCCCATCTTTCTTTTTCACGAATAGAACAGGAGCACCCCAAAGAGAAGTACTAGGACGAATAAAGCCGATGTCTAACAATTTCTGCAGTTGGGTCTTTAACTCTTGAAGTTCAATAGGAGCCATTCGATATGGGGCTTTGAAAATGGGTTTTGTACCGGGTTCAAGGTCGATACAAAATTCAATTTCACGCTCTGGGGGTAGGCCAGGAAGTTCTTCAGGGAATACGTCAGGAAATTCATTAACAATGGAAATATCATTCAAAACTGACATATTTTTATTTAGATCCGTGACATGAGCTAAGAAAGCTTGACATCCGTTTTTCAATAAACGAATATCTTTATGGCTTGAGATGACAGTGATTGATTTTAATGGTTTGGTTGCTTGAATTCGAATAATAGATTGGTTAGGAATATGAAAGCTAACAACCTTACGAAAATAATCAATTTTTGCATGATGAGTAGTTAACCAGTCAATCCCTAGAATCACATCAAATGCAAGTATTTTTAAATAAATAAGATCGACAGGTATCGTGCAGGTGCCGATTTGAACTAAACAAGACTTATAAACAGTGGATGTAATGAAGGTTTCTCCCAACGGAGTTTCAACAGATAAGTCAAAGTCTAATTTTTTCGGAGTCAAATTTAAACATTGAGCGCAAGTAAGAGAAATAAAAGAATGGGTAGAACCGGTATCAAATAAGGTATAAACTTCGCTAGAGTTTATGATAAGCTTACTTGTGATGACCTCGTTTGGTTCCTTGCTTTCTGGGATGTCATAACAAACGCTCTTCCTTGCACTACCGGCTTTGACTTTTCTGGAATGGCCTTTGGTGCCTCCATCCTAGCTGAACTTGTCTTTGGTGAAAGACAAAATCGGGCTAGGTGACCTTCTCTTCCACAATTATAACATGCTTTGGACGGCATCGCGCATTTTGGACTGATGTGTCCCTCCCCTCCACATTTGAAGCATATGATAGGTTATCATTCCCCTTCCTTAACAACGGGTGTTGGTGCTGACGTCTTTCCATCATTGTTGAATCTCCTCTTCTTGAAATGTCCATTCTTATTGTTTTGGCCCTGATTACCACTGAAGTGGTTACCATTTCTAACTTGTTGATTCCCTCCACGCTTGTTATCACCGCTTCGATGACTGCTCTCACTAGTATTATCATTTTGCCAGCTGCTATCTTTTGGTTGGCTTGACTCATTATCACGCTCCAATAACTAAGCCTTATTAACAACATCTGAATACAAACACAGTTTATGAGAGATAAGATATTGACGTATCTCAGGTTTCAAACCTCTTAAAAATATTCGCGTCATTCTCTCCTCATTATCAACCAAATGGGACGCAAACCAGGACAACTCGGCAAACTTGGCTTCGTACTGCGATACGGTCATGTTGTTTTGTTCCAGCTTGATGAACTCTACCTCTTTCATGTGACGAATACTTTCGGGAAAGTACTTGTCGTTGAACAGTTCTTGGAACTTCTTCCAAGACATCTTCAGTGCGGCAGGTTGAGTACGCTTTACAAATTCCCACCAGTAATCTGCCTCTACCCGCAATATGAAGGTGGAAAAGGGAACCTTTTGCTCCTCGGAGCATCCCAAGACATCAAATATCTTGTTGATCTGCTTAATCCACGTCTCCGCCTTAAGTGGTTTTGGCTCTCCAAAAAACTCCGGTGGTCCTAGTTCCTTAAACTGCTTGGTGGTGACCGTCCGAGAGTTGCCAGTATTTCCACCTGTATTTTGGACAAGAGCCGCTCTTTCCTGATGTTGCATGAATTGCATAAAGTCTCTGAACATTCCAACGCTCATCATTTGGTCAGTATTGTTGTTTGCCTGAGGAATGTCGCCTTCCTGATGCACATTATCCTGATTATTGATTTGTGGAGACTCAATGGTTTCCTGTGCTCCATTGATATTCTCAACATTTTCGGATGTCATTTTCAAATACTGCCACAAAACAAGGGTTAAATAACATATCACATATTATCCATATACTCTGGCCGACCAATTAAATATCAAATAAACTTAGGTAGGTCATACTATCGAAGGAATTCCCCGTCTCTCCCCTCCTAGTTCTTGTCTCACATCTCAGCTAGGGATCATATCCCTAAGCTTTGATACCAACTGTGATGCCCCCAAAATAGGTATACATCACCCATCTTGAGTCACCAAATACATGGTACAGAATACGAATACAATCTTTAATATACAACAAGAGAGCTGTGAGTTTTAATACAATTATTGTCTTTTAGACAATATCCACTCTCAGAATAAGTCCTCATTATATTATTATCACACTATTTAACAGAATAGTGAGGACTACTAATACTATCATCTGGACCGTCACTCCGTTCCCCGACTAGTCCCGGCTACTTTCTCATTTCCTGAAGAGAACAGTGAAAGAAAGGGTGAGCTCAACTAGCCCAGTAAGAAATATTATAACTAAGATAATGCAGAATAAATTATCATTAGTCTTCAACAGTGTTAAACTGATAAAATATAATAGACATCAAGTTTAACTGCAGCGAAACATGCAATCCATTAAAAGAGTCAAGTAGAGAATAAAATCTACTATCTTTTATGTTTTAAAAAGGTTTTTCATCACTTTTATCGCTGGGACTCAGCTTAATAACTAATCCACATCATCCCTGCACTACGACCAAGGATATTCATTAGTATCACAACCACAAATTATCCATACACTACGGGCCAAGGATATTCGTGTATTCATCAATGGTCATGATCATGTCAACAACAGTCCATCAATGCACTACGGGCCAATGAGGACTTTTACCACATCATTTGTAACATTACAGTCATGATTACACCGAATAATCCCTGGTCATAATCATACCAAGTCCATCTATGCACTACAGGCCACAGATAACTTTCAACAAAATATAAACATGAGGATGATGACAATGATATAAGAATTCAATAAAAACAAGTTCAAGAATTAATTTATCCAGGAACTAATAACGTCCAAATTGTCAACATGATACTTCTTTGTAGAGTAAAATTCAAGAATGCTCAGAAGAATATTTCCATGAAAAGATACTAGATGAAGCGCAAATATCAAGGATATTCCACTAATTTCATAGAGTATATAAGTCAAAACTTTAATCAACTGAGTATAATGAGGAATGGAATTACAAAAAAAACCACCAGGCATGCGATAGACCGCACATGCAGGTTATTTCAATAAAATAATAAATAACAGAACCAGGTCCGGCGTAAAACGCACAGACAGGATATTCCAACAGAATAATAAAGACAGAATCAGGTCCGGCGTAAAACGCACAGACAGGATATTCCAACAGAATAATAAAGACGGAACCAGGTCTGGCGTAAAACGCACAGACAAGATATTCCAATAGAATAATAAAGAATGGAATAACAGAAATTCTCTTCATGAATACAAAAGAAATAATACCCCTTACCGTAAAAGAAACTGGATATAAGAGTAGGGAAATAGCAGAATACTTTTCTTCTTTCTCTCTATAATTTTCTCTCTCTATAGTTTTAGTGAATTCGTAAGAAATAATGAATGAATGAGCTTTTATTTATAGGAGAATGGAAGGGCACTGTTCATGGACGAAATTATTTTGCAGAATCAATTTCAATCAATTAACAATTAAAATATTATATATATATATATATATATATATATATATATATATATATATAAACACATGTTATGTTGGAAAAATCCTACCACCCGTGCATCATTTTTCAAGGTGTTGGCCAATTAAAAGAAAAGAAAAACAAAACTATCACATGTCAAGTTGAAAAAAATGGCCTCATTGATAGCATTATTGGATTGTTCCACCAATAAGGTGCAAGCTTGAAAATGATATCACATATCCTGCCAACTTTTCATCCTCCACCACAACCCACTCACCCACATTTAATATATACATATATAAATACATATTAATCACACACCTCACCACTTTCTTAACTCCCCCACCAGCATGCCAACTAACACATATATAATATATATACGTACCTTATATATATACATATAAAACTTATATATATATATAAGTAATAAAATAAAACTGAGATAACTTTCTCTCGACGATTTTAAAAAATGAGAAAGTGGAGGGTTCATATAATACGCCACCCTACAACAAATACTTCATAAAAATCTCCTCAATATTTTTAACAACATTTATCATCATTATTATAATTCACAATATTAATTGACCAGGTCGTTCCCAGGAAAGATGGGGTTTTCCAATAAGGATTTCTCCCTATTGGCGCGCAATTAGGTGATTAAACCTCTCCTTGACAGAACTTCTAGACATCGTTAATATTGCAAATAATAATATTAATAATTTCGTCGTCTCAATTATTGATTTAATAATATATAAAATATTGACAATAATTGAATAAAACTGAGTGACTTCTTACGTAAGCATCAATAATCAATACTGTGTGCTACTATGCAACCACGCGTATTACTATACTTTTACTACCGAGTTGTTCAACAGTTAACGGTAAAACTTCCGCCGTTATTTTCATAAAAAGATATTTTTATCTTTTTCTCAATCCGATAATAATTCCGTTGTGGGGTCCACCAATGATTGTGTCGTCATACGAATATTCCCTGTTAAAACGAATATTCTCCGACCAATCGAATATTATATAACAACTTGCATACTTTGCAAATTTATAAATATTACCCACAACTATAACATTGTATCAAATTTATTCCATAATATTCAAAAAAGATATTTATAGAAAAATTATCTTTATTCATAAAAATTGGGGTCTTACATAAAAGATTATTATTAATTTTTATAAGTCAATTTGATGCATTCTCAAACTTAATAATTTTGATAAGAATTATAAAAATAATAAATTTTATAAGTAATAGTATTTTTTTCAAAATAATTTATAATATGTATTGATTAAATTTATATTAATTTTAAATTTTAAAATATCACATACTTAATTCAAAAAAGATTAATAAATTAATAGCTATTTTATAATTAAAAACAAGAGGTTGTAGTATATTTTATCTATCATAAGCTCTAACGCATGAAGCCAATATAAATGTCAAATAGTTACAACAGTCAAAATTATTGGAACTTTCAAATTTCAAATTTTAAATTTCATTATTCAAGAAATCAATATAAAGAATTTGTTGGGTAAAATATTGAATCCGTATTCTGCAGTAATGACACTGTAACTTAGGGATAAAGATAAGGGTAATAATTTAAAATATATTTATCCTAATTTGTGACTTAAAATTACTAAACCGACCCTTACAAAAACTGGACACTTTGTAATAAGATAGAGATCGAAATAGAAATAGAGATGGAGATAATAAAACATAGAGAATGTCAAGTTTTATACCTAGTTTTGTGTAAGGTTGTAAAATGAGCAAATAGTTCGGGCTCGATTCGTACTTGTTCGACTAAAAGTTTGATTCGAGCTTGACTCGAAATATAAATGAGTCAAATATGAGCACATTTTAAAGTTTGATAAATTACTCGAACCTCCTCAAATTATAATTTTCTATTGATATTCGGATCATATTCGTTGAAAAAAATTCAAACTGCTCGAGCTCGATTCGGAATCGTGCTCGACTCGGTAGTTAAATGAGCCTCAATCAAACATTATTTTATACTCGATAAATTTTGTGTGCCAAATCTGAACAAATCAATACTCGAATCGACTCGATTCATTTATAAACTTAATTTTGTGTATCAGATATTGCATAAAATTTGCACCAAGGCCGACCAAATGAGGGAATGGATAAGTCTTAAGTTCTTATTATGTTTAATGATTTAAAAATAACATAATTATATATATATATGAGAAAAATATATGTACACAGTTGTGTATTATACAGTCGGTTATGGCGACGTTTTTTTGGGCTATAGCTACGGTTTCTCCTGTTGTCATAGTTATATAGGCTATGGCGATGGGTGAATCATCATTATAGCCCAAAAAATCTGTCGTCATAATCCTATCGTGTAATACACAACTGTTTATATACATATAGCCCTATATATATATATAGAGAGAGAGAAAGAGAGAGTTCGGATCAGGTCCGGACTCCCGGATTTTAACAAAATCCGGACCTTATTTTTTTGTTTTTTTTAAAACAACTAAAAAAAATATGGAACTTGAATTTTTACATAATACAGTGTTTTGGGTGTGATTTGGATACGTATAACAAAATATGTTTGTACAGTCTTGGCAGACTGTACATACATTGGTTGGTGTAGGTATTAAAAACACATCCAAAACAGTGTATTATGGAAAAAATTTAGTTCCATAATTTTTTTTTTAATTGTTCTACCAAAAAAAAAAAATTTGGGTCCGAATTTTGATCAGGTCCGGACTCCCGGACCTGATCCGTGTTCTATATATATATATATATATATATATATATATATATATATATATATATTTGTTTTCAGAGGTCACCTCCAATATATAACTAATACTCTGTCTAGACCTGGCAAAATTGGCCCAGGCCCGCAGGCCGGGCCGGGCTGGCCCGTAAAAATTGGGCTTTGGGCTTAACATTTTTAGCCCATGAAAACTTGGGCGTTTTTGGCCCGGCCCGTGGCCCGTGAGTTTTTTTTTTTAAAATAAAATTTTGCTACTTGTAGGGCTTGAACACAAGACTTGTAAGTAAATAAATAAGAGTTCAAACCAACTAAGCTACAACAACTATTTGTTTTTAATGCAATCTTCAATAAATTTTAACTATATTTGAAAAATATAAATAAGATATGTAGTTAATGCAGGTAATTAATTAATAATACTAATTTATAATACTATTAAAATTTTAATTGATTTAGATATGTAGTTAATAATTTTAAAGTATAAAACTATTAAACTAACAATTATTAGTTTAAGTTAGATAATATAATTATAAAAATTTAAAATAATATAACAATTATTAGATTGCAAGTCCAAAATCTATACACAATAATATAGATAATTTTATCCCTTAATTATGCAATCCCCTACTTATTGTAGTACATTTGGAAAGTAAATTAATCATTATCCCTTAATTATGCATTCCCTCTACTTATTTGGAAAGTAAATCAACCATTATCCCAAATCATGTCTTTAGAATAATATCTAAAATTATAATACTATTAAAATTTTAATTGATTGAGATATGTAGTTAATTTAAGTAATTAAAATTATTATTATTACCATTTTTGGTGTATCAAGATTTTGCAAAAAAAAAAAACCCGCGGGCCGGCCCGGCCCGCCCAACCCGGCCACGGGCCTCACTTTTTCAGCCCGCCAAAACTCGGGCCGTTTTAGCCCGGCCCGTTTTTGGCCCGCCCGCCCGCGCTCGGCCCGGCCCGGGCCCGCCCGCCCGTTTGCCAGGTCTAACTCTGTCCTATTTTCTTTCATGTGGCCTAAGTTTCCACTAACCCTTTTTTGCTTACCTTTGAAGGTTGCAATGGGCTATTATAACCTTACTTATCATGATGAATTGATGATCATGGCTAGGGATACAAAATTAGTACCAAATAATAGTTTTCTTCCTTGTGAAATAATAGTAACTTTATTTACCAATAAAAAATAATTTATCTTCAAAGCTTGCCTATCATATATTACCTCAGTTTCAAATTATAAGATCGTTAGTTTAGTAGTTAAAAGTTAAAATACTGTGGCATTTACACTCTGTTTCTGAGTTTTAAAATGAACAGAAACAAAAGAAAATGGACGGAAAATTTAAGTTTTCTTTTCAAGAGAACGGATCTAAAGCATACCTTTTAAATACATACCATCTTAAATATCATACTTTTATTAAAATTATGTCATTTTGTAGATTCCTTTAAAAAACATGTGGGGTCGCGGGTGACATTTTCGTAAATAAAAGAAAAGCAGGTGAAACAATTCTCTTTTAATATTATTTTGTTTTTTAAAAAAAAAATCTTCAAAACGACTTAGGTTTAATTAAAGTATGTTATTTAAGAGAGAGATGTTATTTAAGACTCTTAAATAACATACCTCTCTTAAATTAAGAGGTATATCCGTTCTGTTCTTTTCAATCCTTATGTTTCTGAGTTTTTTAATAAACCAAAAAAAAAAGAAATGGATAAAAAACTTAGTCACTTTTCTTGCCAAAGTTTTCGTCCAAAATTGGCCTGATTTTGATGGAAAAAAAATTGGAATAAGTAATATTTTTATAAATTTTATATTATTCTCAACTTTTAATATAATAAACATATAATAAATTTTAAATTACAACTCATCCCATGTTCATAAGTTTTTCTATTCTTGTGATTCATTTCATACTCTACTACTGCGTAATCTTGCTGAAACTCGAATGGGGTTTGTCGTTTCATTCTTTGATTTTGATTGTGTATCTTCTTGGTTTGAACCATCACTATATGTATATGCAGTAGTACCACAAAGAAATACTTTTTTTAATATTTATTTGGATATTTTTATTTGATTATGAATTTTTTTTCTTTAATTTATATCTTTCTTGTATATTTTTATTCATGGTTCAATGATTATAATTAATTGAAGTATAATTTTATAAAAGTGATACTATTTTTTTATTGGAACTCAAAAACGCAAGATTTTTTTTTTCTATTAAAAACTCATAAACAACACACAAAAAAAACTTTTAGTTTTCTATTATTTTCTTTTATGTTCTAATTTAAATTTTCTATTCTTTTCTTTTCCGTCCAAAACTCAGAAACATAGTGTTGGGTTTCAGGTTCGAATGTATAGCTTTAGCGAGTTTATTTCTTCTATTATGTGAAGTGTGTTTCCTCATTTATGTTATAAGAAACTGATAAATTCATAAAAGAAAATGATTGATTTTAACTGTCGTTATACATCTATAGCGACACTTTTATTATAAAAATATCAGTTTTCTATGTTATATTATAATAGTGATGATATATTTGATTGATTATGCCATGTGCTTCCTCCTTTATGTTATTATATTATAATAATGATGATGTATTTAATTATGAATTATATAATACTCCCTAAAAAGTGAGGCTTATATATATTATTTCATTTCCAAATTATAAGATCAGTTTTTAAAAATTAATTTAAAATATTTTTATGCTCCAAATTAGCATGAATTTTTTTATTTATGAAATAATAAAAAATTATGAATTTAAAATAATTTTAAAAAAGTAACAATCTATCTAATAAAATACAAATGAATTTGAATTTCCTGCTCACTCAATAAATCATCTGGGCCGTCCAAAGTTTGGGATAAATCACACCGTCCATACATCTATCTATCTATCTATCTAATAAAATCTATCTAATAAAATACAAATGAATTTGAATTTCCCGCTCACTCAATAAATCATCTGGGCCGTCCAAAGTTTGGGATAAATCACACCGTCCATACATCTATCTATCTATCTATCTATCTATCTAATAAAATACAAATGATTTTAAATTTCCTGCTCACTCAATAAATCATCTAGGCCGTCCAAAGTTTGAGATAAATCACACCTTCCATACATCTATATAATAAAATACATCTATCTATCTATCTAATCTATCTAATAATTATTTTGAATTTCCCGCTCACTCAATAAATCTCTGGTCTGTTCAAAGTTTGAGATAAATTTCATTGTCTATTTAGTGCCGGAGGCACGGGACCCAGCTAGTCTATCTAATAAAATACAAATGATTTTGAATTTCCCGCTCACTCAATAAATCATCTGGGCCGTTCAAAGTTTGAGATAAATCTCATTGTCCATACAGTACCGGAGGCACGGGACCCAATTAGTCATCTTATATTATAGAAGGGATGGATTATTTTGTTGTTGTTGATAAAGTAGCTTTTTAGAACCTCCAAATAATTTGACACCTTGAAATTATGTGACATGGATTGATTCAAGCAAATCCGATAACAAAACATTATTGGGATTTTCTTCTGAATGCAGCACCCTCTCTCTCTCTCTCCATTCGCCACGTACACATTCATATTCATTGATGCTAATTTAAAGTTCAAAATATCTATATTATTATAAAGCCTCTCCCACAAGTTTAATGTAATTGAGTCATATTTTCTCTCTTACAACTTTAAATATATTATTATTATTATTATTTTATTTTTTTTATTGTTAATTTGTTATTTCTTCCTATACATGATTCCAGTTGATGGGGTTTACTAATTACTCATTTGATGTTGTGGATCGGATCACTAGCCTACTCAATCGGGTTTATCGATTAGCCCCACTAAATGAAACCTCATGTAATGCACGAACTAATTTGAACAATAATTTTAATACGTTATCCAATATTCTTGTCAAAAAAAGAATCAAAAGTATCCAATCTACGTAAACCCTAACTCATATCCCATAATTTTACATTATTTATACGAATTCTTAACTCCTAAACGACACTAAGTATGAGATATAGCCCAAAATCAAAATTATTGATCAGTTTTTAATTAATTAATGTGAAAATTATCACCCATCATCAGTGGCGAAGCTAAGATTAATTCGCAGTGGGGTTATAATTAGACCACTCATCAGTCACTACTACCCATTCCGACCACTCGCGAAAGGCTTTGATGGTTCATGGGTTGGCTTTTGCCTTTTGCGATTTGGCTTTGCCCCTTCTCTTTCTGTTTTATGGCTGAAGTGCTGAATAAATATTGATGTATGAGATTTGAGGCTGAGGCTTGGCCGCTTGGGTATCTCTAATTAAAAAAAAATTTGAGTGGGTCAAAAATTGAGTAGGGGTAAAAAAATGAGTGGGGTAAAAAAAAAATTAAGTGATTTCAAAAATTAAGTGGGGTCAATTAACCTCATATTTTTACCATAACTTCGCCAGTGCCCACCATTAACCGCTTGCAACTTAATAATACCAAAATATCATAATATAAAATAAATAAAATTTATCTACTCAATCTATATAAAATTGATTACTTTTAGTTATTAAATGAGACCCAATCAAATTACAATCCCCATAATAAACTTAAAATTACTAATAATAAGAATTAGGTATATTTTGTCATTTTTTTTCGTTTGATTAAAGTTATGTGATTATTAGTAATGATTGTTTTGAGTGTTTATATACAAAATAAAAGATAATGATTTATTAGCATGTGTCTGCTACGCGCTGCATAATTCTATGATAAAAAAGGTTGGTAATATTCAAACACTCAAAGCAAACTGAATATTTTTGTCTTATGCATTATTTGATAATTTTAGATTGTCACATTTATTTTTTGTCGTCTAAATACTCACTTTAGGTGATAATATTAACAAATTTATGGAATATGTATAATTATTACTAGCATTAAACACAATTTATAAGGATAATCAATTTATATTCTAGAGATGTTAAGACTATCCCTTAGATAATTTGTATCAAATGCTTCCTTAAATATGTTTAGGAATATTATTTAAATATGTCGATAAATCTCACGACGACAATTACGAGAGTAACGTTGAACTATAAACGATAAGATAATATTGGGAGACTCTTCTTAATTCTCTCATATTCCATATATTTGCATACGCCTATTACTTAGCGTAGAATATAATGTGGTTGGAAGTCCAAATCGCGCATGAAACCACTTTGATGCGCTTTGACAAATCTAAAATCACACATGACATCACTTGTAATTGGTGCGGTGCAATTTAAAAATTTACGGTGCGATTTCATTTGGTTCGACTTTGATTTTGATTTCAAAATCAACTGACCCAACTATATTTTTGCTACTTGTACACTAGGATTATAATTAAATATAGCATAATGTAGTGGTGGTGATTGCAATATTATCCATTTGCATAGTTAATATAATTAGTTGATAGCCCATACAATGTATGAGCTAGTTGGAATAATAGAATTAATAATTTGTTCGACATTCATGTCAAAAAAAAACTCAAAGTACACAATTCATGTAGATTAGTTGAATTATCGTAGCATAACATTAAGAGATTTTCACTTTTCTTTGGTTATGCACCCCTTATTGGGCTCATCACCTCATTCAAAGAAGTAACGTCGTCGTGGTGAAACAAATTATGTACACAAAAATCAAACATTAGTAAATCAAGAAACCATTACCAATATTTAATTAGGCATGAGACAATCCTAAGAGTAGGAAATTTTCAGTTTCCATAACAAATCAATTAAAACAAAAAACCAACAATTTAATCATAAAGATCATAATCCCATTTTGAGGTAAATCAATGAAATTTTGAGTATAACTTGCACCGGTTAACATCTTTTACTAATTAATGAATAATGCATTTTTCAAAGCATTATTATTCCTGCGTCCAAATTCGATGATTCATACCATGTCGGATGAGCACAATTTGTTTTCTCTAATCACTACATGTACTAAATGTACAAAATTCTAATGGAGTTTTAGCATAGAGGTAAGCGTGTTAACTTATCATCAAAAGGAGATATCACTCAATACACTTGTAGTCTAGTCTATTGAAATTAAAAGAATACACATTAGGAGGATGATAGAAAAATATACAATGACATTCTGTGCAATATCTAAGGTCTAAGGGACTTGCAGACAAATGTCAATTTGATGGTTGGGGTTAAGTATTTGTATCTAGTGTCTTTTGGTGCCTATGTAGATAGGCCTCAAAAAGGCTTCTATCGAGATTTACTCATACTTTTGCGGGTTTTCCGAATGACCACTATGACAGGATAGTCGGGGGGTCTCGCTCCTCGGTAAGCGCTCGACTGTCAAGCTCGCCGGTGAGCTGGTGAGGGTTGCAAGGGGCAGCGCCCCCTAGAAGCCAAGAGCAAAGTACAATTGGGCTTGATGATTTATTAGTAGTCCATTCTTGGATTTTACTAATGTATTGAGTTTCATGTGTTTAGGCTCATGTTATAGCCGTTAGGGTTTTTTAGTTACTATAAAAATATTATTTAGTGTGTGAATCATTGTAAATCGTGTGAGACATCTAATGAATATATCAGACAAGCATGATTAACCAAATTAGTGTTGGGTATATCGCGTGTTCTTACTTTTCCGTCTTTCATATAATATCTGTGTGATTGTAATATTATTTGTTCTTAAATTCTAACAGCTTCCAATAAAAAATATATACCATTCAACTCAATGTGTGTAACTTCACAAATTCACAGTATATTGCCAGGACATCTTAACAAATTTCTCAAAGGTAAAATTTAGCTCTCCAAAATCTAAAATAAGTTGAACACAACAATATATTACCCCCTAAAAAATACATCAAGTCAACATATCAAATAAGTGGTGCATATCGAAAGAATGCCATTTTATAGTGTTTTGGCATTTAATCATATCAACTGCATACTTGCATATATTACCCCCAAAAAATACATCAGGCCAACAGAAATTAATATTATATACAGATTCAGAACCCTCCAATTTTAGAATACCAATGCATCAACTCTTGGCCCATGTGTACACCTACACATATTTACACCTCAACAAAGCTAACAAATTTAAAGGGGTATATATAAAATTGATAATAATCCAATCAAATGAAGCATGTCCAGTCATAAATGACGTAAGTGATGATCACGTGATGTGTAATGAGTTGATATATTCAACACTCACTCAATTTAATCGAATCGACTCGCGTAATCAAAGAGGAATCGATTTAATTTTTAATCGAACCTATTTTTCAAATTAAATGAATTGACTCACCCGATTTTTAAATTGAATGGATCAGCCTTTATATATTAATATTGATGTAGTGGTGGTGATTGCAATATTATCCCTTTGCATTGCAATATTTGGTTCTTATCATCAACTACCTGTCAGCATGTGATACGCAATTAGTTATCTACACGAGTCAAAAGACCAACGGTTAAACTCCCAAAAGCTCGTGCCTAATATATCTTCATGTTAGAATGATAAATTTACGGTTTCTGAATTTTAAAATAGACAGAAAAAAAAAAAAATGGAGGAAAAATTTAATTTTTTTTTCAATTCTTATGTTTTTGAGTTTTTTAATAAATGAAAAATAAAAAGAAATGGATAGAAAACTTAGCCACTTTCCATGTTAAAGTTTTTCGTCCAAAATTGACCTGGTTTGGACGAAAAAAATAGAATAAGTAATAATTTTATAATTTCTATATTATCCTCAACTTTCAATATAATAAATTTTAAATTACAACTCATATCCCCAATTTGTATATAAACATATACGTTTAAACCTTTTTTATGTTTTACATACTACTACATAACCAAACTCCCATTCCATAGCATTAATGTCATTAATACTTAACATCCAAGTAGTAGTTGATCAATTCCCCCAACCTAGCCTTCCTAATGTTAAAAATGATCATCTCGTCACTACCACCCATACTTGTCAAGAAGTTAGCAGCCTATCTGAACTAGAGAAAGTCCAAGTCCTTGGTAAAGGAAGGGAAGACACCCTCTACAAAGTATGTCATAACAATAGTGGGGCCGTCTACGCATTAAAGGTGGTTTACGCATCGTATTCTTCCAATAATATTCACGATGTCCTTCAAGAGATTGAAATACTTGGATCCCTGGATTCGCCATTTGTTGTTGAATTCCATGGAGCATTTGAGTAGGCTTATTTATGGCTACTATAAAATCAAAACAAGGCAAGACTAGTCTTTGGGTTACCATCAGAGAGGAGATTGAATTTCTTGAAAAAATTGATGAATAATCTCCATTAGTATTAATAATACAAATTATGTTTGATGACTTTTAGGTATGGTATGACAATGACTTTGTAGAAGTAGTTTTTGCTTAACATTTATTTGAATATTTGTATTTTATTATGAAATTTTTTCTTTGATTAAATTTATCTTGCATATTTTTATTCATAGTTCAATGGTTATAATTAATAGAAGGGTAAACTTATAAAAGTGATATTTTTTTCTTTTCATTTGAACTCAAAAACGCAAGAAAAGAAATTTTTTAAATTTTCTATTCTTTTCTATTAAAAACTCATAAACAACACAAATAAAAACTTCAAGTTTTCTATTCTTTTCTTTTCTATTCTAATTTAAGTTTTCTATTATTTTGTTTTCCGTTCAAAACTCAGAAACAGAGTGTTAATGTTAGCTTGCGGAAAACTTAGTATTAATGGTACATGTTAGGAATATACATGAGAATGTTATTCCTATATGATTTGATTATGATATAAATGAATGAATATGCAAGTATGCTTGTATTAAGGAAAGTTGTAAAGTCCTTTGATAGATAATAGGAATATATGTACAAGGACTTAGAATATTGATCAAGTATGTTAGATTGATCCTACATAAGCAAAATAGCTTTGTAAAGTTCTTAAAAAGAAATAATGTACAAGGATTATAAATATAGAAAGACCAAGCTTGTTAGGTTGATCTTATAATGTAATACATAGGCTTGTCTTATCGTCGAACACTGTACCGGCATCGTAGCCTGCCAAGAGAGTCAAGAGAAGCTCGAGAACTATCAAGGCAGAATCGTAGTCTGCAAGATAGTAGATCTTGGAGTTCGTAGTCTGCCAGGAGAGAAGAGGAAGGATATAGTGTGTCGAGAAGTACTTTCTCATAGTTGTAGTCTGCTGAGGAAGTCATGTTCATAATCGTAGAGACAACCTGTCTAAGAGCCAACTGAGCATCTGCCAGAGCCAAGTCAAGAATCGTAGGCCACAATTAAAGTAATAGAGTCTAGTGATCATATCAGAGGCATAGATCGTAGTCGAGCCAGATTAAACAAGGATAACAAGTATAAAGACAGAAATTGTATTATGTCAAGATCTGATCTCGGATTCGTAGTGTCTGCATAACCAAAGCTTAATCGTAGTCTGCAGAACTAAGGCTTAAACAGAAGTGCTCACAACGCCAAGGCAGAATCGTAGAGTCAACACGATTCTCAACAAATGAGCACTCCCAAAATATCCAAAGTATGAAGCCTCTGGTCTGAGTTGCAAAGATACATTCCACCTGAAGGAAACCAGAGAGCACTCAACGAATGGCATGCAAGCTAACAAGAAGATCTAAGCACCAACCCAATCAACATCCAGATTAAGTTTTGAAGCCATTTGCCTAATAGTAAATGAATGTGAATCAATAGTACACACATGTGAACAAATAGTTATAATCATGTAAATTAATAGCAATTAAATGCTCATTTATCCGGTTAATTACCCGATTGGTCAATATAACTTCCAGACATTAATTAATATCGAAATAAATATCGATTTCCACTAACACTAATAATCTCAACACAATGGAACTATTTTTTATCAAAAAAATTATTTTTGAAATTTCGAAGTTTGATTTTTTCTGAAAAAGTCAACTGTTGACTTTTTGAAGAAAAAGTTAACCCCGAAAAATTTTGTGTTTATAGTCTATTTTTACTAATTTCATCGTTTCGAACTCAAATATCACGTCCGCATCTCCAAATTCAACTTCGAACTCAAATTCAATTTTTAATAACATTTATTCATTATTATTATAATTCGCAATATTTAACAACCAGGTCGTTCCCAGGAAAGAGGGGGCTTTCCGATAAGAATTTCTCTTTATTGGCGCGCAATTAGGTGACCAAACCTCTCCTTAACAGAACTTCTAGACATTGTCAATATTGCAAATAATAATACGAATAATTTTGCCGTCTCAATTATTGATTTAATAATATATCATATTTTGATAATAATTGAATAAAACTGAGTGACTTTTCACATAAGCATCAATAATCAAAGATACTGTACAATACCATGTGCTACTATACAACCACGTGTATTACTATACTTTTATCACCAATCATTTTATAATAACTTGTTTACTTTGAAAATATTTCACATATCACCCTTAACTTTAACCTTTTATCAACTTAACCATTTACTAAATAGAATAATTATAAGAAAATTGAATACTTTCATTTCATAAAATTCGGGGTCTCACAAAATAAGTGGTCATAAAATATTTGTTTTTTCGGGAATATTCGTACAACAGCGCAATCATTGGTGGACCACATAACGGAATAACTTTCAGATATAGAAAGTGACAGAAATAACCTTTTTATAAAAATAACGAAAAAACTTTTACAGTTAAAAACTGTTGAAATACCCGGTGATAAAAGTAAAGTAATACGCGTGGTTGCACGGTGACACACAGAATTGTACAGTATTTTTGATTATTAATTCTTAGGTAAGAAGTCACTCAATAATTGATACAGTAAAATTGCACAATTTTTCATATTATTGGTGCAATAATTTCTATAGTGATAATTGAATAGTATTTTACAAAAGTCTTCCACAAGTCGATCAGAAGAAGACTTCAGTAAAAGTGACTGACTAAAGAAAGTCAGCAAGTGCAGTAGCTATCATGGGAACAAAAGACAACGATCTTGGGATTAACCAGGAACGTAGTGTTTGCCAAACAAAGCAGGAATTGATGGAGTTTACACAAAGATACTGTCCATCTTATGAAGAACAAGGAGAAAGTGATTAAACATGGGTCAGAACATTGATGATAATTGAACGGGAGATCAAAAGGAGAAAGAGAGCTGGCCATGCCACAAATCTGATGTGTCTTGCTATTCAGAAGAGGCCAAAACAAGAAGTCAAGCTATCAGTTCCTGAGATAAGTCGAGGTAAACAGAAGTGTTGAAGCACTGCACAAGAGATGGAAGAGGTGTTCTACACTGAAGATCCAATGAACACTCTTCAAAATCGTAGTGTTGTCTCAACCAGTCAATGAGCAACATTCAAAAAGACACACTACGATCAAGTACAAGAACATATGCATCAGAATCGTAGAGTTCGGTCATCTGAAGATTGAAGTATTGGCAACAGTTTAATTTGAAGACTGATATTAGAACGTTGCTAATTGAGAGCATCGATGTAGAAGAACAATTTCTGATGTTCTGATCGAGAAGTCAGAAAGAAGAAATAAAGGTGACTACCAGCCTGATACGGAAAGGTGACATCTGTGAGGTGGTAGGTAAGGTAGCAGACTGGTGTGTCAGTAAAGTCATAAAGGAGCTGTCACGTCACATCAAGTAGTTTGCACTAAATAACTCAAAATCTACGAAGTAATTCAAATAGCTCCAAATGGCTATATTCCAATGGGAAGATTGTGAAGGAGTATATATCAGCTAGAGCTTTAAAAATTAAGAGTTGCGGAGTTGAAGAATCGTTGAGTTATTGGAATGCTATATTGTTGACTCTACGAGTTCCACTAGAACAAAACAGAACAAGTCTCAGTGGCAGTGAGACTACGAAGGTGGAAGTGAAGCAGATTTGAAGTAGAACGTGAAAAGACTAAAGCTTCACTCAACAAGGATGAGAATACCACTGAAAATGGTAGCTAAGCTGAGAGACGAGAAGGCCAAGAAGATAACATTCAGAAAAGTGGCAGAGCATAGAGAAGATCCAGAGAGACACTATACGAATCATCATGAACCAAAAGCTGAAATAGAACAGATGCAGAACCATGTCTGCATATCATTCAAGAGGGGTTCGGGGAATGCTAAGTGCCAGAAGAAGTCTACCAAATGCTCAAAGACTTAGCAAACCCAAATGGTAATGGTGCACAACTGACATCGGATGAAGATGAGATGAACAATATGAAGATCAGCTGCATCAGAAAAGAGGTGGTGAAGACTTTACGCAGAATGCAAAGAGGACCACGTCAAGCTGCTAAGTACAAAAAATGTTCAAGCTTTAAGACATCTTAGCAGCAAAGCACCAACAACAACTATAACAACAACAAGTAACCAGAGCCTGAGGGGTCCTTATCCGGAGGGACTAAATGAAGTTCCAAGCCTGTTGGGCTTGAAGAGTTCTTAGTAAACTAAAGTTCCAAGGCCGCATGTGAGATCCCGAATTTTATGAAATAAAGTATTCAATTTTTCTATTTTGGTAAATAGTTAAATTGATAAAAGTTTAAAGTTAAGGGTGATATTTAAAAATTTTACAAAGTAAGCAAGTTGTTCGTTGTGTCGGGAAATATTCAATTGGTCGGGGAATATTCGTTTTAACATGGAATATTCGTACGACGGCACAATTATTGGTGGCCCCTACAACGGAAGTTTTGTCATAGTTAGAAAATGACATAAATATCTTTTTATAAAAATAACGGTGAAAGTTTTACCGTTAAACTGTTGAACTACCCGGTGGTAAAAGTACAGTAATACGCATGGTTGCATAGTAGCACACAGTATTGATTATTGATGCTTACATGAGAAGTCACTCAGTTATTGTGAGACCCCATATTTTATGAATAAAGATTTAAATTTCTCGAAATATTTTTTTTAATATTATGGTGTGGATTTGATATAATGTTATAGTTGTGGGTAGTATTTATAAATTTTGCAAAGTATGCAAGTTGTTATAAAATATTCGTTTAGCCAGGAAATATTCTTTTTGTCGGGGAATATCCGTACGGCGGCGCAATCATTGGTGGACCCCACAACGGAAGTATTGTCGTAGTTTAAAAATGACAGAATTATCATTTTATAAACGGCGAAAGTGTTACCGTTAAAACTGTTGAACTACCCGGTAGTAAAAGTACAGTAATACGCGTGATTGTATAGTAGCACACGGTATTAATTATTGATGCTTACGTAAGAAGTCACTCAGTTATACTCAATTATTACTACAGAAATTGCTACATCATATCTCTCATATTATTGATTCAATTATTATCACAGTATCATCTGCATAATATGTTATATTATTAAATCAATAAATGAGACGACAAAGTTATTCATATTATTAAATTACAATATTTACAATGTCTAGAAGTTCTGTCAAGGAGAGGTTTGGTCATCTAATTGCGCGCCAATAAGGAAAAATCCTTATCGGAAAGCCCCCTCTTTCTTGGGAACGACCTGGTTGTTAAATATTGTGAGTTATGATATTAATGATGAATAAGTTCGTGTTGATTAAAGATGAATTTGATATTTTTATTGTGTTGAAATTATTAGTGTTAATGAAAATTGACATTTATTTTGAGAATAATTGATATCTGGAAGTTATCGGGTAATTAATCGGATAAATGAGCAATTAATTGCTATTAATTCACATGATTATAACTATTTGTTCACATGTGTATACTATTGATTCACATTCTTGTACTATTAGGGGAATTGGTGTAAGATTGATAATACTTGCATGAATAAGTTAAAAATGAAGGTATAGATAAATGTACTATACTGTAATTATTTTTTTCACATGATTAGAACTATTGAGTCACATGATTTACTATTAATTCACATGATTTACTATTAGGGGAGGTGGTGCAAGTTTGATAATACTTGCAGGACTAAATTAAAAAGGAAGAAAAAGAGGAAGATATTATACTGTAATATTTCGAGCCACAAAATGTGCAATTATGGAAATTATATTTTTCTATAAATAGAAGCTCATTCTTCCTTCATTTCTCACCAATTCAGTAAAGCTATAGAGCAATTATTATAGAGATAAATTATAGAGAGAAAGAAGAAGAGAAGTTTGGTACCTCACTATTCCAGTATCCAGTCTTCTTCTGAGGTAAGGGGTATTATTTCTTTCGTATTCATGAAGAGAGCTTCTGTTATTTCATTCTTTATTATTATGTTGGAATAACCTGTCTATGTGAAGTACCGCATACATGGTGAAATTCTTCTGTTATTCCATTTTTATTATTATGTTGGAATAACCTGTCTATGCGAAGTACCGCATACATGGTGAAATTCTTATGTTATTTCATTCTTTATTATTCTGTTGGAATATCCTGTCGGTGCGTATTACGCATGACCTGGTTCCATTATTTATTATTCTGTTGGAATAACCTGTCTGTGCGGTCTATCGCATGCCTGGTGAATTCTGTTGTTATTCCATTCTTTATTATTCTGTTGGAATATCCTGTCTGTGAGAATTACGTATGACCTGGTTCCATTCTTTATTATTCTGTTAGAATATCATGTCGGTGCGGATTACGTATGACCTAGTTCCATTATTTAATATTCTATTGGAATAACCTGTCTGTGCGGTCTATCGCATGCTTGGTGAATTTTTTGTTATTCCATTCTTTATTATTCTGTTGGAATAACCTGTTTGTGTGGATTACCGCATGCATGGTGAATGATCCTTCGTATTCATTCTTTATTAAATTGTGGAAATGATCTATCTACGTGGATTACCGCATAGCAGGTGAAAATCCATTTACAATTTCGTATATTATATTATACTCGTATGAGATATCATTTCTTTTGTACTCGTCATGAAATATCATTTTTTTGGTATTTTCTTTTACGAGTTACTATTCACGGGTTACTATTCACCCGATTACTATTCACTCTAGTATTATTCACTCGGGTATTCGGGACACTTTTCATGTTGGAATACTATTCACAAGTTACTATTCACGGGTTACTATACACCCGAATTACTATTCACCCAAATATTATTCACTCGGGTATTTGGAGTACTTTTTATATCGGGGTACTATTCACGATGAAAAATTGATTCTTTTCTGTCCAAATTATTTTTGGTACATGAATATTATTCTTGAATTTTACTCTACAAAGAAGTATCATGTTGACAATTTGGACGTTATTGATTTCTAGATAAATTAATTTATAAATCTTTAAAATTTATCATTGAACTTGTTTTATTGAATTATTATGTCATTGACCATGCTTATATTGTGATGAAAGTCATCTTTGGCTTACGTGCATAGATGGACTTGGTATGATTATGACTAGGGATTATTCGGTATAATCATGACCGTAATGTAACGAATGATGTGGTAAAAGTCCTCATTGGCTCGTAGTGCATTGATAGATAGTTATGGGTATGATTATGACCAGGGATTATTCGGTATAGTCATGACCATTGATGATTACCTGAATATCCTTGGCCCGTAGTGCAGGGATGATTCGATGATGTGGTTTATTTATTAAGCTAAGTCTCAGCGATAAAGTTGATGAAAAACTTTTTAAATCATAGAAGATAGTAGATTTTATGCTCTACTTAACTCTTCTAATGGATTGCTTATTCCGCTGCAGTTGTTGATCTAAAACTTGTTGTCTATTGTATTCTATCAGTTGTTATACTATTGAAGGCTAAGGATAATTTATTCTGCATTATCTTAGTCATAATATTTCTTACTGGGATAGTTGAGCTCACCCTTTCTTTCATTGTTCTCTTCAGGAAATGAGAATATAGCTGGGACGAGTCGGGGAATGGAGTGATGGTCCAAGATAAATGGCTTTAGTAGTCCTCACTATTCTACGGAATAATATGATAATAATTGTAATGAGGACTCCATTGAATGTGGATATTGTCTAGATGACAATATTCTTATTTAAACTCTCAACTATGTTTTGTCGTATTTTACACGACTGTTGTATAATTAAGTTGTATTTGAATTTATGTACCATGTATCTGGCGACCCAAGATGGGTGATGTATACCTGTTTTGGGGGCGTCACAGTTATACTCAATTATTGCTACATTAATTGCTGCATAATATCTCTCATATTATTGATTCAATTATTGTCACAGTATCATCTGCATAATATTATTAAATCAATACTTGAGATGACAAAGTTATTCATGTAAAATCCCAAATTTTACGAATAAAGATTTAAATTTCTCAATTTTTTTTTGAATATTATGGCGTGGATTTAATATAATGTTATAGTTGTGGATAATATTTATAAATTTTGCAAAGTATGAAAGTTGTTATATTATATTCGATTAGTCGGGGAATATTCTTTGTGTCGGAAAATATTCATACGACGGCACAATTATTGGTGGACCCCAGAACGGAATTATTGTCGGATTGAGAAAATGACAAAAATATTTTTATGAAAATAACAGCGGAAGTTTTACTGTTAATACTGTTGAAACACTCGGTGTTAAAGTACAGTAATACACGTGGTTGCATAGTAGCACACGGTATTGATTATTGATGCTTACATGATAAGTAACTCAGTTTTGTTTTATTGATATTATTAATGTAATAAAACAGAAAAGCTTTTTATATAAAACAGAATACTTTTATAAAGTTATTCTATAAATATAATATATTATATTCTATTATACATAGTATTTTGCATAGTAAAATCTTTTTATATAAAACAGAATACTTTTATAAAGTTATTCGTTTTATTAGATTATAAATAGAATATATTATATTTTATTTAAAAGATTTTGATTTAAATCTGGATCGTCTGTTTAAAAGTAAATCAATTTGGACCGTTCATAAATTAATTACTATGCAGTCCATTCTTCTATAAATAGAAGCTCATTCCTTCATTATTTCTTACGAATTCACTGAAACTCTAGAGAGAGAAACTATAGAGAGAATTCTTCTTCTATAGTCTTGAGCATATTTCTTTGGAATTTAAGAAAGCTTTGAGTGTAGTGCAAGTTTTCTTTGAGTATATCATCGCCCTACCAGTCGAAGTACTCTTCTTTCAAAGGTAAGAGATATTATTTGTTGTACTTGTAAGGGGTATTATTTCTTTCGTATTCATGAAGAGAACTTCTGTTATTCCATTCTTTATTATTTTTGGAATAACCTGATTACGGGGACTACCCTATACTTGGTGAAATTCTTCTGTTATTCCATTATTTATTATTCTGTTGGAATAAACTGTATACGCGGGCTACCCTATACTTGGTGAAATTCTTCTGTTATTCTATTCTTTATTATTCTGTTGGTATATCTTGTCTGTGCGTTGATAAGTCGGTTTTATACCTACTTATCCGGCATCTATTACTTGAATTATTTGTTTAATCTCGTGCTTCTTAGTTACTTTTCATGCATTTTGTTTCCATTTTGTAGATTATATGTTTGGAAGTGGAGTGATTAACTATTGGTATGAAAAATGCAAGAAAAAGCAATTACGAGTATCGTTCGGGCCTTCATGTTCATTTCATGTGTATTGCATATTCTTGGCGTGGAACTTGGACTATGTTGTGGGACTCTTTCTTGGCATTCCGGAACGTCTTGCATCATTCTAATCGGAAGTTCAGATACGATAGTATGACTTTCTAGCAACAAAGACAAAGTTAAGAGTTGTGTCAGTTGTCATTACACAGTAGCAGCTGCTTCCGATGCAATTTCGACAGTCATCCGTTTATTATTTCTGAAAACTCAAAGAATGAAAATTGAAGAGCTCGTCGATAGCTTCAAGTGTGGAGTTTTAGTGATGGTGATGACTTGGGACTCGTTTTGGCATGGAATTTTAATCAGAATACATGTTGAAGTATATAATTAACAACAAACACTGAGACTAAGGGACACACAAGGAAAATTACGAAGATTAATCTCAGTTTTTCGAAGCAAACATTGGAGGAGTTTTTCATGGAGATTTTCGAGGCGATTACGATTCTAGGCTACGTAAAGGGTGTTTTTCAATATTATTCGTCTTAAACTATTATTTGTAATTGAAAGAATGATTTCCATGATTTATTCAGTGTTTGTTTCGTTTATTATGAACTAATTCACTTTTTAGGCTTGTGATGGATCTTTAAGTGAATCTATGATTTTGTAAACATTGATTTTCAATTTAATATGCTATATCCAGTTTATCTATATTGATTTGTGCTTGAATCTATGAATTGCCTGATCAATAATTCTTTGTGAAGTAGGATGGAATCAAGAGAGAATATTCAAATCTAGACCTAGTTGATATAGCATGTGTTCAGGATTTTGTTAATAGCTTAAACTTGATGAGTGTTAAGGTAGAGATATGCTTGACACCGCATGTAATCGGATAGAGAACTTATTCTTCAACCTTCTTCAATTGTAATTCACATAGAGATATAGTGAGTTAGTTGTTTAAGGTGTTTAACGGATGAGCACAACAAGGAGTCACGACGAGAAATGCGGAGACTAGAAGCAAGGCAGGACCACATGTTTGAGGCCATGGATTTTTCTTTCGCCTCATTGAACACTATGCTCCAGAGCTTCAATCCTACTGCCCAATTCCCATACCAGCAACCAGCCCCAATGCCAAGGTTCCCGCCCAGCGATTCCGATGAAGAACAACAACACCACCAACCCAGACTTAGGCGATTATAGGGAAGTCCTCTCTTATAAATTGCTTTATCTATACAATGAGGACATTTTAATTTTCAAGTTTAGGGAATTTAGTTGCATGTTACATGTTGCATTCATTAACTAGGTTGCATATGTTAGTTCATTGTTTATGTTTAGGATTGTTAAGTGTTGCATTCAGGTAATAATGTAGTTACATAGTATCTTAGGAATGTAAATAATGTAAATAGTTTTTATTTATCTTTGCATTCATGTTACATTTACCACATATATCTAGAAGAAAAAAATAATAAAAAAAAAATTAAAAATTCAAAAATAATAGTTATTTAATATGTTCATCTTGCATGAGTCCAGCTGTTTGATAGTTACAGTCTATTTTGTCCAATGATGAGAATGGGATTGGATAGACAAATATAGTACTGATTATTAGAGCTTTTGATGTGATTTCTTGTTATGAATTGAATCTTTTTCTGTTTGAAACTGGTATAATAAGGATAGCACAGTAAAAATAACTTGTTGATTGATTGAATTTAAATTGATACATAATGGGACTCTAAAGGATAATGCTAGTTTGAATGAAAGAATGACAAGAATAAGTAGTGATGGCTAAAGTTAGACAAGAACCTAAGTTTGGGGGAATATTTGGGATATATAAGCTATATAAAAAAAGTACGAATAAACATCGTGGCGTGCTTGTCTAGTTTTGTGGCCTTTGTTACTTGAGTATATAAGCCCGAGGGGATTGTCTTTACACCTAGCGCCCTAAGGTCTTAATGGTCTAGGAGTCGTTGGTCGAAATCTCGTTAAGGTAGCATTGAAAAGCCTAAGGGAATAAGACATTGCATCATTATGTATATATATAAAAAAAATAAAAAAAAATAAAACGGGAAATAAGAGCAAAAAGCCCCCGTAGATGAAAATAAAGCATAAATATCCCATGTTGACCCTCGATAGTGGTAATTGTTTGATTTTAGTTGGATTTAACTTATTTTTGAATTTCTTGAGTTTACACTGTATGATGCCTTCAAAGAGACTTGTTATGTGTTAAATTTGATTTTATATCAGTTAACATTGTTGTTGAGCACACACGCACTATATCAGTAATAACAGTCTAGAATTTGATGATTGATCGGTAAATTACTGATGAGTTTTGATATGATGTATTATCATGTTTACTTGATTTCTCTAAGGCCGGGCGAAAAGACTTGTGTTTATCAATACTGCTGGATTCGTAGGCATATAGATTAATTCCATTTCATTGCATTGTGTTGCATCTTTGTTTTGATTTTACTTGAGGACAAGCAAAGGTTTAAGTTTGGGGGTATTTGATAAGTCGGTTTATACCTACTTATCCGGCATCTATTACTTGAATTATTTGCTTAATCTCGTGTTTCTTAGTTACTTTTCATGCATTTTATTTTCATTTTGTAGATTATATGTTTGGAAATGGAGTGACTAACTATTGGTATGAAAAATGCAAGAAAAATCAATTACGGGTATCGTTCGGGCCTTCATGTTCATTTCATGTGTATTGCATATTCTTGGCGTGGAACTTGGACTATGTTGTGGGACTCTTTCTTGACATTCTGGAACATCTTGCATCATTCTAATCGGAAATTCGGATGCGATAGTATGGCTTTCTAGCAACAAAGACAAAGTTAAGAGTTGTGTCGGTTGTCATTACACAGCAGAAGCTTCTTCTGATGCAATTTCAATAGTCATCCGTTTTTTATTTCTGAAAACTCAAAGAATGAAAGTTGAAGATCTCGTCGATAACTTCGATTTGATAGGTTGTGGGCCCTATAACTCCTCTTGGGTTAAAAGTTATGGCAGTTTTAGCAGAGGAGGTTCCAGCAAGAAAAGTAATTGGCAGATTGGGGGCAAGTCGGGGCTTGCCCTTTTGTGCCTTGGGATCCAGCCGCGGCTGGGGGTCTGGGCAACAATAGCAGAAGGGGAGCAAGTCGGGGTTGGCTTGTACAAAGGGAAATAGCAAGCTGGGGCTGGGTACTCGAAAATTAAGACTCCTAGTTGGTTTCTAGTGCTACAAGTGTGGAGTTTTAGTGATGGTGATGACTTGGGACTCGTTTTGGCATGGAATTTTAATCAGAATACATGTTGAAGTATATAATTAACAACAAACACTAAGATTAAGGGACACACAAGGAAAATTACAAAGATTAATCTCAGTTTTTCTGAGCAAGCGTTGGAGGAGTTTTTCAAGGAGATTTTCGAGACGATTGCGATTCTAGGCTACGTGAAGGGTGTTTTTAAATATTCTTCGTCTTAGACTATTATTTGTAATTAAAAGAATGATTTCCATGATTTATTCAGTGTTTGTTTCGTTTATTATGAACTAATTCACTTTTTAGGCTTGTGATGGATCTTTAAGTGAATCTATGATTTTGTAAACTTTGATTTCCAATTTAATAAGCTATTTCCAGTTTATCTATATTGATTTGTGCTTGAATCTATGAATTGCCTGATCAACAATTCTTTGTGGAGTTGGATGAAATCGAGAGAGGATATTTAAATCTAGACCTAGTTGATATAGCATGTGTTCAGGATTTTGTTAATAGCTTAAACTTGATGAGTGTTAAGGTAGAGATATACTTGACACCGCATGTAATCAGATGGAGAACTTATTCTTCAACCTTCTTCAATTGTAATTCACATAGAGATATAGTGAGTTAGTTGCTTAAGGTGTTTAACGAATTTCTATCTTAATTGTGGATTGACGTTAATATGGTATTAGTGCATCGAGAGGTGGTTAATACTACGTTCATGTTCTTGATTAATAAACTGGAATAGTGAGTTGAATTGGAATAAAAGTGTTAAAATCAGAGTGAATCTTAGGGAATCATAAGTCTAATTCTCCATTAATTGTTTGAAATTCCAGATTTTGATATTTGTGATTGGTTTGTGATAGTTTAATTACTTTTTAATTTAGAATAATTATTTTTAATAATTGAATTGGATAGTTTAATAAAATTAGGATTAATAGGAAATTGATAATTATGAAGTTAAGTTTCTTATTAAATTGTCTCTGTGGGAACGATACTCTACTTATCACTTTATTACTTGTTGACCACGTATACTTGCGTGTTGTGCGTATATAGATTTTACCCAATATGCGTTTTACGCCGGACCTGGTTCCGTTATTTATTATTCTGTTGGAATAACCTGTCTATGCGGTCTACCGCATGTATGGTGATTTCTGTTGTTATTTTATTCTTTATTATTCTGTTGGAACATCCTGTCGGTGCAAATTTCGCCTGACCTAGTTCCATTATTTATTATTATGTTGGAATAACCTGTCTGTACGAAGTACCGCATGCATGGAGATTTATGTTGTTATTCCATTCTTTATTATTCTGTTGGAATATCCTATCAGCGCATATTACGCCTGACCTAGTTCCGTTATTTATTATTCTGTTGGAATAACCTGTCTATGCGAAGTACCGCATGCATGGTGATTTCTTTTGTTATTCCATTCTTTATTATACTTAGTTGATTAAAGTTTTGACTTCTATACTCCATGAAATTAGTGAAATATCCTTGATATTTGTGCTTCATCCAGTATCTTTTTATGGAAATATTCTTCTGAGCATTCTTAAATTTTACTCTACAAAGAAGTATCATGTTGACAATTTGGACGTTATTAGTTCCTGAATAATTTAATTCTTGAACTTGTTTTATTGAATTCTTATATCATTGTCATTATCCTCATGTTTATATTTTGTTGAAAGTCATCTGTAACTTGTAGTGCATAAATGGATGGTAGACTTATTTGTTGTCAAGCATGGCTGAATTAAGATCATACATTGTGTGCGTAGGAAATTATATATAATATATTATTATTATATTAAATTTTCTACTTTGGTGTTCTAAGCATTTTCCTATAAATAGGGTGCTTAGGTTAGAATTAAAAATCACACTAGAAATTGAAGTTTTCTCTCTCTATATTATCGAGCGTATTCTTGTGAGTATTTTGAGTATACTTTGAGTATTGCTATACGGTGCAAGTTCAAGTCATAGCCTATATCCGGTGTTTCAACTAGAAGTACTGTCTTTCGAGGTAAGGGATATTATTTTTTTAAAAAATGATATTATTTCTTCTAATATCAGTATGCCAAAGTATTGATCTGAACTTTTAATCAAATTTGGAACTTTTTGTGTCGGAGTTACTATTCATGTATACGACACTATTCACGTATACGATACTATTCACGAATACGGCACTATTCATCGAAAAATGAAAATTTTCTTTTTCGTCTAAAATATCTATTGTGGATACTAGCTTTGATTGTATCCATGTTTTGATCATTCTTGAATTTTACACTAATATGATTATTTTTGAGGTATTTTTGGACATGGATAAAACAAAGTACGAATCCTTAATCCTTAATCCTTGTCATTTTATTTCACTGGATTCGTTTCTTTAAAAATATTTTTCATCATCCTCAGTCCTAAATGATGATATAATTGAAAATCTTTGGCCTGTAGTGCAAAGATGAATGATTTCTGATGAATATCTTTGGCCGTAGTGCAAAGATGAACAGGTGTTTAGATGAACATGACCAACTGATGAATATCTTTGGCCTGTAGTGCAAAGATGAATATTTGATTCCAGATATATATTGATTAATGTTACAGGGATAAAAGATAGAAGATGACCTTTTAAATTCATACATAGAAGATAGTAATTTGCATTCTCTACTTAACTCTTCTAATGAATTATTATTTCCGCTGCGAATATTGATTTAAAACTTGTTGTCTATTGTATTCTATTAGATTTTTCCCTGTTGAAGACTATTGATAATTTTTTGTATATTATCTTAGTCATAATATTCATTACTGGGCTAGTTGAGCTCACCCTTTTCCTTTTTGTTCCATTTTTCTTCTCAGGAGGCGAGAATGTTGCGAGTACGAGTCGGGGTATGGAATGATGGTTATAGAGAGAGTTGTTTAGTAGTCCTCACCATTTTTGTAGAATAATGTATCAATAAATATGATGAGGATTTATTTGGGTATAGATATTGTCTAGAAGATAATATTTATATTCAAACTCACAGTTTACTATTGTAATAATAAAGTTGTAATTGTTTCTGTACCATGTATTGACAACTCAGAATGGGTGATGTATACCTATTTTGGGGGCGTCACAGTTGGTATCAGAGCTTAGGGATATGATCTCTGGCAGAGATCGGGGAATAGAACTAGGAGGGGAGAGACGAGTAAATCCTTCGCTAGTGTGTCCTGCCTAAGCTTATTTGTTAGTTGGTCAGTATATAGGGATATTATGTTATATATTGATTTCCTTAATTAACCCTTATTTTATGACAGTATTTGAGAATGTCGATTAAGAATATTAACAGTGGAAATGAGACCGTGGAGACGCCTGTACTCACCAACGAGGAGAATGTGCAACAGGTTGACAATGTTCCTCCTGTGAACAACACCATTGAGCAGATGATGAACGAGGGGATGTTTAGAAGCTTTTTTCAGTTCATGAAAAATAAGACGAGGGAGACTCGTGTTCAAAATACAGGAGGAAATGATAGCAATTCAAGGGTTATCACAGCCAAGAAGTTCAAAGAGTTGGGACCACCAGAATTTAAGGGAAAGCCAGATCCAATCATGAAGGAAACATGGGTCAATCAAATTACCAAGATATTCGATGTCTTGGGATGCACGGACGAACAGAAGGTTCCATTCACCACCTTTATATTCCGTGGTGAGGCAGACTACTGGTGGGAGTCTGTGAAGCGTACCCATCCAGCCGTACTCAGCATGTCTTGGGAGACGTTTCAGAAACTATTTAATGACAAATACTTTCCTGAAAGTGTTCGTCATATGAAGGAAGGGATTTCATCAGATTAGAACAAAACAACATGATGGTGTCTCAGTACGAGGCAAAGTTTGCAGAGTTATCCAGGTTTGCACTTCATTTGGTGGAGAATGAGGAACGTATGACACGGATGTTTCTTAGAGGTTTGAAACCCGACATACGTTAGTATCTCATTTCTCATAAATTTTCTCTCTACTCAGATGTTGTAAACAGGGCTCAATTATTAGAGCGAGATAACGAGTACGGTCAACCGAGGGACCACAACCAGGATTATACCGGAGATAGCAGTCAATGGATTAACGGTAACCAGCGGAGAAAGAAAAAGATGGACAAAAATGGTAACCACTCTGGTGGTAATCATGGCCATGAAAATAGAAGAAGCGAGTTAGGAGGAGATTTTAAAAAGAGGAGATTTAACAACGACTATGTGAAGACGACAGTGCCGGCAGCAATTGGTGCTAAGGGAGGAGAACGACCACCGGTCATATGCTATAAATGCGGGAAAGAGGTACATATCAGTCCAAACTGCCCACAACAGTTCAAGGTATGCTATAATTATGGAAAGGAAGGACATATCGCTCGAGATTGTACGGTATCGAAATCTAGTTCAGCGGGGACGGTGACTCAAAAGACTGTTCCAGAAAAGTCAAAGTCAACGGTTCCTGGAAGAGCGTTTGTTGTGACTGGTCAAAATGCGAGGAACCCAAACGAGGTGATCACGGGAGTTAAAGGTCCAACTACAGGAATTGTTGGACATCGGTTTCATTTGTCCTAGTACATCTCTTTGGGGTGCTCCTGTTTTATTCGTAAAGAAGAAAGACGGGAGTATGTGACTTTGTATTGACTATCGGAAATTGAACCATGTCACCATCAAGAATAGGTATCATCTACCTCGTATTGATGACCTGTTTGACCATTTGCAAGGAGCAAAATTCTTTTCAAAGATCGATCTTCGTTCTGGATATCATCAGCTGAAGATTAGAACTGAGGATATTCCAAAGACTGCCTTCAGAACTCGGTACGGGCATTATGAATTCTTAGTCATGTCTTTCGGATTGACTAATGCTCATGCGGCTTTCATGGATATGATGAACCGGGTATTCAAGGAATATTTGGATTAGTTCGTTGTTTTCTTTATTGATGACATCCTCATATATTCCAAAAGTCGTGAAGATCATGAGCACCATTTGAAGCTGGTACTCCAAAGGCTTCGTGAAAACAAACTATATGCCAAATTGAAGAAATGCGAGTTCTGGCTTGAGGAAGTAGCATTCCTTGGGCACGTGGTGTCGAAACATGGAGTATCTGTTGATCCGACGAAGATTGAAGCAATACAAAGTTGGGAGCAACCGAAGTCGGTGACTGAAGTACGTAGCTTTTTGGGCTTAGCTGGTTATTATCGGAGATTCGTGGAAGGGTTTTCTCGAATCGCTACTCCATTAACCTAGCTAACTCGGAAGGATACAAAATTCGTTTGGAGCGAAGAATGCGAGAAGAGTTTCCAAGAGTTCAAGAGGAGACTCATTTCAACACATGTTCTAACAATACCATCTGGTACGGATGGATTTGTTATCTACAGCGATGCTTCAGGCAAATGGTTAGGATGTGTTCTCATGCAACGTGGAAAAGTCATAGCCTATGCCTCGCGACAACTTAAAGAGTATGAGAGGAATTATCCTACTCATGATCTAGAGTTGGCAGCAGTCGTTTTCGCGCTAAAGATATGGAGGCACTATCTATATGGGGAGAAAGTGGAGATATATTCAGACCATAAAAGCCTCAAATATTTCTTCACGCAAAAGGAACTCAACATGCGGCAACGACGTTGGCTTGAGCTGTTGAAAGATTACGACCACACTATTCAATACCATACTGGAAAAACGAACGTGGTAGCTGACGCGTTGAGTAGAAGATCATATGCAGGAACGAGTGCGATGATGTCAAGTATACGCATAGAGCCAACTTTAATAGAAAAAGTTAAGGTTGCTCAAGCCACCGACCCGGAGCTGATGCGTATGAAGAAGAAATTATAAGAAGGTGCTATTCCAGAGGCGAGAATTGATAAAGAAGGAATACTTCGAGTCCACTCCAGACTTTGTGTTCCTAACGACTCTGATTTGAAGTACAAGATTATAATGGATACACCATTTGCAATCCATCCTGGAAGTACTAAAATGTATCGTGATCTTCGACATACATTTTGGTGGAACAATATGAAGGGAGAGATTGCAAAGTTTATCTCGATGTGTTTAACTTGTCAACGTGTAAAGGCGGAGCATCTAGTACCTAAGGGTCCGTTGCAACCACTTGAGATTCCGAAATGGATGTGGGAACACATTACCATGGATTTTGTTGGGAGAATGCATAGCATGATTTGATGTTTTAATATGCTTATGATTATTGTAAGGTCCTTAATTGAATTTATGTAAAAAGACTTAGTGATGGAAAGATCAAGATTGTTAGATTGATCTAAGCTTTCAACGTGTATCATTCTGTTCTAGAATGAATAGATAAAAAGATCAAAACTGTTAGGTTGATCTTATGATGTAATAGATAGGCTTGTCTGATCGTCGAAGCACTGTACCAGAAGTCGTAGTCTGCCAGGAGAGTCAGAGTCAACTCGGGAGCTATCAAGGCAGAATAGGAGTATGCAAGATAGTGAGATCTCAGAGCTCGTAGACTTCCAGGGGAAACGAAGAAGGATCGTAGTGTATCGAGAAGAGCCTCCTCAGGATCGTAGTGTACTGAGGAAGTTATGTTCTGAATCGTAGAGACAGCCTGCCTATAAGCCGAACGACAATCTGCCAAAGCTAAATATGAAATGCACTGTACACTCAGAGTCGCAGAGTCTAGGGATGCCAAAGTCACAGACAAGGATCGTAAACCACACTCTGCGATCGTAGAGTCCACTGAACAAATGCAGAGATCATAGTATGCAGAGTCAGCGGTCGTAGTGTGCTCTCGGGATCGTAGAGTCAACAACACGATCGGAATCGTAGAGTACAACAATCCAAAACGTAGAGCAATATCTGTCATGTCAGAAAACGTTAAAGCCTCATGAGTTGTTAATTCAACAATACGAGGAATGGATCCTAGATGCTACAGTGCCCATCAGTCCCAGAATAAATTAAATATCCTTAGGATGCAACAAAGAAGCGTATTGAAGAAGCTAAGGATAGTACTATGAATGAAAAGGGACAAAACACCTTTTCAGGTGGTAGGTGAAAAAGCAGCCTGCAGTGTCAGTGGTCCAGAATGTAGAATTCAGAAGATGTACAGAAATGTCTCCATCACAGTACAGAAAATTCAGATGCATTTAATGCCACAACGGATGGATCCAACGGATAGTTTTCAACATCACATATATACAGATCAGACAGATGAAAGATATAACGCAAGCATAAACATTCAACGTGAAGAACTCTCTAAGGCTCAACTCTACGATCTGAGTTATTACAAAGCTTGCTCAGCTACTCAGCTATTACGAACCAGAGCTTACACAGCAAACTGAGTAGCAACCTTCAGAACGCAACAACAACAATCATCAATCAACTGAAGAAGTATACCAAGTCTGCTGGACTTGAAGAGTTTGTAGTGAACTGTAAGAAAGCCAAGTCTGTTGGACTTGAAGAGTTCAAAAGTGAACTAGAAAAGTTCCTAGACTGTTGGTCTAGAAGGAATCTGTGTGATTCAGAAGATTGTATAAGACATCCTTAGTGGATATCCTACTCGTTGAGTAGAAGAGTGGACTAGGAGCTTTGAGTGCTCCGAACCACTTAAAAACAACTGTGTCGTTTACATTCATACTATAACTGCTATATCTGCCATAACTGCCTTAACTGCTCATAACTCCATTGCTTGGTAAAAGAGATTAAAACAAACACTAATTCCGCAAAGTTTTAATAATTATCTTAGATCAAGTTAAAACAAAAAGATTATAAATTATCTATTCAACCCCCCCTTCTAGATAACTTGTGCCTACTAAGAACTAACAGATTTCATTATGGGTCTTCCTACGGTTTCTCAAGGCATCAATGCCATTTGGGTTATTGTTGATAGATTAACCAAGTCTGCTCATTTCTTGCCTATACGATAGACTTATTCCCTTGAACATCTTGCTAATATATATGTAAATGAGATTGTGAGGTTGCATGGCATGCCAGTATCCATAGTTTCGGATCGTGACCCAAGATCCACTTCAAGATTTTGGGTTAGCTTGCAAAAAGCTATGGGCACGGATTTACGATTCAGTTCGGCATACCATCCTCAAACGGACGGACAATCAGAGAGGACTATTCAAACTCTTGAAGATTTATTAAGACTCTGTATCCTAGACTTCAAGGGTAGTTGGGATAAGTATTTACCATTGGTGGAATTCTCCTATAACAACAGTTACCAGGCAAGTATAGGTGTGACTCCATTTGAAGCATTATATGGAAGAAAGTGTCGCTCTCCAATATGTTGGGATGAGGTGGGTGAAGAAACATTGTTGGGACCCGAGTTAGTACGTATGACTACCGAAAAGATCCAAATGATTCGACAATGTATACGAACGGCACAAGATCGACAAAAGAGCTTTGCGGATCTTCATCGAAAGGACGTGGAATTTAGTATAGGGGATCATGTATTGTTGCGAGTTGCTCCATGGAAGGGAGTTACAAGATTTGGGAAGAGAGGAAAACTCAATCCACGATTTATTGGTCCATTTCAAATTCTTGACCGAGTAGGAAATGTAGCCTATAGACTCGCGTTACCTCCGAGTATGTCTCGTGTTAATAATGTGTTTCACATATCTGTACTTCGTAAATATGTGAAAGACCCGAACCACGTTATTGGGTTAGAATCGGACGAGATAGCCGAAGACTTAACGTATGAGGAGGTACCTGTCAAGATCTTGGATAGGAAGGAGCATGTCCTACGTACAAAGGTCATACCACAAGTTAAAGTTTTGTGGAGGAATCATGCTATAGAGGAAATGACCTGGGAATTAGAAACAGAAATGAAAGCGAGGTATCCTTATCTTTTCGAAACACCAGGTACGTACGTCAATTTCGAGGACGAAATTTCATAAGAAGGGGAGGTTGTAAGACCCCAAATAATTAATAAATGAAATTTAATTTTCTTTAATTATTATTTTAAATAGTAAGGGTTGATTTGATTAATGTGGATAGTTATGGGTAAAATACGCAAATATTTCAAAATAAGCAAGTGGTTATAAAATATTCATTGTTGTCGGGGAATATTCGTTTGGTCGTGGAATATTCGTACTGTCGGAGAATATTCGTACGACGGCGCAGCCATGTGTGGGCCCCATAACGGAAAGTGATTGGATGAAGAAAATGAAAAATATAAGTTGTTTAAAAATAACGGCGTAGTTGTTACTGTTAAAATACTCGGTGGTTAAAATACAGTAGCACACGGTATTGCACTAATTATTGATTCTTACGTAAGAAGGCACTACTCAATAATGGTTACAGTAATTACAATTCAGTATTTTATTTTATTGATTCAATAATTACTGCATTGAAATTTTATATTGCTGTTGTTTCAATAATTGTCATTACACAGTATTTTTCATTATCGAAGCAATAATTCATATTATCTGAATAATATTATTAGATAACATTATTGGCAATGTCTAGAAAGTTCTGTCTAAGGAGAGGTTTGATCACCTAATTGCGCGCCAGTAAGGAGAAATCCTTATTGGAAAGCCCTCTCTTTCCTGGGAACAGTCTGGTTGTCAATATTATGATTCTGTAATATTATTTGTGAATAATTAATTATTGATTCATATGATGAGAAAAATATTGATTTTATGTGGATGTAGATGGAGAAAATTTTTAATGTGACAATTGTTGAAAATTGAAATTTTATCTTTTTCTGATAAAATAATTCATTTAAATATATTATTATATTTTAATAATATAATAATGATGATATTTTTACAATGAATGTGTGATATGTGAGTATACGAGGAGAAAGAGTATTTTTGTTGCAATAAATGTTTAAAACATGTTAAACATGTCGGTGGACCCCATTTCTTGACTGAAATTTGATTATAGCCTGTAAATCGCCCGTTTATGGATTTCGGTCAATTTTTGTTTGGAATTTGGAAAAACTTTCTTCTGCAAAGTTGTAGATAATGGAATTTCCTATAGAAATTCGCGAGTTTCGAATTTTTCTGATAAAAAAACTATTTATTATGAATTATTAAAGTTCCGAAGCTCCGAAATAATTGATTTTTGGAAGTTTAAAATATTTAAAATAGGAAAAACGTTTTTGATTTATTTGGTAGACTTATTTGTTATCAAGCATGGCTGAATTCATATCATAAATTGTGTGCGTAGGAAATTATATATAATATATTATTATTATATTAAATTTTCTACTTTGGTGTTCTAAGCATTTTCCTATAAATAGGGTGCTTATGTTAGAATTGAAAATCATCCCAGAAATTGAAGTTTTCTCTCTCTATATTATCGAGCGTATTCTTGTGAGTATTTTGAGTATACTTTGAGTATTGCTATACGGTGCAAATTCAAGTCATAGCCTATATTCGGTGTTTTAACTAGAAGTACTGTCTTTCGAGGTAAGGGATATTATTTTTTTAAAAAATGATATTATTTCTTCTAATATCATTATACTGAAGTATTGATCTGAACTTTTAATCAAATTTGGAACTTTTTGTGTCAGAATTACTATTCATGTATACGACACTATTCACGTATACGATACTATTCACGAATACGGCACTATTCATCGAAAAATGAAAATTTTCCTTTTCGTCTAAAATATCTATTGTGGATACTAGCTTTGATTGTATCCATGTTTTGATCATTCTTAAATTTTACATCACAATGATTATTTTTGAGGTATTTTTGGACATGGATAAAATAAAGTATGAATCCTTAATCCTTAATCCTTGTCATTTTGTTTCACTGGATTCGTTTCTTTAAAAATATTTTTCATCATCCTCAGTCCTAAATGATGATATAATTGAATATCTTTGGCCTGTAGTGCAAAGATGAATGATTTCTGATGAATATCTTTGGCCGTAGTGCAAAGATGAACAGGTGTTTAGATGAACATGACCAACTGATGAATATCTTTGGCCTGTAGTGCAAAGATGAATATTTGATTCCAGATATATATTGATTGATGTTACAGGGATAAAAGATAGACGATGAACTTTTAAATTCATACATAGAAGATAGTAATTTGCATTCTCTACTTAACTCTTCTAATGAATTATTATTTCCGCTGCGAATATTGATTTAAAAATTGTTGTCTATTGTATTCTATTAGATTTTTCCCTGTTGAAGACTAATGATAATTTGTTATATATTATCTTAGTCATAATATTCATTACTGGGCTAGTTGAGCTCACCCTTTTACTTTTTGTTTCATTTTTCTTCTCAGGAGGTGAGAATGTAGCGAGTACGAGTCGGGGTATGGAATGATGGTTATAGAGAGAGTTGTTTAGTAGTCCTCACCATTTTTGTAGAATAATGTATCAATAAATATGATGAGGATTTATTTGGGTATAGATATTGTCTAGAAGATAATATTTGTATTCAAACTCACAGTTTACTATTGTAATAATAAAGTTGTAGTTGTTTTTGTACCATGTATTAACAACTCAGAATGGGTGATGTATACCTATTTTGGGGGCGTCACAGAAATCCTTATCGAAAAGCCCTCTCTTTCCTGGGAATGATCTGGTTGTTAAATATTGTGAGTTATAATATTAATGATGATTAAGTTTGTGTTGATTAAAGATGAAATTGATATTTCTATTGTTTTGAGATTATTAGTGTTAGGGAAAATTGACATTTATTTCGATAAGGTTATATTGACCAATCAAGTAATTAATCAGATAAATGAGTAATTAATTGCTTTTAATTCACATGCTTATAACTATTTGTTCACATGTATGTACTATTGATTCACATGCATGTACTATTAGGGGAGGTGGTGCAAGATTGATAATACTTGCATGACTAAATTAAAAATGAAGGTATAGATGAAGGTACTATATTGTAACTATTTTTTTCACATGTATAGAACTATTGATTCACATGATTGAACTATTGATTCACATGATGTACTATTAGGGGAGGTGGTGCAAGTTTGATAATACTTGTAGGACTAAATTAAAAATGAAGGAAAAGATGAAGGTATTGTACTGTAATATTTCGAGCCCCAAAACGTGCAATTATTGAAACTATATTTTCCTATAAATAGAAGCTCATTCTTTTTTCATTCTCACCAATTCACTAAGACTCACAAGAGCAATTATAAAGAGAGAAGCTATAGAGAGAAAGAAGAAGAGAAGTCTGCTAATTCACTATTCCAGTATCTAGTCTTTTTCTGAGGTAAGGGATGTTATTTTTGTTTAGTATTCATAAGAAATAATATTTTCTTTCATACTCTGTAGCATGTGAGTAATATTATTTTGTCTCATATTCCTGATTATACCCTCATTTTGTTAAAGTATTGCATCTATACTCTGTGAAATTAGTAGAATATCCTTGATATTTGCGTTTCATCCAGTATATTTTCATGGAAATATTATTCTGAGCTTTCTTGATAATTATTGATCTTTTCATGTTGGAATACTATTCATGAGTTACTATTTACGGGTTACTATTCACCCAATTACTATTCACTCGAATATTCGATGCACTTTTTATGCCAGAGTACTATTCACGAGTTACTATTCACTCGAATATTATTCACTTGGGTATTTTGGGCACTTTTCATGTCGGGGTACTATTCACGAGGTACTATTCTCGAAGTACTATTCACCCAAAAAATATATTTCTTTTCTATCCAAAATATTTTTGATACCTGAATATTATTCTTGAATTTTTCCCCACAAAGCAGTATCATGTCGATAATTTAGATATTTTTAAACTCTGGATAAATTTAATGTCTTTAATATTTATCCTTGATTTCGTTTGATTAATGTTTATATCATTGTCATCATCCTCATGCTTATATTGTGATGAAAGTCATCTTTGGCTTACGTGCATAGATGGATTGTTGATTGGTATGATTATGACCAGGGATCATTCGGTATAATCATTACCCGTAATGTTACAAATGATGTGGTAAAAGTCCTCATTGGCCCGTAGTGCATTGATGGACAATTGTTGGTATGATTATGACCAGAGATTATTCAGTATAATCATGATCATTGATGATTACATGAATATCCTTGACCCGTAGTACAGAGATGATTCGATGATGTGGTTTATTTATTAAGCTGAGTCTCAACGATAAAGTGGATGAAAAATATTTTAAATCCTAGAAGATAGTAGATATCATGCTCTACTTAATTCTTCTAATGGATTGCTTGTTCCGTTGCAGTTAAACTTTATGTTTATTATATTTTATCAGTTTAACACTGTTGAAGGCTAATGATAATTTATTCTGCATTATCTTAGTCATAATATTACTTACTGAGCTAGTTGAGCTCACCCTTTTGCTTTCATTATTCTCTTCAGGAAATGAGAACATAGGTGGGACTAGTCGGGGAATAGAGTGACGGTCCGATATGGTTATTTTAGTAGTCCTCACCATTTAGTGTGATAATAAATGTAATGATGATTGAATTTGAGTTTGGATATTGTTTATGAGATAATATTCATGTAAAAACTCAGCTATGTTTTGTCGTATTTTTACACGACAGTTGTATTAAAGAAGTTTGTATTTGATTTCTGTACCATGTATTTGGCGACTCAAGATGGGCGATGTATACCTATTTTAGGGGCGTCACAGTTGGTATCAAAGCTTAGGGATATGTTCCCTGGCTGAGATGTGAGACTAGAACTAGGAGGGGAGAGACGGGTTAATCCTTCGCTAGTATGACTTACCTAAGCTTATGTGTTATTTAATTGGTCGGTCAGAATATAGGAATAATATGTGACATGTCAATTAACCTTTGTTTTGAATATGTATTCTAGAATGATATCTGAAATACAAGAGATGAGAAATGGGAAAATCGTGATATAGAGGAAATGACCGGGGAGATGGAATCTGAAAAGAAAGCAAGGTATTCTCATCTCTTAGAACTACCAGGTACGTAAATTCCGATGGCGAAATTTCATAAGGAGGGGAGATTGTGAGATCCCGATTCAATTTTTTTATTTTGGTAAATAGTTAAATTGATAAAAGTTTAAAGTTAAAGGTGATATTTGAAAATTTTATAAAGTAAGCAAGTTGTTTGTTGTGTCGGGAAATATTCGATTGGTCGGGGAATATTCATTTTAACAGGGAATATTCGTACGAAGGCACAATTATTGGTGGACCCCACAACAGAAGTTTTGTCGTAGTTAGAAAAAGACAGAAATATCTTTTTATAAAAATAACGGCGAAAGTTTTACCGTTAAAATGTTGAACTAGTCGGTGGGAAAAGAACAGTAATACGCGTGGTTGTATAGTAGCACACGGTATTGATTATTGATGCTTACGTGAGAAGTCACTCAGTTATACTCAATTATTGCTACAATAATTGTTGCATAATATTTCTCATATTATTGATTCAATTATTGTCACAGTATCATCTGCATAATATTATTAAATCAATAATTGAGACAACAAAATTATTTATATTATTATTTGACATATTAACGATGTCTAGAAAGTTCTGTCGAAGAGAGGTTTGGTCACCTAATTATGCGCCAATAGGGAGAAATTCTTATCAGAAAGCCCTCTCTTTCCTGGGAATTATCTGGTTGTTAAATATTGTGAGTTATAATATTAATGATGAATAAGTTTGTGTTGATTAAAGATAAAATTAATATTTCTATTGTGTTGAGAGTATTAATGTTAGGGGGAATCGACATTTATTTCGATAAGGTTATATTGACCAATCAAGTAATTAATCGAATAAATGAGCAATTAATTACTATTAATTCACATGCTTATAACTATTTGTTCACATGTATGTACTATTGATTCACATGCATGTACTATTAGGGGAGGTGGTGCAAGATTGATAATACTTGCATGACTAAATTAAAAATGGAGGTATAGATGAAGATACTATACTGTAACTATTTTTTTCACATGTATATAACTATTGATTCACATGACTGAACTATTGATTCACATGATGTACTACTAGGGGAGGTGGTGCAAGTTTGATAATACTTGTAGGACTAAATTAAAAATGGAGGAAAAGATGAAGGTATTGTACTGTAATATTTCACCAATTCACTAAGACTCACAAGAGCAATTATAAAGAGAGAAGCTATAGAGAGAAAGAAGAAGAGAAGTCTGCTAATTCACTATTCCAGTATCCAGTCTTTTTCTGAGGTAAGAAATATTATTTTTGTTTATTATTCATAAGGAATAATATTTTCTTTCATACTCTGTAGTATGTGAGTAATATTATTTCGTCTCATATTCTTGATTATACCCTCATTTTGTTAAAGTATTGCTTCTATACTCCGTGAAATTAGTAGAATATCCTTGATATTTGCGCTTCATCTAGTATCTCTTCATGGAAATATTATTCTGAGCTTTCTTGATAATTATTGATCTTTTCATATTGGAATACTATTCATGAGTTACTATTTATGGGTTACTATTCACCTAGTTACTATTCACTCTAATATTATTCACTCGGGTATTCGGGGCACTTTTCATGCTGGAGTACTATTCACTAGTTACTATTCACGAGTTACTATTCACTCGGTTACTATTCATTCAACTATTATTCACTCGGGTATTTGGGTCACTTTTCATGCCGGGGTACTATTCACGAGGTACTATTCTCGAAGTACTATTCATAGGGATTCACGGGGCACTATTCATCCGAAAATATATTTCTTTTCAGTCCAAATTATTTTTTATACATGAATATTATTCTTGAATTTTACTCCACAAAGCAATATCATGTTGATAATTTGGATATTTTTAAACTCTGGATAAATTTAATGTCTTTAATATTTATCCTTGATTTCGTTTGATTAATGCTAATATCATTGTCATCATCCTCATGCTTATATTGTGATGAAAGTCATCTTTGGCTTACGTGCATAGATGGATTGTTGATTGGTATGATTATGATCAGGGATCATTCGGTATAATCATGACCCGTAATGTTATAAATAATGTGGTAAAAGTCCTCATTGGCCCGTAGTGCATTGATGGACAATTGTTGGTATGATTATGACAAGGGATTATTCGGTATAATCATGACCATTGATGATTACATGAATATCCTTGGCCCGTAGTACATGGATGATTTAATGATGTGATTTATTTATTAAGCTGAGTCTCAGCGATAAAGTGGATTAAAAGCTTTTTAAATCATAAAAGATAGTAGATATCATGCTCTACTTGACTCTTCTAATGGATTGCTTGTTCCGCTGCAGTTAAACTTGATGTTTATTATATTTTATCAGTTTAACACTGTTGAAGGCTAATGATAATTTATTCTGCATTATTTTAGTCATAATATTTCTTACTGGGCTAGTTGAGCTCACCCTTTTGCTTTCATTGTTCTCTTCAGAAAATGAGAACGTAGGCGAGACTAGTCGGGGAATAGAGTGACGGTCCGAGATGTTTATTTTAGTAGTCCTCATTACTTAGTGTGATAATAAATGTAATCAGGATTGAATTTGAATTTGGATATTGTCTATGAGACAATATTCATGTAAAAACTCAGCTATGTTTTATCGTATTTTTACACGACAGTTGTATTAAAGAAGTTTGTATTTAATTTATGTACCATGTATTTGATGACTCAAGATGGGTGATGTATACCTATTTTGGGGGTGTCACACCGCCGGCCTTGAAGGAATCTTAATGATTCAGGGTGCTGTCATTCCTTAGTGGAATTCTTGCTGGTTGAAGCAGAAGAGTGGATTAAGAGCTTGAGTCTTTGAACCACTTAAAATTCCTTCTGTCTTTTACATTCAATCATTTACTTTCTGTCATTTACATTATTTACCTAACTACTATAAATGCTATGTATGTTTTTACTACTTACAACTAAACTAACTCCACGAACAATACATGAATGTATCAATGACGGGGATCTTTTATTTATTTCGTTGTGCTTGAAAAGATTCTTATGTTTGTCATATGCTAATTCATGAGCAATACAAAATAAACAGGGAAAATATTTGAAATCAAAAAGGATCTATTCAACCCCCCCTTCTAGATCTATTGTGTGCCTTCTGGGAACTAACAGTACATGTGATCCATTTCCAATATTTACTTAAAATCAATTACTCCCTCCGTCCCTTAATATAAGACGTTTTAAAGTTGTGCATAAGTATTAATGAAATGATTGTATAGTATTAAATATAATATCAATTATATATATTGTCTTTATATTGAAAAAAGAGAGTGTTAGTTGTAATATATAACTTATAACTTGGAAAAAATAACAATATAAATAAGTGGTGCAGTGCGATTTGAGCTGTGAGGAAGCATGTCAAACAAAGCCGTTCTTGAGCATGGGTGGGAGGGTCGACCGCCCTGAGCCCCTGATCAGAAGGGTCTCAATTTTTTTTACATATATAGTATATATATGTATAGGATTTTGAACATTTGATTGAATATTTTGGCTCTAGGAATACTAAAAAAAAAATATCTTTCAATGAATGTATTCTCATATATTTTGTTGTAATCAAAGTTCTCATATATTTTGTTGTAGTCAAAGTTCTCATATATTTTGCTGTAGTTGAACTATTATGTTTTAAGCTCCGAAAAGACACTTTTTTTGATATAGCTTGTACTTTTTATTTATTTATTTATATATTTTTTAGGTGAAGACAATGTTTCGAAGAGAGTCTCGTTTTTATTTTCCTCCCTGGGCCACCAAAATTCTAGAAATGACCCTGACGTCAAAATGGCACCCAAAGTGCATGCGCAGTTTTTTGATCATTCTAACGTCGTCATATACTCCGGAATCATTGATACTGCGATTTGGACGATTTTTGATGTAATTTTGAGGCCGAACCGAATTCGATTCCTTAATCTGTCGTAAGAATTAATATGAACACTAGTCATCATTAGGACTGATCATTCGGTTATAACCGAAAACCAAAATTTATGCAATTTTGGTATCCGGACAAATAACTGAATTACCCATTAACCGAATTTTCGAATTACCGAATTTACTATTCGGTTGTTCCGGTAATAACCGAATAAACAATCAATAATAAAGCCAAAACCTTCAAAAAGAAAGAAGAAAACAACCGAACGAAAACCAAACAAGGCATTATAGATTATGGAGATATGACAACCAAACAAGGCATTATAAAGTACAATATGATAACCTTGGCTATAAAGTACAATACGACAACCAAACAAGGCATTATATCTCAAAGCCTCAAAGTACAATACGATAACCATGGGACATCACCTTCAACGCGACAAACACCTTCGGTCGAATAACATTTTTATCGGTGGAAAGTGAAAAAGGGCATCGTCGGCAAAGGCGGGAGGACCGGCGGTCCGGCGAAGACTGATGTGGGATATGAGATCTGGGATTTAGTAGCACTCATGGGGTCTGGTCAATAAAGGTGTAACTATTAAGTCAGTCGGGCAAATCCTTTTGAAAATGATCCAAGGGGGGCGAGAGGAGAAGTGTTGTTTGCAAGCATGGGATCTGAGACTGATGTGGGATATGGGATTGGCGGAGACTAATGTGGGAACAGTGGGATATGAGATCTGGAGACTGGAATCTGATAGTCAAAAACTCAAAAAACTAATATAATATAGTGAGACAGACAGTCATATACAGATACCACTTACTACTATAAAATTAATATTATTTTTTTAATTAAAAATTCGGTAATTCGGATATCCGAGTTAACTTATTTTTTAAAATCGAATCCGAAACTGAATACCGAACAATAAATCGAATATAATCGAAATTACAAAAAAAAATCGAAAAATCGAAATAATTCAGTTAAAAAAATTCAGTTGTGTTCGATAATTCAGTTTTATCCGTTTTTTTCTCACTCTTAGGGGGTGTTTGATAAAAATTGAATGAATCTGAATCTGAATCTGAATGAGCTGAATCTGAATATGAATGAGTTGAATCTGAATCTAAATGAAAAAAACTTTTTGATAATTGACATGTTTGAAACATCTGAATGACAAAATTTTATTATTTTACCCTTCTGAAAAAATTCAAAATTGTTGTAAATGTATTTAATATTACTTAATATAATAGTTAATATTTTTTTTAATTTTTTTAATTTCTTTTATTTCATTCAGCTACTCATTCAGCCATTCAGCTCAAAAAATCTGACTTAGTCATTCAGCTCGTCCATCTTACCGATCCAGCCATTCAGACCAAAACAAACGCACTGATTAATTCAACCATTCAAATTCAACTCCATTCAACTCTATTCAGCCTTAAACAAACAGACTATAACTTTATAGTCATAGAACTCATATTCAAGTTGTAGTAGAAGTGAGAAATACAATTCCACATTACTTCATGAGTACATTACTTAATAGCTACTCCCTCATTCCAAAATTAAATAATATATTTTGAAATGTTGAATTCTAAACATTTCAACGTGGCATCAAATTTGGAGAGAGGCAACCGACACTATCTAATTTCTTTTGATTTAAATTTTTAACTGCATTCTCTCGTATTGAAGTCTATTTAGGGGTATTGAAGTCTATTTAGGGAATTTTAAGACACTTAATATTTTGAAATATTAAATTTAAATATCAAAATCTTTAATTGGAAATAATTTCAACAACAAATTTATTGTGTACAAATATGTTCTAACAACTCTTTAATATGACCCATAAAATTATCCAACACTTTTTGATATTTTGCATAACATTTTTTGATATTTTCTTATAAAAAGTGTCTCTATAGAAGTATAGCGACCGTAAAATCCGTCGCTATAGGATCTATAAAGACAATTTTATGTGAAAATATCATTTTTTTTATTGTGGATTTATAAGTTTCATATATCATTAAAAAAATGGCATTCATGTAAAATTGAACCGCCAGAGGGGTAAAATAGGAATCTCGAACAATACTTTATTGTTTGACTAATTGCAGCTGCGTTTAAAATTTAATTAAAAATATATCAGCAGTTATTGAGAGAAATTGTGTATTTCACTATTTTGTGTGGAAATTCATCAACAAGAGGACGAAACAGTAGACAAAAGAGAGTAAAAAAAGGGGGCAAAAATCTGTATGTATTTTAGCTTAATTTTGCGAAAAGATTCAATCTTAGAGCTGATGTTCTTATTGAATACGGATTTTACAGTAAGAATTACTCTTTTCAGGTACGGAGATTCATTTTCAAGTTTATCTGGTTTTGATTTGGTTATGATTTTATGAGATTTATTGGATTATTAATGTTTTAGATCTTTTGTATCTTATATTTGTGTTCTTTTTGTTCATCGATGTTAATCTCATCCATTAGTCAGAACAGTGCTAAATAGCTCGTGTTTTTGTTTTATGAAATAATCAATCAGTCAGGTATGGAATGTGTGGAGCTTAGTTTATGATTAAGTGGATGATTTTTTTTTGTGTCTTTGAAGGATTGTTTAGATTATAGTTTTAGATTTTCAGTTGATTGGGTTAGGAATGTGGAAAGAAAGCTGAATTTTTAGGTTCCCCTTGTTGGGGATATAACTAATATACTGGAGTTTAGTTCAAACATGGGTTTATTTATTTATTTTTTAATTGTTTTATGTACATATATATATATATATATTTGTGAAATAACTGTTGACCTTGAAATCATAGCAAATTGTTGTGGAAGTGTGGAATTTCAAGCTAAAAAAACAAAGCTTATCTTAAGCAGTTGTTGAGGAGCCTTTGGTTGCGTTATTTCTTTGGGAGTGGAAGGGCCATCTAAAATTTGTTATAAAGAACAACTAGAAAAAGCAGAAAATTTTAAATTTGAAAAACAGGAAACTGGTGTAAAATTTTAGAGTGAAAATGACACAAAAAGATATCAGAGTGATTGATGGGATTTTTTGTAGTTCGAGTTGTCAGACTTCTTCATCAATTTCTTGGGGGAAAGTAATGAAGTAATGATTGTATTTTGTAATCAAGGCAGCTACTTGACTATTTCCGCTTCGTTGTATGCCTTTGTTTCTTTGGATACGGACTATGGGTCCAATTTTTGGTTGAAGGCTACGTTGGTTTGAAAGGACCAAAAGTTATTGCTTGAATTTTTCTTCAGCGGGAAACAACAAGTTTTGAGGGTTTAGATGGTGAATTTAAATAGGATTGTTCTACGATATGGAATATTAATTTTATGGACCTCGGATCTGTGCTAGGTGCTGGTTGAAGTTGGCGATGGTGACAATGACACTGGCCTTATGTTTCTGATGAAGATAAGTGTTTCCCTTATTTTTTTTTTTTAAATTTGAAGTTTCCAGATATGGGTTTTGGTTGGATGTATTTGTTGGGGATAATAGATACTGGCCTAAGATGGTGGTGGGGGATGGACAGTGGTAGGATTGTGAAATTCATAGGTTTTTTGATGTAGAGATAGAACAGGATGGTGGGAAGCAAATAACAATAGGTTTAGCTCTAATACTAATTTGAGGTAGGACAAGGGGTGAGAACGGATTAAAGAGGGGTAAAAGGGTGAGGAAGAAGAACTATGCCCAAGGGCCACAATGGCACAAAGTTTCAATTATCAAGGGATAAAATTCCCTTATATCGGAAACAAAAACCTTAACACTAGCGTAACATAGAGAACCTATTTAAAAGACTCCTAATAGTACCTAGTAGTATCAAAAGATAGTATTGTATAATTAAAATAACCTAATTACATTTAGTGTATTCATAAATAACAATATAATTTATTTACTAATTGTCCCTTGTACTTTCCATTGTTTTCTTGATTTGTACCGCATCAACATAATTCTTCTTCTTCAGTTGTTTCAGCAACAAAAAGTAAATCTAAACCAATTTTGTGCTCTTCTCCGTCTCTCTCTCTCTCTCTCTCTCTCTCTCTTAACTGAAGCAGTAACTTACTCTCTTTGGATCTAACAGTGCTATATACACATACAAATGTACACACGTCATAAACACAGCCAATTACACACATGGAAATATAGTTAATAACCTGGGGTGGGGCACGTTACTTTCAAATGCAATCGGAGTCGATATCATTGTCAGTGATGTCATAATTCTTTTTCTTTTTGTCATCCCTCCTGAGTCAACTAAAAAAGAAACTGGAAACACTGTTCAGGTATTAAAATCAGTTTACTCCGCTAATATTAATAGCAGAGCATAACTTAAATTTAAGTCTTGCAGTCCACGATAGGCCTAATGGCTATATATTCATTACAGATCTGCAGACTACAAAAAGTGTGTGGCAATGGATCGGGGGCATATATGTGTATCTTATTATAAAGGGAGAGGATGGGCAAGACTAGATTATTAGGCTGGCTGTGTAATAACATAAGATAAACTCCTCCCATTATAACTCAAATAATTCAAACTCACTTTTCATAACTGTTCCTTTTCTTTCCTTAATTTTTTTCACCATTTTTGCTCACTCCATTTTTTTAGTTGCACACAGAAGTGTGTGCCATGATCCCTAGCATAGATTACATGTACTTGTGGGTTAATTTTTTCGTTGTATCATACGTTGTGCCTAATTGTATTAATATATTCTGTTAAATTAGCGCAGTACTAGATAGTTAAAGTACTAATTTTGTAGCATATTAGTACTTATCAAATAAATCAATAAATCATAACATATTAGACTTTGATGCCTGTTTAATTTTTTTAAAATATACAATCTTCTGCTTATTGTTTCTTTAAGCATCAAGTGATATGGGCTAATTGAGCCCTCGACTCGCAACAGATAGAGGATGATTTTCCAGCTTATTGGGTTAAAGAAAAGTTAAAATAAGAAATAATCTGCCCCAAGGCTACTTTTTTGAATTATGTCAAAGTTTCTTATTTGAGTTCATTTATCTTAGACTCTTACCTCATAAGATTATAATAATACCTATAAAAAGAACATGATATAATACCAAGAATACCGCTAAATAATGATAATAATAATACTATGCCCCCTCCCCCCAAAAAAATAAAATAAAATTCAGCAACAATTTTTTCTTAAGAATTATTTCAATATTATTTCAGCTAATACGAATAAAGCACCCAGATTATTTTTTCTGAATTCACTTTTCAGCATAGTTCACCAAAAGTTAACTTGTCAGCAATAGCATGCAACAAGTAGGCCTCGACCCATCTAATTTGGGGCAGCCTGAAATGGGAAGTTTGACATTTAATTCAGATGGGGAACCTATCGACACACATACATATATAATATATTTTAATGTCAACAACTTGTATTAAAACTTGCTATTTGTCTCTGTAACTCGTTCACGTTCATTTGACTCTAAGATAATACTGTTCCATTCACACATAAACATACACGCATAAATATGGGCACACCTCTCCCCCCCCAACAAAAAAAGAAATTAAAAAAAAAGAAAAAAAGAAGAAAAAAGAAGATAAAAGATGTCTTGCTACATATGACGACGAATTTATGTCAATATTAAATGTCGACATATGCGGATACATGGGATATGAAGAGATCCACAAATTATTATTGTATCTTATAAGTTATACATTAGTCGCAATCCAAGTCCGTCTTAAGATATGTCGACATATATATCATTTTCCAAAGATATATGACAAAGTAATCGAAATATAATAATAAAATTTGTCCTGAACTGTGTACGTTGTCATAATTTTATTTCCACATTTCTTTAAATCTATTATATTTGCCTGATTTTTTTTTTATGCTATGCTGTCAGATACATGTGCTTTGGTGGCTCTTGGCTTCTTTAAGTACAGCTAAACTGATTAATTTTCAAGGTCTGCTAATATCTGATTTTCCATGTGGATTATGACCTTATTGTCCTCAACCTACTGAAACTGAAGTTACAGTCTGAGCTATTGAATCTTATCACGAGCTTAACCTTTTCCATTGGTTCTAATTCAGTATCAGTGCATCCATTGTGTAGTTAGTAGTTATGTTTTACAACAGCCTACACTTTTTAGCCTGATACCCTTAGAGATGTGTTTTCCCCCATATGGCTTTCATACCATACTCGTGGTATTACGGCATTGACATTTGCCCCCATTGAAGTAGTCTGAAGGGGTGGAAAACTAATAGTTGTGTGATGGAACATTCAAAAAAGTATAATCATGTTCCATACAATAACGTGGAACCTGCGAATGAAGAATTTGGGCGCACCTCTCAGGGATTTATGGTGGACCCAACAGGCCGCGTAAGTTCCAATGTCAGGCATCCAGAAGCAAAACCTGTACTTAATTTCTCTATACAGACAGGTGAGGAGTTTGCTCTTGAATTTATGCGTGATCGGGTTAATCCAAGGACACCATTTGTTCAGTTTGCTGCTGGCGATCCTAGTCTTACAACAGGTTACTTAGAGTTAAAAGGCATTTTAGGGATTAGTCAGACTGGGTCTGAGAGTGGTTCAGATATTTCCATGCTCGCCGTTGTAGATAAGGGCTCGAAAGACTTTGAGCGGCAGAACTCTTCTTTGCATGAAGAAAAAAGTAAGTATGGGTCTGTGCCATCAGTACCACGTACTTCATCGGGCAACAACAGTAACCGGACAATTACTCATGAGTATTCCTCTTCTGGAGCATCTGAAGGCTCATCAACGAAAATTAAGATTCTCTGCAGCTTTGGTGGTAAAATCCTTCCTCGCCCTAGAGATGGAAAGCTCAGATATGTTGGAGGAGAAACACGAATTATTAGTATAAGGAATGACATCTCTTGGCAGGAAATATGGCAGAAAACTAGAGCAATCTATAGCCAAACTCATATAATAAAATACCAGCTTCCTGGGGAGGATCTTGATGCTTTAGTTTCTGTATCTTCGGATGAGGATTTACAGAATATGATGGAGGAATGCAATGTATTGGGAGATGGAGAAGGATCAAAGAAGCTTAGGATGTTTCTATTCTCTATGAGCGACTTAGATGATACTCATTTTGGTCTGGCCAATGCCAATTCTGGTGGCGATTCTGAAGTTCAGTATGTAGTTGCTGTCAATGGAATGGATATGGGATCAAGAAGGGACTCAACTTTGCATGGCCTAGCGAGCTCTTCAGCAAAAAGTTTGGATGAGTTAGATGGGCTGAATGTTGAGAGGGACACAGGTAGAGTGGCAAGCGAATTTGTTGGAATTAGTGCTTCACCTTCAACCAACTTTAATGCCTCACCATCGGCAACTCAATCTTCTCAACCAATTCTACCAAGAACTTCCAACAATCTTGACACCCACTCACAATTTGATCAAGCTCAGTTGCATCGTGGTGAAGATAAGCAGCACAGCCTGCACTCTGGCTCTGAACCCCGCCCTTCTAACTACACACCTTTTGGAAATAGTTCTGTTCCTCTGCCTATTCATGCGCATACGACTCAAGAAGGAGGTTTGACAGATGGGCAGTTATCTGGTACGGTAGGCTTACAGGATTTACAAATGCATGGAATGGAAGCAAAACTGAAAGGTGATGATTCCAGTCAGCAAGAGAATGAACGTGAAAATACTCAACCCAAGAGAAATGATGTTGATCGCTTTCCTGTTGAAGAAGCATCAGTTGTTATACCATCAGTCGAGAGAAAATCCCCGCCAAAATCTTCACAGATCGAAGGCAGACACCTGGAATCTGTGCAGGTCTCTTCACCTCTTGATGTGATTAATCCAACAAAAGTTCCCAAGTCAAATGACAATGAATTGTACACATACAGTACTACCATTGCTCCTGAACAAGACAACTCAGAGTCTGATCTAATTGATTTGAGCTATCTTGAGCCTCCAGTACCTACTCAGAGTCTCTTCTGTTCTGAGCGATATCCTCGAGAGCAGGCAGAGTTACTAAACCGGTTAACCAAGTCAGACGATTCACTTGGTTCTCAATTTTTTGTAACTCATTCACGTTCTGATTTTACTCAGCAGGATTCCATGAAAGAATCTGTCGATAATTTTCACAATGAAAAATTGGCTCCTCGGACTGAGCAGCCCCTCTTAACCACAAAGCTTACTGATCCTCGACTTGGTGATAATGAACTTGAAAAAGCTCAAACTTTGAAGGAGGCAGCTCAGGGCCAAGTGAATGACAAGGATGCCGTAAATGAAAACCAGGCTCTTAAGCCTGGTTATGAAACAACCTCCAGCAAAGGTAACATAAAAGATTCCATAGTTGATGTTACTGCAGAAGCTAACCAACATGAGGATCCTGCATCTAGTCTTCCAGACTTTCCTTGGGGTGACAGGTCTGGAAGTGATATCACTGCTACTGATACTCAGGAGAATTCTCGACCTTCTGCTTGGACTACGAGCTCAACTAGAAATATTTCCCGGGGAGAACCCCTTTCTAGTGCTTCCAGACCAGTGCGGGGAGACATTTCTATTGACATCAATGACCGATTTCCTCGTGATTTCCTTTCTGATATATTCTCAAAAGCTATGCTTTCTGAGGATTCTTCTGGTGTTGGTCCGCTGCAGAATGATGGTGCTTTGAGCTTGAACATAGCCAACCATGAGCCTAAGCACTGGTCGTTTTTCCAGAAATTGGCGCGGGATGAGTTTACTCAAAAGGATGTTTCTCTTATGGACCAAGATCATCTTGGTTTTTCATCAAGCCTCCCAAAAGTCAAAGAAGATTCTGAAGCTTATAAACTTTCCCCGTTAATGAAAGGTGGAATGTCTTCAACCCAGATACATTCCAAAAATAATCTTGTTGAAGATGATCAAAAAGAATTACCTGGTACAGTTGGAGATTCTACCACAGCCTTTCATTCTGATTATAATCCTTCCTTGGTGAAAGACAGTGAATTTATGCAGTTTGATGATTTGGCGGAGAGCATAAGAGTACCAGAATCTGAGTATGAGGTACATTTTCATGGTGGTGGTTTAAATTTAGATTTTCCCTACTATATGCATTTTGGTAGAGCCACTCCTGATCATTTAGTTGCTTGCAGGATGGGACCAGGAACATTGGCTTACCTCCTCTGGATCTTTCTCTGGTTGATTTTGATATCAGTTCTTTGCAGGTATGGTGCATACTTTTGTACTAGCAATATGTCTGGTAATTTTACAGGACATTTCTTTTGCATGTTTTAAAATATGAGTTTTCAATTTTTGTATGGGATAAATGCTAACTGTACAGTAATAGAAGTTCCTTTCTCCAAGTATGTTTTGATAATAGGTTTGCTATTCAAAGTTTATCTTTGTTGGATTTAAGATAAAAAGGAGTTAATGGTGGAAATGTTAATTTTGCAGCCTGGTTCCCACCCCCACCCCACCCCACCAGTTTTAGGTGGTTGAGTTGAACCCAATCTATAATGCATCAGTTTTTCCGATTTCATAGCAAAGCTATTCGTAGGGGAAAGTAACATGGCTACTAGCACAAGCATTATACACGTCCATCCTCACAAAGTGATTAGCAATGCAAGTTTGTCCTTGTGATGTTCTTGCCTTCTTTTATTGCTAGGAATTTTAGAGACTCAATAGTTGTGGTCAATTATTGGCAACTGCATACCTGCATAGTTTCAATTGTCTACTTCACTTCTTACCTTAGTTTCACTCAACGTATTGTCAGAAGTTTTAGATTTTATTTTTTGATATTAGTTTAGTTGTCTTGAACGAGAAAAAAGAAAAACCATTCAAATTACTTATGTGGTTATCTATACAGATCATAAAGAATGAAGATCTTGAGGAACTAAGGGAACTTGGTTCTGGTACATTTGGAACAGTTTATCATGGAAAATGGAGAGGATCAGATGTTGCCATTAAAAGAATAAAGAAGAGCTGCTTTGCAGGCCGATCATCAGAGCAAGAGAGATTGGTATATTTCTCTTCACATCTTCTTACACTTGCACAAATCTTCTTAAATTATATTATATGCATTCAACGACATGTACTAAATATTTGTTCATCACGTGAACCAAGAAATAGCAATTGAGTACAAGAAAATAAATGTATTCAGATAACATCATATATATTTTTTGCTCAAATAAGTTGTGGATTAATATTTCCTTTAATTCTTTTTCACCCATTTGATTGCTCATGTGAGTAAGTGGTGATTGTGCACATGCATGTTCCTTTTTTTATTTAAAGGTTGCATAACAATTGATGTTCTCGCCATTTTAGACCATAGAGTTCTGGCGGGAAGCTGAAATTTTGTCAAAACTTCACCACCCAAACGTGGTGGCATTTTACGGTGTGGTGCAAGATGGACCTGGAGGAACTTTAGCAACTGTGGCAGAGTACATGGTCGATGGTTCTCTAAGGCATGTTTTGCTTCGCAAAGAAAGGTAAACCTCCACCAATCATTCTCATGTTTAGTTTCCGTATCATTTTGCTCATGTTCACCAAAACTCGGGCATTCTACATATCTTTACAGCAATACGGTTATGTTTTTATTTTATTTTATTTTTTTAATTTTTATCAAGGTGGTGAGGGGTACATAGAACCTAACCTCTACCTCTCAAGAAGTAGACTCCTTATGGGGGCTATGAAATAAGTCCTTGTTGTGATTTGAACCACCCTGCACTTCCCTGTTGAGGAATCAGAGGTTTACCATTGGACAATCAAGCTATTAAACCAGCTATCTTAAAATTTTTGAAACATAAATATGAAGGTTTTCTAAGGAATTTCTTACTTACTCCCCCACCCCTAACCCAAATAGCAAAACGTGTCCTATTTCTTCTTCATCTATGTTATTCAATTTGCAGGCATCTTGATCATCGGAGGAAACTCATAATTGCCATGGACGCAGCCTTTGGAATGGAGTATTTGCATTCAAAGAACATTGTACATTTTGATTTGAAATGTGACAACTTGCTTGTGAACTTGAAAGATCCTTCTCGGCCCATTTGCAAGGTTATTACGAGGGATTTATAAATTTAACGATTTCCTCCAATGAATGTTGCTTTCATCAATGATTTATCCTAATACATTGGTGATTTAGAAAAGCATGAATTCAAGTCATATAGTATCTGTTCATTATAATATTTCTGCTTTTCAGGTAGGTGATTTTGGCCTGTCAAAAATAAAGCGAAACACCTTGGTTTCCGGTGGAGTTAGGGGAACCCTACCTTGGATGGCTCCAGAACTGCTGAATGGAAGTAGCAATAAAGTTTCTGAGAAGGTATGATTTCGCAATATACTTGTGTACAAGTATGTTTGTGAGCGTGTGTAAGATTTGAATAGCAGATAGAAATGAAGAAGGCAAAAATAATGTTTAGCTCATTGTAGTTGACCCAAATTTTGTGCATTAGACCTTTTAACTTTTAGTTCTGCAATTGGCAATCTGTACTAAATAAATCAATTGAACCATTCTGTCAATTTTTTCAACGGACATCTTTTATTTATTGACGTGGCTGAGAGAAAAAATAAATAAAACCAGAAATCATATGCCGGATCCAGGCCATCCTGACATTTCAGTTTTTCCTCTCCCCTCTTCTTTGTCTCTGAATTCCACACTGGTAATTACTTTTTATGGATTTATTAAGAAACATCCCAGAACCAATAACCTTCTTTTTATCCTTCTAATTCATCCTCTTATTCAGAGTAATTTTGGTTTTCCAACAACACTCCTCCAGTCCGATCATTAAACGGTTAAAGTATTCCACTACCATCAGTTAATGTTGTCAAGTCGGAAGCCTTAGCAAGATCTAAACCCTCAGTTGTGATGATTTGGAGGAGCAATTGCATTCTCAGTCACATCTCATCTTATCTCCCTCTCTCTCTCTCTCTATATATATATATATATACACACACACACACGGTAATAAACACACACATCTGTCTCTCTCTAGAGAGGCATCTGTCTCCGATATGTAAGGGAGCTCCACAATCATTACTACTTGAAATCTCTCTTCTTTTCCTTCTAACTGGCTTCTCACTTTATGATGATTTTTACTGGATATTGACAAATGGGATTGAGAATTTAGTGGGTTTTGTTGGGGTTTTTGATTCTGCAGAATTGCAAATGATTATAAGGGTTATGAAGGGTTATGTTTGAGGAGATTTGAGTTGGGGTAATTTGAATTGGTGAAATATGAGAGACTATAGAAAGAGAAGAGAGGAGGATTTTTCGGTACCATTGATAACCGTTGTATGATTGCTTGCAGAATGATTTACTGATGTTCATTTACGTCAGAGAAGCCTACTGTCTCAAATTGAGGATAAACTTGGATTGGGTGGAGGGATGGTGGGTCTTCCTTGTTGGCGTCGGAAGAGGTGGATGCAGCAACAATATTCTAAAAAGTGTTGGGCGGACCTAGGCGGCGGAGGGAGCTTCAAGCGCCTAGGCCTTGAGGGTGATGCCTAGGCGGGTCCTAGGCAAGCTCTTTAGAATGTAACTTATTTTATTTATTAGTAGTGAAGCGTAGGACTGGAATTTGAAACATACCAAACTTTAGGACTACGAGTAATATTATGAATAAATGTTGAGGCGGTCACTTTAGCATAATTAAATATATAACCTGATAACAATTACTGAATACTAGTATATCTCTCAAGAAAAGCCAAAAGCTTTGATATAGAAGAGACGTGATAGCAGTTGGGGATTCACGATAGAGAGTCGCAGTCGTGCTGGAGAAACCTCTCTTCTTCATGTCACCCCTTTTGGGGTCACCTATTAAATTTTATGGGGTTGGATCTTACATATTTTTGAGAAGGCAATCATGGAGGCATCCCAATGATGTATTATTTTCTCCTTCAGTTCTTTTTGTTCTTCTTTTCTTTCTATACCTATTGATGTTGAGTCGAGATTAATTGGGCTTCGAGTCTTGCGACTTGGACAAGGCATGAACTAATTTTGAGCACAAGGCAATGGGCACTCTAGGTGCAGCAGTTAAGGGACCTTCGATGTCTAAGTGAGTGATAGGCAGGCGCACAGAGTGTTAGAACATTGGGCAGCAGTGACTTAGGTCACAATCAAAGAGAGAGTGAGGGGGAGATGGAGGTTCTTCAGGTCGGTGTTGGTAAAGGACTTGAGTTTATACGGGCAGTTATGGAGTAATTACATTGAAAAACAGAGATATTTAAGTGTGTACATATATAAATGTATGTATATGTAGAGACTAGAGAGAAGGAAAGGAGAAAAAAATAAAATTTATTTTAAAGCCATGTCATGTTTATATAGTCCTATTCGTTAATCATAGTTTAAAGCCATGTCATCTTTTACATAGTCCTATTAGTTAATCATTTAACTCTGTTATAAGGCTTAACCAATATTAAGGTTCTGCCACCTCATTTACTTTTTATTTTTTGTTGATGCATCAATTTGCTTCATCTGTTATCAATATTTAACAGAATCGTCAATCGCAATTTTTTTTTTAATCTAATTGTCCAATAAAATAATTTGATAGTCTAACGGTCTGATGCAAAAAGGTGGACAAGCACAAATGGTGCTGACCTTAGTTTTTCCAAATGAAGAACTAATATGTATTTCTGAACATCTGAGATGGAGGCCAGGTAGGTGTTCGGAGCCTCCTGTCATCATAAATACCTCTTTATATATTATTCATTTGGACAGAACCCCCCAACCAAAATAAAAAGAGAGCCAAACAATTTATAGAAGAAAGAGTTTGATTCTGGCAAAGTTCCTTTTTCTTTTTCTATTATAGTGAAGTTTCAGAACTTGTCTTCGATAAATTTTCAGGTCAGATTATAAAGCCAACCATTGTGTTCAATTTTCAATAGAAGGGGAAGGAAGCATTAGAAGAAACATGCTTATTTTTTCCTTGATTCAGTTTGTTTACTTTCCATCCTTTTCACTGCATATGTTTTCCTCTTATAATTAAACAGGTTGACGTGTTCTCCTTTGGTATCGTCTTATGGGAGATTCTCACAGGTGAGGAGCCTTATGCAAACATGCACTATGGTGCAATCATAGGTGCGCTTTCTTGTCCTGGTCTACTTTCTGAGTTCAGTGAAATGGAATCTGATTAGTTGTTCGAAAACTTCTAGATAAAACCAATAAGCCATAAAATAATCCGTGCACTTTTTGTAAATGGTTGGCTAACTAATGTACATGGATCGTTCTGATGGAATATTCTTTGTGATACCTCCCATCACCACAACCAATGTCAGTTAGTTATTGAAAAAGTCTGTTAGTAATGGTGATCTTTAATGGCTACTGGCTAATCATGCAAAGCCCAGTTCGGATACTTTGAAAGTATCCAACTAATATTCGTAGATCGTTCTGATGGAATACCCTTTGTGGTATTGCTGACACCGACAGTCAATGTCTGTTACTTACTAGATACAATTTGTTTACCTGGGTGATCTTTAGTGGCTAATCACAACAAATCCTAGTTTTCGGATTTGGTACGCATACGTCCATGAATGTCCTAGTGGTAACTAATCTAGATTACTAAGCTTTTGTTAAAGGTTGTTCATATTTTTTCTAGATGGCTTGGATTTCAAAACCTAGTATGTGTACTTTTGATATGATGTTATACTGTGCGCTAGAGATATGATGAGTTTTCTAGAAGTGTTTGAAAATTTTTATATCTTTAGAATACTTGAGCTAAAGTAACTCGGATTCAAATTTGGAAAAAATTGATTTCTGTCATATCCCTCTTGGTTTTGAAATTTGATTGCCATCACTAAATGAATTTGTTTACTTGACAGTGTAGTTTTAGAAAAACCATGCTTGGTTCCTAGGTATATTGACTGGTCATTCTCGGAAAAACCTGATAATTTAGTCTATAAGTGTGATGATGTAGGAAACCCATCAAATTTAATTCAAGAGGAAACCCATTGAATCCTCAAGGAATTCTTTGTGAGCTTTAAGAATGGCGTATTAGTGGCACAAGTAAGAGTATATTTGTAGTTCCCTTTGATAATCGAATAAGTATTAGCATGGACATCATGTTGTGCATGACGATCTCATTACCATATATGCCGTAAGATGATGCGACAATTATTAAGGGGAAAAATCTCACATAACATTATCTCTAAACTTGCCAAAAATGTGTCCAAGCATCTTTGGGAAAACTGTAGTTTGTATTTGTAATCCATTCTACATTATAAGGCTCCAAGTGAAGCTCAACTGCTAAATCAAGTTTCTTAATTGCTTTCTCAGAAATAACATCACTATCATTACAACTTCTAGTATCAATAACAAAGGGCACACTTGTCGAGCACGTTTGACCCTTGTTTGTAAAATACTCCCATGATGTATTTTAGGGCCATCCTTCCATTGTGATACCAAATGGTGGGGGTAGGGGTTTCAGGACAAAAGGTTATCTCACTCTAAATATTTCTCACACAAACTTAATCGATTCTAGTAATTCACTTTATAATTCAACAGAGTACATTCCTATTTATGATCCTCCGAAACAACTTTCCCAACATAAATTGAACGACGCCTTTCCCGTTTTTGAACATCACTGAGATAGGCTTTTCCCCGAACCATTGATTCTAATAAGCTAACTAGCAAAATTTCAAATCAAATATATAATTAAAAGCACAAAATTGGTTTGGTTTCACCAATTTTTGGTTTAGCTTTCCTAACATAATTACTATCCAAATTTATATCAATTAAATACCATCCAAATTTAAAATATTCCTATTTCTAATAGGAACAGAAAAAAGGATGATCTTTTTCTTTCCTATGCAAATTTGTATAAATGGTATAGAAATTGACAATAATTAAATATATACTATCCAAATTTGTAGAGTATTTTAAATAAACCCAATCAATCTCTAATAGAAACAGTAACTTCTAAAAGAATTTTTATTTTTGGTTTAACCAATTTAATTACAACATATTTTATCAACACTTTTATGTAATTAATTAAGACAATATAACACGTTATACTATATATTACCTAAATTTATTAAAACTTGAAATTATACCAAATCATACGATTAATTGTATTAATAATGTATGTGATTTTTTTAAAACATAATAACTTTACAATTAGTTGAAAAATTATAGTAAATTCTTTACTAGCTAATTGTCATAATAACTAAATTCGGATTATAATTTCAAGTAAATTTTTTCAATTTAAACATTAATACATAATTTCATTACAAACTTAAATAAAATCAAAATAATTATTTTTTCATAATCATAACTAAATAAATATGCACTCCATTCAAATGTTTAACTTAATAATTGATCGAAGTAACTTATAATATATAATTCAATTATTATTTAAAAAATATTTAATAATCTAATAACTACAATTATCTTCTCAAAATCCTAGTTAAAATTTATCTATTTAATAATATAATAAACCATTATCCATATTGTTCGTGCTTCGCACAAGGTTGATGAGCTTGTACATTAAATTAACCAAATACAATTTCTAAAATCTTCTTTTTATTAGCATAGGCTTCCAAAGTCACTTATATTGGTCTAAAACCATGTCTTGCGGGCTTGTCTTAGGTTTCTGTTTGTATGGAACTTTTTAGTCACTGTCTATATGAAACTATTATAAGCTTTTTATAGATGGGAAATATTTAATTAATATTTTGGTTATTGTACTAGGGCTCGATTTTTATTTTGGTTGCTAAAACTTTTTTTCTTACATTCACATTATCAAACTAAGAAAAACATTTCAATCTAGGGATAATGTAATTTTCCATCCAAATAAATAATGGTGTTGCTTACGTGGCTATGTATATGATGATGTGGACGTTAAGGTACACTTTTTATGTTATGAAAATAAATAAAATTGTACAAGTGGATGAGTAGCAATTTTTTAAATATTTTTAAATGCTTACCTTACAAAATAAAATTAAAATATAAAACATTCTTAAACAAATAAGAAACCCAAATTAAAAGTCAAAGCATCTTTGTTATTAAAAAAAAGAAAAAAAAAGAAGCCAAAAAAAAAACTCTTCATCTTCTCTGACCGGTTAAAACATCCCCACCATCGCCTCCTCCATAACCACCTCCATCATCTCTGTTGAGTGTTAAGATACAAGAATCATCTTATTCTTTTTCACCTCCATACCCATTCTCATAGCCTCAACTTTTTAGCCATTTCCATCTTCATCCTCACAAACCCATCTCCCAAAGCTTAATCGTCGTCACCATCTCTGCTGTTGGGTCTTTATCTCTCCCTTCCTCACCTTTTTACTTCCATCACCACTCTTCCCAATTCCAAACCTCCCTATATACCCATCTTTAAATCCTTATTGGTCCCAAAATTGGGATGAGGGTTAGGGCTAGAGTATTAAATTCATCAAATTTACCAAAAATCGTAGTTGTAGTAGGCAGAGGCACATTAAGTCGCGACTATAGGAGGCGGATGCACCATATTTGACCTGCTTCTGGGATGCTTAGAAGCACTATTTTTCAATATTTGGATAAAAAATTTCTTGACATTCCTCTTCTTCATCATGAATTGAGGATGCATTTATTGGGACAACAACTAAGGTGGGACCCTTTCCCCCATGAAATTCATTATTTGGAAATGAACCCCAAGCTAGTGGGACGGTTGGGAGCAGCAGTGGGGGACGGTTGGAGATCCCGGTAGGAAGAGTATCATCACAATCTTCTCTGATCTGTGTGTTGGTGAGGAGAGGTTTATTTCTCTCTTTTTTCCTCTTTTTTTTTTCCTTTTTTTTACTTCATTTCTTTTCACAATTGTTTTGATTTTATTTTTTGTAATGTGAACATTATTTTATTTTTTATTAATTTTTTTGTTAGGTAATCAATTTTTTTTTATATAATTTTTATGTAAAAGTTGAGACCCACGTGCCATTTCATTATGCCCCACATTCTTTTGTCATCAGTTTGCCACATAAGTTTTGCTGTTAATAATTCGGACGGAAAATTATGAAATCACCTTGTTGAAATATTTTTATTAGTTCGGTAATATGAATGTAACAAAAAAAATTCTGTTACCAAAATAAAAATCGGACCCTGTTACAATAACCAAAACATCAATTAACCTAGAAATATTTTTAGTTGAATTGGATATGTGAAGCCCAGGAACCTAACATGTTTCTGTATATCCTCATCTCTGTGATTGCTGATCTTGTAATTCTATTAGTTCAAATTTATACCTAGTGAATATGCTGAGGATTCCCATTTCATTTTGAAATTTCCCTCAGTTGTGTATAATTTAACTTTGGAGGTTGTGGTTGATCTGTGTCTTTTTTATTCAGGAGGAATTGTGAATAACACACTTAGGCCAGGTATTCCAAACTACTGTGATCCTGAATGGAAAAGGCTAATGGAGCAGTGTTGGGCTCCTAATCCTGTGGTCAGGCCATCCTTCACCGAAATCACCAATCGTCTGCGTGTAATGACTGCAGCTTGCCCCAGAACTCAGGTTCACAAGGCATCTAACTAATGGCTTGATACGTCTCGTTCATGTTTTTCCGAGGCTTAATGTGAAAAATATATACGTATTCAATTGTATTATGTAAAGATTGTGCATAATATGTTGGTAATAGGGTGGATTACATCAATAGTGTTCTCGAGATAAAAAGGGTAGCCGTTTTTTACATGTGCCAAAACCTAATGAAATTGCATTTTGGTTTATTACAAGGTTTCATTTATATTGCAATTATCTTTAATTTGGTGTATTGGTATGATGCATCTTACGATAATTTCACATGCTATATGTCACTAGCACAAAGGTGTTACTCTATTGCAGATATACCTTTATAGTCTGTTTGGTTACAACATTTGAATGAGAATGGGAAGGGAATGGAATGGTATGAGCATTCCTATTTGTTTGATCAGAACGATTTTAATCGAGGTTTTATTTTATTATTACTTATTTTTAGTTTGTCGATTAGAATGGAATGGTCAACCTTTAGTCTTTACTCATCCTGATGGAATAAGCATTCCTTTAAACATATTAGGCATTCCATTGGAATGCTCATTCCCTCTCCTTCTAAGTAAACCAAACATAAAATGAGTATTTCTTTTGGAATTGCTCATTCAATTTCCCCCAAACCAAACAGGCTTTTAAAGTTTAAACAAAGGTTAGCTTAGAGTAGTATTCAGGAATCAGGATAACCATAGATGTAGCCTATTGCTACTCATATTCAAATGTATAGACCAATATATTTGCAAAGATTTTTCGAACTTCAAATAGTTGACAGTCTCTTAGAAATTGTACCAATTGTTCAACACAGGTTTTCGGAACTTGCTATGTTGGGAACAATGTAACCTGTATCAAGGTTCAATATTATACGTAGAACGGAAACTGAAACGGAAAACATCACGTTGCGTGGTACAAAGTAGGGTAAGACCTTAAGAGTAGGATTTTTCAAATTCTTAGTTGGTAGGTTTTCTCAGTAGTATATAATAAATATAATATCTAAATATATTTTCGGTGTCTTAATTATAATTAAATCAACAAAAAGTAATTGGCACTCTTTTTTTATAGTAGTATAGAGGAGTATATTAGTTGGTTACTTTATCTTCAAAATATTTAGAGGGAAAAGGAATTGAAAGAGGCACAAACCCTTGATAGCTTGCTCTAGCCAAAAGCACATTTATAATACCTAGTCTGAAGTAAGCACAATATTTACTGGAGAGTATATATAATAGAAATAAAAAGGGGAATATGCCGAATGTGGATTGTGATTAACGTGGAACTGAAAACGATAAAATATAATAGTAATAGTAATGAACGAATTCTTTCTTTACTATCTCACATACATCAGTATTATAAATTTATGGTCATTACACCATAGTGTGACCTTACAGAGGAGACTGTGACAGGGAAACAAAATGTAACAACTAATAAAAGAATGTGACAGGAACCAGCATTTTCTGGTAAAGATGTCTGACTAGAATATGATGAATGATCAAATAGCTTGTATTGGGATACCCAATTTATTAGTATTAGGTAATAGCCAATTAATGGGTATTAATACGAATGACTGATACCAGAAATATTAGGAGGATGAAACATTGTGAACTTGCCATGCTGATGCTAGCATTATAGGTCTCCCTTTCCATCCAAGTAGAAGACAACCCTTGTCAGTAGCTAGAGTATACCCATCACTTTCATATGCAGATATCATCAATCTTGCTTGGCTGCTACATTTCAATCCCACGCCTTGGAATCCGGCTCGCCCTAATTGCCTTCTCCATTGATCTGCCCTTTCGTGCCTTTCGATCCTATTAATTCCCTCGTACGCCACAATGTTGCGTATTTCCTCAGCAAAGTGTAGTTTCTCTATCTTCATCCGTTGGGGGCTGTTTCTAGGGAGACTGGCCTCGAGCGAGTCGAAAACAGCTGAATAATAGTGAAGGGATTCGAGGAATCTCCCGAGGAAAAATGGTCCGTTGTGGTTGGCGTCTTGTTCCACTACTGTAAGCAGCGTTGGCCGTAGTTTCTTGATTGCTTGTAGGATTGTTTTTAGTGAGCCTCTGCTCTCTTTGACATACTTGTGCAAATGCATTATGCTATTGACAAATAGAGCCTCTCCTTCTCTCAAGTCGAGATTCTCTTTGGTTAGTAGTGATGGTGTTGGTGCCTCTGTTATTCTGCAGAACTCGATAGCAACGCCCAGCAACTTAGCCTCGTCGATAATCTCATGCATCCAGTATTCAATCGCGGAGAGATCCTGCATCTCTCCGCTGATGCCTGTGATTCGGACTAGTTTTGGAGGCCCCCCTGTTCGCGAAGCCAACATTCTTACCAATGAAGGATATTGTAATGTATCTTCCATTCCCAGATCGATAATATGCAAGAAATGCTCCCCCTCTGCTGCTTGGAAAATGGCTTCGTTCGCAGCCATAAATCCGAAATCAATATAAGGAGTTGCTTGGTGAAGTAATCGAAAAGCTTCAATTTTCTCCTCTTTACTGATCAAGGACACATCCCCTACACCATTTGTCAATGTACCATTTGCTTTGACATTATACAGAAGCGATAATCTAGATTTTAATCCCATCGCGAAGCAATAAGAGACTCGCTGCAATGAATCGCCCCAAGGACTAACAGATGACCATATTTGGCTGAGCATGGAGTCTGCAAGCCGAGTGTCCCTGCAGCCAACTGCCTCGGCACAAGCAAGCAACAAATGCACCAAATGAAGCCCCTGATCCACCCCATGGCTTACCTCCTCTTGTATAGTACTAGTACCAATACTAATACTGCTATTAGGCACCATTTCTGCAATTACTCCGATATCTTCACACGAGCTGCTCATTTCCTCAACCATCATCGGAATATCCCCATAAACATCATCAATACTCAATGAGAAGTTTTCAAGATTGTCGTCAAAATGATCAAACGCCTCGTTCTTCTCTTGAAAATGATCGATTTTAATATCTTTGTCGTATGAATCCATGTTAAAGAAACTATCGACAAATTGTTCTTCCTCAGAAGCCTGTAGGCTGGGAATTTCGGGACTTATATGATCCGAGGGTGAATATAGCTCAATCTCATTTATTGTGTATGCTTCCTCCTCCCATTCTCCTTGTTGTTGCTCAATTCGGGCCGGACAAAACCGGCGAATTGCGTAATCTTGGTTGAAACTGTCATGCATAGGGAAGGAGAGCCAACTGTTCATGGCTTCCATTTCTTGTTGGATCATTTGGTGGATAGATAGGAGGAGAGATTGAGTTAATGAAAAGGTTAGAACTTGGACAGCAAATGTGACTATGGAGCTTCTCCTTTTAAGTATGTTTTAGCAAAGTATATTCTCTTTGTTTTGAGGTGAGATGGGGACCTTTTCTGCTTCAAATATAAAATGAAGTAATTTCTTGTTGGGTGTATTCCAAAACTTGGGATTTCTAACCCAAAGCCTTTTCACTTTTCTTTCTTTTTGGTTAGTTTGGGGTGGAGATTTGAACTATAGACTTCTTGCATAACAAAGGTTAGACATACCAACTGAGCCAAATACGGTCTGGAAGAAAAGAAGTAGTACATCATTATATGATGTGATAAAGGGAAAAAAAACTAATAATATTCATCTAGTTGACAAAATTGAAGCAAAATATCATTGTTTGGTATAGCTATTAGTTTGACATAAAATATGATCCTACAAATATCAGATTGAAAATCATGGTTTATGTAGTTGTATTATAATTCATTGGGAAATGGGAATTAAAATATATTTGTGTGAAAAAATCCATCGTCAAAGTTGGTTGTAGCCAACCGTCTACCAAACAGTTGAACCGACGTTATTATTAAAATTTATCCACCCAACTGTTTCGTAGATGTTGACTAGTCAACATTGACTATGGATCATACCATATATATATATATCCATTCATTGATTTTTTTTTTCTAAGTTACTAAACAATTTTTATGCCTCCGCCTATGACACTAAGCAGCAAGCTTTGAAAAAAAGTTATTGGCATTGATTAATACTCCCTCCGTCCCAGGATAAAAATCTTTATTACTATTTTGGGTTGTCCCATGTTAAATGTCCACTTTCTTTTAATAACCAAACTTTTACACATTTTTTTTTATTATGCCCGTAGCATTAAATATCTCATATTTTTCTTATTCTAATTCTCTCTCCATATTTAATGACATTATTATAGACAATTTTGTCATTTTATTCCTCTTCTTAATATGCGTGAAAAGTCCACCAGAACTTTTATCCTGGGACGGAGGGAGTAATATACAATTTATGTATTAACAATTACCCTTTGAATTATGAGTAATGCTACAGACACAAATTATTCTATAAATATTTTATAAATTATTGATATAGCATACTCCATCTCAACATATTAATAATTTGTGTCAATAACATTATTCTTGAATTATTTAGAAAGGAACGGTTGAAAGCTTAATTGATTACATTTGGGTTTGGTGATTAATGAGTAATTTGGGGGAATCAAATGGAATTAGGTGAAGGCGAGTGAAAATAACATATTGTGGGGTCCTGCATTCTTGATGCTCCTACCTTTAGCTTAGCTTGAAAATGTAGGAATGAAATAACTCCTAGGTGCACCAATTTGTATACGAACACTATAAAATAAATAGATATAAAAAATAAAAGTGTAAACGAGTTGAATCGAAAAGAACAGAAATTTTTTCGAATTCGACTCGAAACGTTAAATTCATACTCGAATTCGACTTTGATTCGAATTGTATTTAAAAAACTCAACTCAGATTCGACTCGACTCCAATATTTATTACTCGAATTCGTTCCGACTCGGACCGAATTATATTCAAATTCAAACTCGAATTCAACTCTCCACATAATAACTAGTTTTATAATAAATATAATTATAAACTGAAATTGTTATTTTACTTAGAAATGAGAAAATATATTTACTATTACAATTTACAAATATAAAATTAAAAACAAAATATAATAATAATAATAATTATTATTATTATTTGATTTAATTTTGTATATATTATAAGAGAATGTGTCGAGTATATAATCAAATATGTATCAATCGAATATGTATCAAATCACAATCGAGAATTCGAGTAGTTTGAATCTTAAACGAGTCGAGTATAATCTTGCTCAGATTATACTCATATTTTTTTCAAATTATTTTTTATGCTCAAATTTGGATCATATTATTAACGAATCCGAGTCTCGCTCATATTTTATCGATCGAGTCAACCCCGAATCGAGTCCGAACTGTTTGGTTCTTTACAGTCTCAAATTAAAAAAGGCTTCATATCATAAACATGTCGATATATTTGACACAAGCTTTAAATGGGTCAGATTTGGACATATTTAACACGATTAAATACGTTTACTTAAAATAATTAGGAAATAAATATGATATACCATTATTATAATTTATCTTAAATATTATTGAGTTTTAGCTTTCTTAATTACTTTTTTAAACATGTTATCATCTATTTGTTAAATATATATTGTTGTGATGAAGAAATTATATTATTAATCAACAAATAAGTGAATGAGATTATAATTTTTATTTAATTTGCATACTGAATGGGTTAAACAGATCGACATGTTTAACACGATTAATAAACAAGTTAGTGTTGGTATATTGAATCTTGACACATAGTTATCGACTTATTTTGTATAATATATATATATATATATATATATATATATATATATATATATATATATATATAGAGAGAGAGAGAGAGAGAGAGAGAGTCCGGTTCCAGTCAGAGAGTTCGGATTTTCTTAAAATTCGGAGTTTTTTTTTAAAAAAAAAAACAACTAATTTTTTTTTAATATTTTACGGAACTGGAATTTTTTTATAATACAGTGTTTTGGACATGATTTGAATACATATAACAAAACAAGTCTATACAGTATATATATATGACCTAAAAAATGGAGTCCGAATTTTGATCAGGTCCGAGAGTCCGGACCTGATCCGCTCTCTCCCTCTCTCTCTCTATATGACCTAAAAAGGACACGAATTCAATTCGCCTAATTCACCCCTAATTTACTACTAGTACAATACAAGCCACAGCCAGCCGGCCAAGAAGGATTTGAAGGTGGAGTTGGTTGGTTACTTACACGGCATCGGTTAGCACAACCAAATTGAATGTGTCCAACAAATTCATGGTGTCATTTGTTTGTCACCAAAACTCAAAGACTCTCCTTCCTTCGGTCGGCCAACAAGCAATGAGACACTAAAGTTGGCCTATATATGCTTGTGGAATTCCCTATAATAATAATAATAATATATTTTATACCTTTTTCTTTTGAAAAATTATAAGATTCTTTGTGCATAATGATTCCATTTGGAATAATAATTTATTATAGTTTTCTATAAGCTTTGTCCAAGAATTCTTTAAGCCGGTGTTGATTAAATTTTTGGCCCAAGTAAACTAGAGAGATTTATCATTTTTCTTTGGTTTCTGTTATATTGCATGCTAGATCTTTGTATAGAAAGGACAAGCAGAGTCAACCAATCAATAGTATCTATCTATTTATTTGGCTGAAAATGTAGTCACTGGTTGGTTGGACCCAGTTTGAATCCATGTGGTGGGTGTAGGAGATGTAAGTTTGTTCAACAGACAACTCTTTTTTGAACTACTAATACCTTCTCTTGTTGTGAGGATTAGGCGTTAGCCTGTGGGTACAATAAGAGTAATGATATTGCTGGTACAAGTACAACTAAAATAAACCCTCTTGGGGAACAAACCAGAAATTCTATTGAATGAGATGCACCTTTATGTCTGATTACTATTCATGTCATTAGGTCGCACTAGTCCCTTGCACAAAGTTTGGGGCAGCGCAATTGGCTCCTAGACGGGACATTTCTGCTCCCACCCACATGGGTTTGTCCTAAAGAACTTTACAGTCTGCAGATTGATGGGAAGTATCGAAGGCACGTATATAACATGTAAAAATAAGAACCCGCGACTTAGTTTGATAAAATTGACTCTCTTTCCATTTTACATATTTACTAACACTAACACCAGGTGTGTTAGTAAATAAAAACACTAATGTCTCTACACTTGCTGCAGAAAGGAAACAAAAACACTAATAAGGTTGTTGGAAAAATATATCAATTAACAAGACAAACAATACAGTAAATTGGAATAACTTAGCTGGAAACCGAGACACAACGTAGCTACTGTCCTAAAAAGTGATTTCGCCTCCACTGATAATAATCACATTACATATGGGCTGCCGACGGTCACTCTCCAGGATTCAACGGCGAAGTCTCCGATCGTGTGTACTCACGGAAGGAGGCTTTGGACTTGTCTATGTGGATTGTCCAATTAACAGAGTTTATATTTACGGAAGAAAGAACTGATTTTAGAGAGAAGGAGAAGAAGAAACTGATTCTACTGTATCAATTTCTTTTAAGAACAATTAGCACTAGAAGTAGGAAAAACGTTTTAAGCACTTATAATAGAACACTTGGGAGTTACAACAGAAATAAATTATGTTTATGTTGGGAAAATAATGATAATAAAAGCTCAAAACGGCTAGGGCATTAACTCGGGGGTTACATAAATAAATACCAATTAAATTGGGAGTTACATAAATAAATAGCCGATGTGGGACTTTGATAAAACCATAATTTTTGAGCATAACCAACAATCCCCCACATGATTCAAAATTATCAAAGAAAGAAAAATTTAAAAGGAAGTGAGAAGGGCAATGGATTTTAGATACATAACATCGATACTTTGTGGGTTTGAATCGACACTTAGTGGAACAAGCTCATGACTGTAGATTATAGGTGAATTATATTCTTGAACCCATTATCTATGATACAATCAATTGAACTTGCACACATATCAAAAAGTCCTGAATCCACACAAGTCCGCGGTTGGGTGCGTTCTAGGCCATGCGCCATATCCCAGATTTTCATAAAGGCTCTAGAGAGTTTGCCAAAGACTCTCATAGGAAGCGGCATACACTTCCACCTTTTATATAGGTGAACCCATCAAGTGTATATTGACATACACCACCTTTTAGGGCTATGAGTTTTATTAAGAATCTAAATGATTCATCTTATCACAATTTGTCAGTAAGCACCACATGCACACAAGAAGGGATATAAATAATTGTAGTGCTATAATTAAGTAATTACGTGACTTATTGTTACCCATTGAACCCAATTCATGGGATCTCCAATCACATGGGTTGGGTTTCCATCACGTATTACTTACTCAAGATATTGGCAGTAGTCCCATCCCTCTGGATGCTTCTTGGACACTCTTTTAAATCAATCCCTTGCTGCTAGGTTCTTTTTAGACCTCACAAATTCCATGAAAATAACACCGTTTACTGATCAGTCCTCATTCAATATTATGTCTCAAGCTAATATTTCTCTGTTTTCCATTATACACATGGTTCATTCCTCGTCCAATAGCAGCTTGAGAATCGCAATGCAGAGATATAGAAGGAATTAGTTTAGGCCACAACAGTATGTCTGCCAATAAATTCCTCAGCCACTCTGCTTCTGTACCTGTCAATTCTAATGCAATAAATTCAGATTTTATAGTAGATTTAATAGTACAAGTTTGTTTAGCAGATCTTCAAGAAACAACTCATCCACTTAAATTAAACACATATCCACTAGTGGAGTTTGTTTCATCATTAGCAGATACCCAATTAGCATCACAATATCCTTCAAAGACACACTTACATTAACTGTTCCTTTTAAATATCTCATTAGACGTGACAATGCATTCAATGAACTTATGAAGGATTATGCATATATTTGCTAAGTCTACTAAAGACATATTCAATATCAGGTCGAGTACAAGCAACTCATTAAGTACATTACATTATCAATGATTCTGGCATCTTCAGTTTGTGCAATACCATTCCACTTTATTTTTTCTTTAAATGCACACACTAGAGTCACAAGTTGTTCCTAATGACTCTTCATTAAAGAAATTAAATTTCTTAAGAATTCCACATAATGAGTCTAAGATAAAAACAAACCATGTGCATTTTTATTAATTCTCATGCCAAGAATCAAATTTATTTTTCATGTCAAATTTAGAGAATAAAAAATATTTTAATAATTTTCACAACTTTCTCATCAGTACCAAATATCAGCAAATTATCCACATATAATCACATCACAATTTTCATGTTTTGTATCTCATGCATATATCACATTTCTCATGCTTCACATTTTATGTATAATTCGCATTTTATACATGCTTCATCTTTCTCATATTGTACATTTATACATGCTTGACATCTGATACATGCTCCATAATGCTCATACTTCGCATTTCTCACATTATATAGTTCACATGGAGCAATTAACTTAGATTATCAACAAACTATTAGCAGTTATTATCACATTGTTGCACGGAGTGCACATTAAAATGATCCACAAGAATTTCACATAATGCTGAACATTACCACATAACAACAAGTACTGAAAAACTTGCTTTAAAATTATCAATAGACCGGTCAACTTTTAACTCTTTTTTTTAAACACCCAACATATTTACTTCTTTTTAGGCAAAATAACTAGCTCATGTATGATTACTCATAATGGATAAAATCTTTTCACATGATTGCATCAAATGATTTCATTGCTTCTTTATAAGTTTTAGGGTCATATTCAGTTATAAAAAGTCTAAATGCAACATTGTTTGAAACATATCCAATAAAAATACAAATCATTGTTTTATGTCCAATTTTATTCCTTTTTTTAAATTCTAGTATAGCTACTTTAGCTAGACACCCCCACATTTTAAGATACCCCGAGTTAGGAATAAGAGTACATGTGTTATTACAACATGGTAATTTAATTCCAAGCACCAACAATTAATATTTCAAAAATATTAACAAAGGAATTAAATAACAGATAATATTACTCAATTAATATTCCAAGTATGCTATAAACACATTAAAATACTTCCATAAAATTTACAATAGTATCTTATCATCACCAAATGTTATTGTAATTTTCTGGAATTTTTCTGAAGATCATGCAAATTATCACAATTAATTAACTATTGCATAATTAAATTAGAGAAAAACTAAAATTACCAAAATATATTAATTTCCCAAAACTTCAGTGGAAATATTAATTTTATGCCAATAATTAATATCTGTTAAATTTTCAGAATTTAATAACCACAATAACTATTTATTAATTGATTTCCATGATTAAACAATTAATAAAACATTTTCTGGAATTAAATAAAAATTTGTCGGGTAGGTCAGTCCGCGGGTCACTGGGTTTGGGCACGCGGGTGTACGTTCGAACCTAGCCTTGACTAAGTCATCTCCCTTTCATAAAAGTTAGTCAGCATCTTCCAGTTATCCAAGAACTACCATACCCATGCTAATACTCATAATGAAATAAAAATTTGCTTAAAATTGTTTCAACGAAATCAGCTGTTCAAGGTCATGATATTGCTCATGAATTATACTCAATGCCTATAATTAGAATGAATGAATTCCAATCATCATCTAGACACTCATTCCACAAGCCGACGTATAAAGGACAACTCCATAGCGCCGCAAATAAATAAAAATTATTAAAACAAGAAACCCAACACAACGTGGAGAATCAAAGTTTGAGACTGCAAATATCTAACTAGCGGCTTTATAATTGCGCTCCCAAATAGTGCAGGGATTACCCAAATGGAATATTTGCGCGCTTCAATTAAGATAGAAGAATCTTATAAACACATATCGAGAGACAAACTAGACACAGAGATATTATGGCACTGCAAGTATAAACACCAACTTTATGGTACTGCTTTGCTCCATAAGTTTGCCCACATAGAGTTTCCAATCCACCAACTAGTCCCGAAAGAAGACTGAAACCTGTGACATTAGTTAAAGAGGTGGCAATGGCAACGTTAGAAAGATATAGCTGACCGAGGTGAACCACCATCATCATTGATATTACTTGCAAGAGATATTGCAACACAGTCACGACCATCATTGGAGTGGCGATAAGGCTCACCTTCTTTAGCTCTTGACCAAACAAACTCCATGTTATTCTCCATTTCCTTTCTTCTTTCTCTGGCAACTCTGCCTCCTCTCTATCCATTTTTTATGCGTTGGTTATCTTTTTTCTAGTTAACAAGAACAAGTTGTGTTTCCTTTTACAATGATTCACTGTTTATTCGCTTCAACTAAACCTAATTCCATATATTTTAATTATAAGATCTTTCGTAATTTCATAACCAGCAGCCCTCAAATTGAAAATTATCAAAATTCCACCTTTGAATTACTCAGATAATACATAGACTATTAATAAATTGGTATCATTCTATCCATTATCAGATTTCAGTCAAGAAGAACAACACATCAATTATTATCCTTTGCAAATTTTAGTTAAAGGAAAACAAAATCTATACAGGAGAAAAATAATTCACAGTTTCTAACAACATGTATTCTTGTTAATAGATTAATCACTTTTTAGATTGTTGGAAAAATATATCAGTTAACAAGACAAACAATACAATAAATTGGATCAACTTAGCTGGAAACCGAGGCATAGCGTAACTACTGTCCTAAAAAGTGATTTCGCCCCCACTGATAATAATCACAGTACATATGGGCTGCCGACGGTCACTCTCCAGGATTCAACGGCGAAGTCTCTGATCGTGTGTACTCACGGAAGGAGGCTTTGGACTTGTCTATGTGGATTGCCCAATTAACAAAGTTTATATTTACGGAAGAAAGAACTGATTTTAGAGAGAAGGAGAAGAAGAAGTTGATTCTACTGTGTCAATTTCTTTTAAGAACAATTAGCACTAGAAGTAGGAAAAACGTTTTAAGCACTTATAATAGAACACTTGGGAGTTACAACAGAAATAAATTATGTTTATGTTGGGAAAATAATGATAATAAAAGCTCAAAACGGCTAGGGCATTAACTCGGGGTTACATAAATAAATACCAATTAAATTGGGAGTTACATAAATAAATAGCCGATGTGGGACTTTGATAAAACCATAATTTTTAAGCATAACCAACAAAGGTTACTACTGATAGTAGTTCAATGTCTCTAGCAAGTTGAGTTATAAGTCGATAATTCATTGTACTCTCTCTGTGTTACTATGCAAAATTGCTTCATCTTCAATTTAAAAAAATGGGAGTGAAAAATAAAGAAAATTGATATTTTCATATTAAAAATGATATTTTTAAATGAGTCTCTCTCGCATGGAAGTGGAACCCACTCACTATTTATATAAGAGAGATCATCTGAAAATATTAATTTTTTATGCGAAAATATGAGTTTTCAAATTAAAGTACAACACAAACTCCACCAAAGGCAAGATTGGCACAAATTTTTTCACACACACACACACACAAACACACACACACATATATATATATAGAATAATGGTCATACACAGCTGTGTATATTTTATTTGTGTATAGTCTACCAAAATTACGTCGTTTTGACAAATTTATTTTTAATTTTTGATTTGGGAGGAAAGAAACTTTTTTTAACAAATCTGTCAAAACGTCGTAGTTTTGACAAACTATGCACAAATAAAACATACACCATTGTGTATGGCCATATTGCCCATATATATATATATATATATATATATATATATACCACTCGAACTGAGTTCAACAAATTAAAAAATTGTACAAGTGATTATTGCACTTTATTGCAATTGTAACAATGCAACTATTTTAATCATGGTATGAAAAATTAAAAGATTTCAATAATAAAAAAGGATGAACAATAGAATTTTTTTTATTCTTTTTGAATAGAGATAATGCTGCTTCATTTTCTTTTGGGACTTTAGCTTTAATTGGGCTAGCCTAAGCTAAAAGAGGAAGGATAAATTACATATATTAGTACATTTTTAAAAATAATTACAAAAATCATACCTCTATAAAATAATTACAAAAATATTACACTTTTTTTATTTTTATTTACAATATTAATATAACTAAAAGTCCTTAAGTTAAAGGATTAATATGTAATGGCTGATATGGCAAAAATAATGGGTTATTTTATTTTGAAAGACGTGATAACCGCCATTATGTCTCTTCTTTATTAAACCCTTGTTGCATGCTGAAACCCTTTTTTCCCTTTCAGTTCGTCTTCTTCCCCTTTCTTCTCTCTCTGTTCGTGTTATTCTTCAATCGTTTGATCGCCATTTTCGTCTTGTTGTATAGTTATCGTTGTTACTTGTTGTCGTTGTTTATTGTTATTGTTATTACTCTGTCAGTACAGACAACTTCTGTTTGTTGGTCGCCATTTTCGTTGTTCGGTTCATTCGATTAGTTGTTTTATTTTGTTCGTTCGATTTGTGTTAAATGGCTGATACAAGGAAGAAGTACGGAAAGAGAAAGAGAATCACAGAGGATGATTCTGTAAAGGGATTGAAGAAGTTTGTTGTGGAGAGGAAGGGGAAGGGGGGAGAATGTAGGTCAGAAATCGAGTAAGAGTGAGCATAGGTTGGTGTTACATAGTGATATCAAGCATCCTGAAGTGCAGTTAGATTCTGAATTTGATGTCGATGTAGTTAAGTCAGAAGGACAAGTGCTTAGCCATAATATAATTCAAACAGAAAGAATTTTAAAGGTTTGTTAATTTAAATTTTGTTATTTTACGACCATATAAATGTTTGGTTTCTTAGTTAGTATGTTTTTGGTTACTGTTAGATTCTGTTTTAGATACCACTTGTGTTCAATCGATTTGGTATGTTTGGTTACTGTTTTATTTTGTTATGGTTACTATTAAAAGATATTTTGGTTACTATCATATAATTGTTCGGTTACTGTTAGATTGTGATTTTGATACCACTTTTGTTCCCTTGAGTTGGGTCTTTGGTTACTGTTTGTTGTTGTAATGGTTACCGTATATTTGCTTTAGTATACATGGTTTGACTAAAATGTGGTTGATTTATATGTTTGTTTATGTATTGGTTACCATGGATACATGGTTTGGTTACTATCATATAGCTATTTGGTTACTTGTTTAGTATGTTTGTTGTTAATGTTTGTTTATGATTTGGAACCTATTATTGTTCCCTTAATTTGGTATTTTGGTTACTTTTTTATGTTGTTTTGGTTTCAATGTATATGTGTAGTATACATTTGTTGGCTGAAATGGATTTGGTGTACATGTTGATAATGTTTTGGTTACTATGATATAACTCTTTGGTTACTATCATATAAACTGATATGTTACTATATAAACATGTTTTGGTTACTATGATATAACTGTTTGATTACTATCTTATAACTGTTTGGTTACTATGATGTAAACTGATATGTTACTATATAAACATGTTCTGGTTACTATGATATAGACTGATATGTTACTATGATATAACTGTTTGGTTACTATCATATAACTGTTTTGTTACTATCATATAAATGTTTGGTTTACTATCAAACAAATGTTTTGTTACTATCTTACAACTGTAAGGTTACTATCATATAACTATTTGGTTACTATCATATAACTGTTTGGTTACTGTTTTATTATGGTTACCGTTATATTACGATATGGTAACTATTTTTGTTCAGTCAGTGTGGGATGTTGGAAACTTTTTATAGTATGTTTTGGAAACTGTGTAATTTTTATATTATATTTTTGCTAGTATGATATTATTTGTTGGTTACTATGTAACTATTTATGGTATAAACAATGTTTTATATTGATTACTAATAACTGTGAAAATCTGATTTTGTTTATTTGTAGTTATGGGACATGTATTATGAGGGATGTAACAGAAAATTTACTGGAAAAGTTATTTATTGGTGCGACGTGAAAGTTCCCAGCATGATTGCCAAGAAACTGAATGAAAGTCAGTTGGAGAAGTTCAAGGCAACATGTTTTGGGAATTTTCTGGAGTTCGGTGATCAGCACCAAATGTATTCCCAGATTATTCACCATGCTCTTTTACGGGAGGTTCACCAGAGTGATGCTGGTGAAATGTGGTTTTTGTTTGGGGATAAAAGGGCCAGATTTGGTTTGCTTGAGTTTTGTCTAATTTCTGGGTTGAGATGGCAGGGTGACGATGATATTACTGCGTATAAAGGTATGGAGAATATGCTTATTAAAAAGTTTTTTGGGCATGAAGCTGTTATGCGTAGTAGTATAGGTAGGATTTATCGGAAGGCAGTTTTTGATGACTATGATGAGGCTATTAAGATGTCATTTATTTTTCTGGTGTTTAATTTCATTTTATCCACATTTTCTGAAAATCATGTGGATGGGGCAATGGTCATTTTTCTATGTTATGGTGATGTTAATAGTTTTCCTTGGGGGAAATTTGCATTCGAGATGACAAAGTACTCTTTGTCAAATGCTTTGAAGGGCAGATTGAAGAAAGGAAGGAATGGTGGGTCAATATATAATTTCTACAAGGATCATTATACAAAATTGTACAAGTTGAATGGTCTACCTTATGTATTCCAAGTTTTTATGTTTGAGATCATTCCGTTATTCAAAAATCGGGGCATATGCAATGATGAACATCCGTTTGATATCCGTTTATTTAGATGGAAGGAGCTAGTGAAGACCCCTACGAATGACAAGTTGAATGATTTAGTATTTTGTTCCGGACAGGTATGAAGTTTACTATTAAGAGTATAATTGGTTACCTTTAGTTATATATTTAGTTACTGATTATATTTTGTGATGTTTACTGTTAACAAAGTAGTTAGTTACCTTTATATTGTCATTTGGTTACTGATTTGTTATGTTTGTGTTAATAATAACAATGTTTTTTGTTACCTGAATATACACATTTGGTTACTAATTAAATTACCCTTGTGTTGCTAATAACAATTTTGTTAGTTACCAGGTTATACAAATTTTGTCTACCTTTCTTAATTGTTTTGGTTACTGATTTATATACATTTGGTTACCTGTATATATGTAGTTGGTTACTAATTATGTTTCATGATTCTTTATTTACTATTTTTTACTGTATTTATTCAATGTTTGTCAGATATTATACTAAATGTACTTAATGTTTTTCAATTGAGGATAAAAAGTCTGATTCCCACGTTCGAGGAGAAGGATCAGCTTAATTTGGGTGGGCTTCAATTTTTAAATGGGAAGGATGCTGATAAGAAGGTTTCAAAAAAAGTTAAGGGTGACAACATTGGATTTGATATGTCTAAAGCTAAAGATGCAAATAATGCACGGTTTAGGCCGTTGGAGAAGAAAGTGTCTGAAATTAAGAAAGACATTGTAAAATTGAAGGCTAATATTAAGGATGATATGCATGTTTTTCATGTTCAGTTATGTAGGGATTTTAGGTCCATTATTAGAGATGAGTTAGGCGGGATCCAAGGTGTTGGGGACAAACAAGTTGATGGTGATTCTGATGATGATTTTGATTCTGATGATGGCGGTGATGATGATGATGATGATGATGAATATGATGTAGGTGATGAAGCTGATGATGTAGCTGATGAGGCTGATCATGGTGTTGATGATGATGATGATCTTTTTAAAGGTAATAATAATGATGATGATGAGGTTTATGATGATGGGTTGAAAGGCGATGAGAAAAATGTTGAGTTTGATACTGAAGTCGTTAAAGAGTGTGAAGATGTTGTTATGGTTGATGAAGTTGTTAAGGATGATGAAGTTGTTAAAGAGTGTGAAGACCCACATGTTGATGCGGATGTTGATGATGGTTCAAAAATAAATAAGAATAATGATGGTGATGATGTGTTGAATTTTGTTGAGAAGAAGGATGGGAATGAATTTGAGATTGGTAATGAAGTTGAACGTGATGTTGTGGTTGTAGAACATCATGAAATAAAAATTGACGATGATGCAAAAAATGTCAAGGTTAGACATATTTATTTGTTTTGTTGTGTTATATGTCTTTTTTTAATGATTAATTGATTGTTTTTTATTTTTCATAGATTGGCAAGAATAATGACATGCCATCGTTTGACATATTAAGCCAATGCACTGGTAAAGAGATTGTTGTGTATGTTGCTGATGAGGTTAGTGTTATAATGACATGCCATCCTATTTTTTACATGTTTTTGGTTTTTGGTTACTGTTATATTGTGATATGGTTACTATTATATATATTATGTTTACTATTATAATATTGGTTGGTTACTTTTACATTGTGTGTTGGTTACTACTATATTATATTATGATTAGTAATATATTTGGTTTTGATTACTAATATGATATGTTCACTTTAATATGTCGATTATTGTTCATTCATTTTTTTATTTAATATAGTTGTTAACTGCATGTGTTTATGTTGAAAATATAATTGTATTTATTACCCTTTATGTCAATATAAACAGGGGAATAAATTTGACGCAGAAATCAAGTCTGCCCTTGATCAGATGGTTTTGACTACACAAGACATAGTTCAATGTGATGAGTTGGAGAAAAGTGTCCATAAAGCCGGTGGTAGACCTGTCCGTGAATATTCAAAGAGTGCCGTTTTGCGGTCTCCACATACATCAATGTTTGGATCGGCTGGTTCATCGTCTACTGTCGTGGGTGCTAGTCAAACACTTGCATGTCTTTCTGCATTTCTAAAAGTATGCATGGATACGCCATCAAAGTTTGAAGAGGCATTGTTTGAACAATGGTTTAAAATTGGTCTAAACAACAAGAAAAAGTTTGTTTTTTATTTTTAAGAATGTTATAGTTTTTTTATTAAACAAGTAAATTTGTTTTCTTTGTAGAAACACATGGTTAATATTAAATAAATGTTATGGTTAGTGTTATTTTATGTTTTGGTTACTACTTTATCATGTTATGGTTATTGTTATTTTATAAGTTGGATACCATTTTTGTTTTGTCAATTTGGTTTTTTGGTTACTATCATAATGTTTGTTACTATATAATTGTTAGGTATATGTATGTTGGTTAAATTATTTTTTATTATATTATATTTTCTGTTTTATTTACTGTCATATTGTATGTTGGTTACTGTCATATTATGTTTTGGTTACTAATATATTATATGTTGGTTACATCATGTAATATTTGTTTTATGTTAATGTTCAACTGAAGTAAAGTATTTGTTACTTTATATTATATTTTGATTGATTACTAGGTATTTGTTTAGTACATTCATGTTGTTTAAAATTATTATTGAGTAGATGATGTTGTTGTTTTGGTTACTATTAAATTATTTTATGGTTACTATTATTTTATATTTTGGTTACTGTTTTGTTATGTATTGGTTACTATTTGATTATGGTTATTATATTAATATTTGTTGGTTATCAGTTTACTGTTTACAATTAAGTTGTTGATTAGTATGTTAATTATTGATTGTTCAAGTTTGATTTTGGGTAGTGTATACTAATATGGTAACTGTTAATGTTAGTGTGTATACTAATATATTTTTATATTGAAGGATCGACAAATTTCCTGGAAAGAACGATAATATTGAACCTGCTTTTGTATTTGGGTCTGTCCCAATATCATCAAAGATGTGGTTCTATAAATTAAAGACTCCTGGACAATGGTTAGACGACGATGTGAGTTCTTTTTTTTTAAATCATGTTTTTATAGATATGGTTACATTTTTTAGTTGGGGTAGTAACTAGTGTTAACCGATTTGGTTAAATTTATTATATACTTACATTTTTCAGCAACTGTGTAATATTATATGTTTTTTTTGGTTCAGTACATCAATGTTGCGTTTTATTATTTTCGTAAATTGGCCAGACATTCCGACAGTGTTCATATAAGGGCAACGACTACGGATTGTTGGTTTAATAACAAGATGACTGCTCTTTTCGAGGAGTATACAAGTAAAAATGCAGATAAGAGTGTTTTGTCTGGGGAGGGTGATGTTGCTGAATACATCCATGGTCTGTTTATGGATGTCAACACACCATGGAGAAATGTTGATTACGTGTTGTTCCCCATTCATATGTCATCACCGGAACATTGGTTTTTGTTGACATTTGATATGCATCGTAGACGTCTAACTGTTTATAATTCTTTGCGGCCAAAAAAGAAATCCATGCAAACAAAAATTATGGATGTTTGTGAGCCTTATATATTTATTCTTCCCACTTTATTGCGGAAGAGTGGGTTTTGGAGGGATAGATCTGACATTGACTTTAGCAGTGAACCGTATCGTAACAAAGAGGAAGATGATATAATTGAGTTGGAATTTGCAGAGGCGGTTCCTGAACAAGTTGAGGGGTAAGGGTTACATTGTTTAAATTTTTTTAATTATTACATATAGGTTGATTTTAGTTTTGATTTTTGTTATCTTTTTTCTGTTTGTGTAGTGATTGCGGGATGTTCACGATATGTTTCGCTGAGCATGTCATTCATCAGAAATTTGATGAAATTCCTATTCCATTCCCCATTGCACAGTATCGGAAGAAGTTATGCACAAACCTATATATGCATGCAAGGAACAAACAGTTGGAGGGATACGAGACTGACAGAGAATTTCCAGGAAGATTTGTTCCATATTTTGATTAGTTTGGATCTCGTTGTTTTGTATTTTATAAATTGTGTTTTGTATTTTTTTTTGGGGATATACACAATATTTTTGTATAGGATTACATATTTGAGAATTTTAGCAGTAATGAAAGTAACATTATTTGTTGGTTGATATTTGTTTCTTTTAAGTTGTGTTTGCTGCATTGTTTGAGATGTACAGTTGGTATCCAAATATGTATAAAAAGGTAACCAACTATTGTTTTGATAGTAATCAGAGAGTTACAAGCTTGTTTTAGGACATATATCAATTGTGAAATGTACATGTCATAGTATACTTGGGTTGGCTAAACAAACAATATCACTTTCATTACAGGATGATGGATACACAGGTTGTTTTATGTTTTTGTTACCATTAAAACATATTATGGTTACTGTTATGTAACTATTTGGTTACTTATAATATTTAAGATGTGTTTGCTGCATTGTTTGAGATGTACAATTGGTAACCAAATATGTATTAAAAGGTAACCAACTATTGTTTTGATAGTAACCAGAGAGTTACAAGCTTGTTTTAGGACATATATCAATTGTGAAATGTACATGTCATAGTATACTTGGGTTAGCTAAACAAACAATATCACTTTCATTACGGGATGCTGGATACACAGGTTGTTTTATGTTTTGGTTACCATTAAAACATATTATGGTTACTGTTATGTAACGATTTGGTTACTGTTATGTAACTATTTATTTACTTATAATATTTAAGTTGTGGTAAACAAATTTACATAAAAATGTTATAGAATATTTAATAATTGTACAATGTATATATATGTGTGCTTTATATTGGAAACTCATAATGAAATCAGAAATCAAAATATTAATCAATAATAATTTTGTTTACTGTACACAATAAAAAATGTTTCCAACCGTATGGATACTGGTTACTCATAGTAAACAATTATATATTCTTGTATTTACACCCTTAATGTAATTGCAATATATCAGACCTTTTTTGGTCTAAAAACAGGTGGATTATTGCATGTTTTTCTTGGCACCTGTTGCATTTGTTTTGAATTTTGATTTCAGACCTGTGTTTGTACCTCCCTATTTTTGGTCTTCCCGCTGGTCTTCTTGTGTTCGGTGGTTTTACATATATGTTTCTTACTTCCTCTGGTATATCCCAGTTTTCTTTGTCATCTAACGGCATGATGGAAGCTGAATATGTGTCAACCAAAGTTATTTTAGAGTAATTTTTTGAGCAAAAATCATAACAGCGTAAATTTTGCTTGTTCATAACAGCAGCAGCGTGTGGACAAGGCATCTCATGGTATTGAAATTTATGACATGTGCATGTCTTTTGGTCGATGTCCACAATATATTGTTTGACGACATCGTAAACAGTGAAAATCACTAAGTTTGATGTCTCAACCTACAACACAAATTAAGTGTTGTTAGAATAAAGTACAACTGGAATCATTTTCATTGTTTGAAAAAAGAATAAATATAGTAAAGTAAACAACTCAATGTTATAATTACAAAACACAATAACATTATAAATATATATAGAGTAACCAAACAAGCATCAGTTAGTAACCAGTATAATGATACACAGTAACCAACTCAGTAGTAGTCAGTAACTATTATAATGATATGCAGTAAGCAATTAAGTATTAGTTAGTAACCAATATAATATTACATACTAACCAAGTTACCATTAGTCAGTAAACAAGTCAGTAACCATTATAATGTTTCACAGTAAACAAGTCAGCATTAGTCAGTAACCAATTCAACATTAATTAGTAATATTATGCAGTAACCAAGACAACATTAGTCAGTAACCAGTACAATGATACACAGTAACCAACTCAGCAGTATTCAGTAACCATTATAATGTTACGCAATAAGCAATTAAGTATTAGTTAGTAACCAATATAATATTGCATAGTAAATAAGTTACCATTAGTCATTAAACAAGTCAGTATTAGTCAGTAACCATTATAGTGTTACACAGTAACCAAGTCAGCATTAGTCAGTAAACAATTCAACATTAATTAGTAATATTATGCAGTAATCAAGATAGCATTAGTCAGTAACTAAGACAATTTAAAATTTGATGCAATAATTTATAATTTGTATTAGTTACCTTAAGTTTCTTTGATTTAATGATATTTGATTGCAACCTTCCTTCAGCTGTTGTGGAAAGTGTTGTGAATGTTGATAGGGCTACTTGTTTGTTTGTGAAATACCATCTTTGAACTAGACAACGTAGGCATTCAATCATTGATATAACTGGAAAATCCCTAATCATCTTGATTGCGTAGTTAATAGATTCGACGATGTTTGAAGTCATTGTTGAGTATCTGCTTACAGTCCCATGGAGCCTGGTGCACTTCTCCAACTTGACCTCTTCCTCCAAATATGTCGTTATTCGAGGATCAATGGCATCAAGTTCATCCATGTGTTTGTTGAATTGTTCAATAGTGTAAGCTCTACAATGTAAGACCCCAACTTTTATGAATAAAGATTAATTTCTCTTAAAATATATTTTTGAATATTATGGTGTGGATATAATATAATGTTATAGTCGTGGGTAATATTTACAAATTTTGCAAAGTAAGCAAGTGGTTATATAATATTCGATTGGTCGGGGAATATTCGTTTTAACAGGGAATATTCGTACGACGAAATAATCATTGGTGAACCCCACAACGGAAGTATTGTCGCAGTTAGAAAATGACAGAATTATCTTTTTATAAAAATAACGGCGGAAGTTTTACCGTTAAACTGTTGAACTACCCGGTAGAAAAAGTACAGTAATACGCGTGGTTGCATAGTAGCACACGGTATTGATTATTGATGCTTACGTAAGATGTCACTCAGTTATACTCAATTATTGCTACAGTAATTACTGCATCATATCTCTCATATTATTGATTCGATTATTGTCATAGTATCATCTGCATAATATTTTATATATTATTAAATCAATAATTGAGACGACAAAGTTATTCATATTATTAAATTACAATATTTACAATGTCTAGAAGTTCTGTCAAGGAGAGTCTTGGTCATCTAATTGCGCGCCAATAAGGAGAAATCCTTATCGGAAAGCCCCCTATTTCCTGGGAACGACTTGGTTGTTAAATATTGTGAGTTATAATATTAATGATGAATAAGTTTTTGTTGATTAAAGATGAATTTGATAGTTCCACTGTGTTGGGATTATTACTGTTAGTGGAAATCGACATCTATTCTGATTATAATTGATGTATGGGGGTTATATTGATAAATTGGGTAATTAATCGGATAAATGAGCAATTAATTGCTACTAATTCACAAGCTTATATAACTATTGATTAATATGTGTGTACTATTAAATCACATTCATGTACTATTAGGGGAGTTGGTACAAGATTGATAATACTTGCATGACTAAGTTAAAAATGGAGGTATAGATGGAGGTACTATACTGTAATTCGTATTTTCCCGTGATTATAACTATTGATTCACATGATTTAACTATTGATTCACATTATTTACTATTAGGGGAGGTGGTGCAAGTTTGATAATACTTGCAGGATTAAATTAAAAATGAAAGAAAAGTTGGAGGTATTGTACTGTAATATTTTGAGCCCCAAAATGTGCAATTATCGAAACTATATTTTGCTATAAATAGAAACTCATTCTTCCTTCATTTCTCACCAATTCACTAAAGCTATAGAGCAATTATTATAGAGAGAAAGAAGAAGAGAAGTATGCTACCTCTCTACTGCAGTATCCAGTTTCTTTCTAAGGTAAGGGGTATTATTTCTTTCGTATTCATGAAGAGAGCTTCTGCTATTCCATTCTTTATTATTATATTGGAATAACCTATCTATGCGAAGTACCGTATACATGGTGAAATTCTTCTGTTATTCCATTCTTTATTATTATATTGGAATAACCTATCTATGCGAAGTACCGCATACATGGTGAAATTCTTCTGTTATTCCATTCTTTATTATTCTATTGGAATATCCTGCCTGTGCGGATTACGCTAGACCTGATTCCATTCTTTATTATTCTATTGGAATAACCTGTCTGTGCGGTCTATCGCATGCATGGTGAATTCTTTGTTATTCCATTCTTTATTATTCTGTTGGAATATCCTGTCTGTGCGGATTACGCTAGATCTGGTTCCATTATTTATTATTCTGTTGGAATAACTTGTCCGTGCAGTCTATCGCATGTATGGTGAATTTTTTGTTATTCCATTCTTTATTATTTTGTTGGAATTACACTAGAACTAGTTCCATTCTTTATTATTCTGTTAAAATAACCTGTCTGTGCGGTCTATCGCATGCATGATGAATTCTTCTGTTATTCCATTCTTTATTATTCTGTTAGAATATCCTGTCTGTGCGGATTATGTATGACCTGGTTCCATTCCTTATTATTCTGTTGGAATAACCTGTCTATGTGGATTATCACATGTATGGTAAATGATCCTTCGTATTCATTCCTTATTAAATTATGGAAATGATCTGTCTACTTGGATTACCGCATGGCGGGTGAAAATCTATTTACAATTTTATATATTCTATGATACTCATTTGGTTAAAGTTTTGGCTTCTATACTCCATGAAATTAGTAGAATATCTCGGATATTTGCGCTTCATCCGGTATCTTTTCATGAAAATATTCTTCTGAGCATTCTTGAATTTTACTCCACAAAGCAGTATCATGTTGACAATTTGGACGTAATTGATTTCAAGATAAATTAACTTATAAATCTTTAAAATTTATTCTTGAACTTGTTTTATTGAATTATTATGTCATTGTCAACATCGTCATGCTTATATTGTGATGAAAGTCATCTTTGGCTTACGTACATAGATGGACTTGGTATGATTATGACCAGGGATTATTCGGTATAATCATGACCTGTAATGTTATAAATGATGTGGTAAAGGTCCTCAGTAGCCTGTAGTGCATTGATGGACAGTTTTTGGTATGATTATGACCAGGGATTATTCGGTATAGTCATGACCATTGATGATTTAATGAATATCCTTGGCCCGTAATGCAGGGATGACTCGATGATGTGGTTTATTTATTAAGCTGAGTCTCAGCGATAAAAATTGATGAAAATATTTTAAATCATAGAAGATAGTAGATATCATGCTCTACTTGACTCTTCTAATGGATTGCTTATTTCGCTGTAGTTAAACTTGATGTCTATTGTATTTTATTAGTTTAACATTGTTGAAGACTAATGATAATTTATTCTGCATTATCTTAGTCATAATATTTCTTACTGGGCTAGTTGAGCTCACCCTTTCTTTCACTGTTCTCTTCAGGAAATGAGAACGTAGCCGGGACTAGTCGGAGAACGGAGTGACGGTCCAGATGATATCATTAGTAGTCCTCACTATTCTGTTAAATAGTGTGACAATAAATGTAATGAGAACTCCATTGAGTCTGGATATTGTCTAGATGACAATATTCTTATTAAAACTCTTCGATTATGTTTTGTCGTATTTTACATGACTGTTGTATAATTAAGTTGTATTTGAATTTTGTACCATGTATTTGGCGACTCAAGATGGGTGATGTATACCTATTTTGGGATCGTCACATACAAGCCCCGTTGTAAGCCTGTTTAAGTTCCTCTCCTCTTTTTTTGAATCTATTTTTTATATTTTTCAGTACATAGTATGTGCAGGAACCATGCATGACGTTCGAAAAAACAAAATTCAGTCCTTGTATAATGGCTTCATGTCTATCTGAGACAATGCATTGGCCTTCCCTAACTCCACAAGCAATTCTCAAATTTATGAAAAACCATCTCCAAGATAATTCATTTTCACTGTCAACCACTGCAAAAGCAATCGAAACAATGTTTCGGTTTGCATCTTGTGTGCTTGCTATCAGTAGTGTTCCCCCCGTAATTTGATTATGTGAACGTTCCATCGATTACAATTATTGAAAAACAATGGTTCCATGCTTGAATGGTTGCTCCAATGGCAAAGAATAAATACTTGAAACGACCATTTATTTCCAACTCAAGGGATGTGACAGAACCTGATATGAAACATGAGCATTATCATCAAAATTCAAGTAGTATACAATATCCAAATCACTAGTAGTTAGTAACCATTCAGTTGGTTAATGGTATCTAAATCTGTTGAGTAGGGTAACCAAAACAGTTTAGTTGGGTAACAAAATCAGTTTAGTTGGGTAACCAACTAAGTATGAAAAAACTAATAAAATGTCATTAGAATTCAAGTAGTATACAGTATCCAAATCACTAGTAGTTGGTAACCATTCAGTTGGTTAATGGTATCCAAATCTGTTGAGTAGGGTAACCAAATCAGTTTAGTTGGGTAACCAACTAAGTATGAAAAAACCAATAAAATGTCATTAGAATTCAAGTAGTATACAGTATCCAAATCACTAGTAGTTGGTAACCATTCAGTTGGTTAATGGTATCCAAATCTGTTGAGTAGGGTAACCAAATCAGTTTAGTTGGGTAACCAACTAAGTATGAAAAAACCATTAAAATGTCATTAGAATTACAAGTAGTATATAGTATCCAAAACACTAGTAGTTGGTAACCAGTCAATTGGCTAATGGTATCCAAATTTGTTGAGTAGGGTAACCAAATTAGTTAAGTTGGGTAACCAAATCAGTTTAGTTGGGTAACCAACTAAATATGAAAAAACCAATAAAATGTTTTTAATTGTTACCTGGATTTGTTTTCTTCAAAATGTGTAACCACGATGGTATCATTGAGTAGTCGTGTGGATTTCCTCTTACCTTTTCCAACGCTTTCTCCTTCGATCTCCATGCTTTTTGGTAAGAGATAGACACATTATATTATGTCATCATGTCCTCCACAATATCGGTTGGTGTGCATATTGTTTTCAAATTTGTTAATTTGTGCATTATGCATTCACTGACCAACTCACTATTTGCCTGCCTGTGGTCTCCCAGCAATACGTTGACTGAACACATGTGGATGTCGTTGAATTCCCTCACCTTGAACATACTGGTTTTTCGAAAACTTGATGCTCTCATATTCCAATTGCAATTTTCATCATATACGCACACTAGCACAAAGTCTCTATGACTTGTTCGTTGAACTTTGTGTTGTCTGTTTTTCCTGATTGAATGTAGCCTCATAGCTTATGATAGGATTTTTTTGTCTTTGTAGGTTTGATGTAATCGTACTTCACATTCATTCGAATTTGTTATTACATCATCATATCGTTCTTCTGTGTATGATCTGTCATGTTGTTTGTCTCGTTGTTGTTAAATAATTTCCATTGCAAGGTGATCATCATATTGCATTCCAATTTGGCAATCGTGTGTTGGTAGTGGAACTAGTGCTGAATTCCCTTGTGTTGATCTGATTGGCGTTACATTGTGAATTATAGTTTCTTCTACATTTGTCAAGTTATGTAATATTGTTGTGTGTCCCCTTCTGTGTTCAGTTTCTATAATCATTGAGAATTTACCTTGTTCATCAGATTTTCTACTGACTTCAATAAAGAATCTTAAGGTTGCTTCATCTGATATATTGATCGGTGGAATATCGCTTTTAATCTGAAATTTGATTGACAATGTTGTTGCGTTTGTGTCTAGCCGTAATACATTGCATATCATGTTTTGCATCTCTCTGAACGAACAAGTTGATGGAACTAGTATGCCGGTAACTTCAAATTTGGTGTATTGGTTACTATCAGTCCATGTACCGTTGAAAAAAAGTACAACTGTAATTATTTCCATTGTCTGTCAACATAATAAGTATTTTTAAAGTAACCAAATCAATGTTAGCTAGTAACCAAATCAATGTTAGCTAGTAACCAAACTACATGATGTTGGTAACCAGAACATAAAACACATTTGTACATTCATCTTATAATAGAAATAATCAGTATATTGATACTTGTTACCAATTAAATTATAATAGCTGTATGCAGGTAACCAATGTAGCCAATAAGTAACCAACATATTAAAACAAACCAAACTCATGACAACATTATACATTAATCATGACAACATTATTCAGTAACCAATTCCATTTTAGATTGTAACCAACACATATTTATTTAGTAACCACAAGATAAATACATTCTGCATTGCATTTTTATAGTAAAAAATAACCAGTATAATTTGTTTGTTACAAACTAAAGACATGCTGTTGTAAGAATGTAACCATTATAGATAACAAGTAACCATTAATATAAAAAACATAAGTAGAAGTGTACAGTAATATGCTTCAGCAACCAATATTACAGTAACCAATTAATCTCTGCAGTTATTAAGTTTGCATTAGTCAGTAACCAAGTCAGCATTAGTCAGTAACCAAGTCAGCATTAGTCACTAAATAATTTTACTCAGTAACCAAGTCAGCACTATAATTTTGCACAGTAACCAAGTCAGCATTAGTCAGTAACCATTATAGTTTTACACAAAACGAAGTCAGCATTAATCAGTAACCATTATAGTTTTACACAATAACCAAGTCAGCATTAGCCAGTAACCATTATAGTAACCAAGTCAGCATTATAGTCATATACCTCAGTATTAGACAGTAACCAATACAATGTAGTCAATAAGTAACCTCCAATATAAAAAGAAACAATTATAAAACAATATAACATTATAATCATACACAGTAACTAATTTAGCATTATTGAGTAACCATTATAATTTTATATAGTAATCAAGACAGCATTAGACAGTAACCAATATAATGTTAAAAAGTAACCAAATAAAAATTAGTCAGTAACCAAGTCATCATTTTTCAATAACCAATAAGCATTGTTCAGTAATATTATGCACTAATCATTATAATTTTACACAGCAACCAACTCAGCAATATTCAGTAACCATATAATGTTACACAGTAACTGAATCAACATTAATCAGTAACTAATATATTGATACACAGAAACCAATACATCATTAGATAGTAACCAAGACAACATTAGACAGTAACCAAGACATCATTAGACAGTATAATGTTATACAGTAACCAAGACAACATTAGAGAGTAACCAACAGTTGCGTGAAGGTAACCAATTTATTTGATGAGTAACCATTAATATAAAAAAATCAGGAGAACTCATTTAAAAATTATAAAGCCGTCAAATAAACATTATTTAGCAAATAAATACACAATAAATAGTAACTAATTTATATCTATTTAGTAACCATAATTTAAAACATATTAATGAATCAACCAATCGTTATAGGAATTTTTAGTAACCATTTTAAATGTTAAAAACTTAAGAAAGGTTATCAATATAGGAATTCGTAAAAAACATAGGTAACTATATGCATATGAATTTTAAACTCACATACCTCAGTATTCAGATTTGTATCGAAGTTGCTGCGATTTTGTTACTGAACTTCAACAATCACTGTAGTACGATTGTTTTTGGTTACTGAACTTGAAGTTGCTGTTGATTTTGTATGCTATTTTGCGATCTCAACGTGCCGTCGCGATGAAAAAGTTTCGTCTTCTCTGATCTCAGTGGTGTGTCGCGCCAGAAGATTTGGATTTCTCCGATATCAAAGTTGCATGTTTTGTTCAGTTGCTTGAATGTAGGAGCGGTTAGTTGCATATAGAAGAGTCCGTAACTGACGTATATACGTGATTTTAACAACTTTATATTATGTTGTTTTATTTTTGTAATTATGTTGTGTGTGTTTTATTTTTGTAATTACTTTCTAATTGTTGTATATTAGTGTTAAGGACCCAAAGTGGAACTACTAAATTTTAACAGCGTTTAACTAAACTGAGCTCATATGAAAGAACACCTTGGGCTACATGATGGGCTAAGCTTATTTATTTTCAAGTTCCTATTGGAACTGTTACTTAAAAGAGACATACTTAAGGCTCTTTCAATGGCCAATCATTTCCACTTGAATAGAGTGGGCAAAATTGGTAGACTAAATAATCAAGATTTCCCAATAAAAAATGTTCATCAAATGTGAAAATTAATTTTTTTCCAAAGAAATAATATAACTCAATATTTATAAATTAAAAGTTAATTTCAATTATATTTATTAAAAATATAAATATTCGGTGTGTGAATGAAAATGAAGAGAAAATATATTGAAGTGGAGCTAAATAATTAAATGTTGATCATATACTTGAATATCAAAATACATTTCTTCCGAAATAATTTAAAATTTAAATAAAATACTAACATGGCATATGTCCCACGTATATGCATTTCTTTTGACTATTAATAATACAAGAGCAATAATTTTGTTGTCAGAATTAGGGGTGTTCATCGATAATTTATCGTATCGAATCGGGTCAAATCGAACCATACCAATTATTGATTCTAACTAAAATTAGGTACCGATACCTGTACCAGTTAGCCATTTAATGCATATTTGCTCGGACAACGAAATTATAAAACAAATATAAAAATTTTATTAAATGCATATTTGCTCGGACAACGAAATTATTATTCAAGTATTATCAACAACCTTCTTTTTTAAAGTGTTATCATAATCGTATAAGAGTGTAAATGAACTGAGTCGAGTCGAGTATTGAATTACTCAGATTTGATTAATAAAATTTATCAAGTTAAAATAAAGTTTGATTGAAACTCTTTTAGATACCAAGTTAAACACGATCTGAAATCGAGTACGAATAAGTTAAACTTTTTGAGCAAATATGAAATGAGTATCAACAGAGAATTATAATTTAAAAATATTTGAATAATTTATTAAAATTTAAAATTTATTTAAATTTAAATCTATACAATAAAACAGAATCCAATTTGAATTCTATAATTTGAGAAAACACAACAACGACTTAGATTCATTCTAACTTAATCTAAATGCTCACATTTCAACTCAGACACACAAAATCTCGCCCAAATTCCTTCTTTCTCTTTCTCTTTCTCTCTCCTCTTCTCCTTCTCTTTCTCTCTCCTATACTCCTTCTCCCTTTCTCTCTCCTCTCTCCTCTCTTATTTCCTCAACCCTGTCTCTTTCTCTCTCTCTCTCTCTCTCCTCTAGCTGGGTCTCTCTCTTCCATCTTCCTCCATTTACTTAATTAATTGGTATTTAAATATTTTATTTTAAATTATAATAATTTTTTAGAGTATACATATATTTAAAATGTATAATACATAAAAAATATCAATGGTAATAAAAAAAATTAAAAACAAGATCATAATTTACTTATAAAAAAATTTACTTATAAAAAAAGCAATTACAAAATCAAAAAAATAAATAGATTCTTATTTTTCTTTTTCTTTTTCTTTATCAAATAGAACAAATGTTAACAAATTAGAAAATTGGTTAATTGTTGGCATGATGTGATATCTAAAATTAAAATACTTGTTGTGATAATTAATAAAAATTTTAATATTTTTTATATGATATATAAGATTCGTTTCGTAATAAATTTTTATAAGTTTGTTTTACGTAAATTTTATGATTTAAAAAATTATGTTTTAATGTAGATTACGAAAATTTTAATATTTTAATAAATATTTGTTATTTTTAACATTTATCGCACAAGTTCATAATTTAATTAATTAGATCAAGTTAAATGAAAATGATAATATATATATTTATATTTAGTGGATATATAAATAAAAATGATAAATGTTTGGGAAAACATTTGACTAACAAAAATTGACCAAAAATAGAGAAGGAACACTTTTGCACAACTAATGAATATTTGAGGAACAGATGTGCCAAATAAAAAATATAAGGAACACTTCAGCAAAAACATGACAAATAGGAGGGTCAGATTTGCTAATTAGTCTAAAGTAAGAGGTCTTAAGTGTAAGACCCCAACTTTTATGAATAAAGATGAATTTTCTATAAATATCATTTTTAAATATTATGAAGTTATTTTGATATAATGTTATAGTTATGGGTAATATTCATAAATTTTGTAAAGTACGCAAGTTATATAATATTCGATTGGTCGGGGAATATTCGTTTTAACAGGGAATATTCGTACGACGGCACAATCATTGGTGGACCCCACAACGGAATTATTGTCGGATTGAGAAAACGACAAAAATATTTTTATAAAAATAACGACAGAAGTTTTACCGTTAACTGTTGAAATGTGACGCCCCCAAAATAGGTATACATCACCCATCTTGAGTCGTCAGAAAATACACTACTGACAACTTCCTTTATACAACTGTCGTGAAAAATATGATGACATATATACTGTGAGTTTCAATACAAATATATATATACCAACTCTGACTCATGTCACAATTGCACCTTACATAAAGGTACAGTCAATAACTGTTTTAGAAATTAAAATCTTTGGAAAGTGCTCAAGGAAACCTTCGTACATGGGAGGCCATGCGTCTAGGTTATGATATATATCATATGTCCACAGAATTATCCTTGGTTAACCCAATAGACCCAAAAAAAAACGAGAAGATTACTATCATGTTCCTTCCAATGGTGAGTCTTCTATTGATATATAACTATCTCCACTGTCTGCAATTGAGAACTATATTTTAACCAAACTCCAAGATTATATAGGTAGTGCTCGTAAATATACTCAGCAAGTGATGTGCACAACCCTGTCTTATGATAACACGAGGTTGTATGTCATTAGACATCTTGTATGATAGTGGCAAAAAACCCTTCCAAAGTTAGGTTCACCTTACCCTATTCGGTTCACCAAAATTAAATATCAAATGGCTTATACAATACGACATACTTATCTAAAGTTCTCAATAAAATTATTTCCATACTATTTAGGTAGAACCTCAACAGCTATAGACCACCGTTCTATTCCCCTGTTATCCCCGCTCGACCCAGCTACACTCTTATTACCTGAAAGGAATTGTGAAGCAAAAGGGTGAGCACAAATAGCCTAATAAAAAATATCGTGACTAACGATAATTAAATTATCAATAGCCTTCGTCAGTAATAAATCAGAGATTTAGAACATATGGTAGATGATAAAACTTTTCACCTATAGTTGTTGCGGAATGAGTAATTCATTAGAAGAGTCAAATAGACCATAAAGTCTATTATTTTCTCCACGTTAAAGTCCACCAACAATTTTTTATCCCTGTAACTTCAATCAACAGTTCCTTTCCACAATCATATGAATAACTCATAATCATAATTGTGATTCTAAATTCCTCTTCGCACCCAGGACGAAGATAATTTTCATCACCTATCTTTACCTGAAACATCAAAGATCATGGTTATACCAAATCACAGTTCCTGTTTATAATCATACTTAATAAATTCATCTTTGAACTACGGGCCAAAAATATTCATTATCATTTCATCTTTGCACTACAGGCCGAAGACATACAACTGTATTTTAGAAGAGTCAAGTAGAGCATGATATCTACTATCTTCTACGAATTTAAAAGTTTATTATAATTATTTTATCGCTGAGACTCAGCTTAATAAATAATTCACATCATCGAATCACCCATGCTCTACGGCCAAGGATATTCGTTAATATCACATCCATGAATTATCTATGCACTACGGGCCAAGGATATTCATTATTATCACATTCATGAATTAATATTTTATTGCCGAGACTCAGCTCAATAATTAATCCACATCATCGAATCATCCCTGCACTACAGGCCAAAGATATTCGTTAATATCACGACCACAAATTATCTATGTACTACGGGCCAAAGATAATCGTGTTTTCATCAACGGTCAAGATCATACCATAAAATAATTCATCTTTGCACCCTTGGCCGAAGAGAATTCATGGCCATAATCATACCAAAAACTGTCCATCAATTCACTACGGGCCAATGAGGACTTTTACCATATCATTTGTAACATTACGGTCATGATTATACCAAATAATCCCTGGTCATAATCATACTAAGTCCATCTATGCACTACAGGCCACATATGACTTTCATCATAATATAAGCATGAGGATAATGATAATGATATAAAGAATTAATCAAATGAGATAAAGGATAAATATTAAACATTTATAATATAATTTATCCAGTGTTCAATAATAACCAAATGTTATCAATCACTTAATAATCTCATAATATAATATCATTAATATTATAACAATATTTTAATCATTTCTTAAACTTATAAACAATTTATTTTAATTGTTTACACTTTACTAATTAATACATTTAATCATCCTAAAATGCCAAACTCATAAGATTTCATCATCAATAACCAAAACTCTCATCACAAATCTGCATATACCTTATATAGAATTTTCAAGCCATAAAATTCTTTTTTCCAATTTTGTTACTTCACATAACATATTTAATTCATTTACTCATAACTAGTTCATTTGAATGAAAAATACCAAATCAGTCCCAAAAATATTTCTTTTCTGGAATTTAGCAGAATATAGTCTCATATTAAACATATATTTTTCTCAGAATTTTAAAAATTCATTTATTATTTTTCATATGGCCAAAACTGCCTAATATTTAGACATTTTTTATAAACTGTACTTTTGTCCAAAAATTTCGAAATTTATACGGTATACTTCTGTTATATACATGTACTCCCAATAAAAATTTCACCAATTTTGGAGTTAACCACAAGGAGTTATAAGGGTTTACTTTTAAAATAATGTTTTTCCAAATTCATAACTCTTAATCTATACATCCAAAAATCGCCATTTTTGGACACAATATAGAAAACTCATCAAATTATCATTTCAAATTTTGCCAGAATTTTTAAGGGTCAGGAAATTTATGAAACTACAAATAGATTTTCGCCCGCCATGCGGTAATCTACGTAGACAGATCATTTCGACATAATAATAAATAATGAAATAACAGAAGAATTCATCATGCATGCGATAGACCGCACGGAAAGGTTATTCCCAACAGAATAATAAAAAAATGGAACCAGGTCATGCGTAATCCGCACAGACAGGATGTTACAACAGAATAATAAAGAATAGAACAAGGTCATGCGTAATCCGCACATACATGATGTTCTTACAGAATAATATAGAATGGAATAATAACAGAATTCACCAGGCATGCAATAGACCGCATAGACAGGTTATTCCAACAGAATAATAAAGAATGGAATAACAAAAGAATTTCACCATGTATGCGGTACTTTGCATAGAAAGGTTATTCCAACATAATATTAAAGAATGGAATAACAACCCTTACGTGTATTGAAAGAAAATAACTCTCTTCATGAATACGAAAGAATAATACCCCTTACTATAATAATAATATCCCTTACCTTAAAAAGAAGAGTATTCCGACGGTTAGGGCGAGGATAATCTTGAAGAAAACTTATACTATTTTCTACGCTCAAAGCATCTTAAAATTCTAAAGAAATACGCTTAAGATTATAGAAGAAGAATTCTTTGAATTTCTGGTGTGTTTTCAATTCTAACTAAGCATTCTATTTATAGGAGAATGGAAATGATACAATGCAATAAAATATAATATATTCTATTTATAATATATATATATATATATATATATATATATATTATTTAAAATCTAATAAAACAAATAACTTTATAAAAGTATTATGTTTTATATAAAAAGATTTTACTATACAAACACTATGCAGACACTATGCAAACACTATACATAATAGAATATAATATATTCTATTTATAATCTAATAAAATAAATAACTTTATAAAAGTATTCTGTTTTATATAAAAAGATTTTACTATGCAAACACTATGCATGCACTATGCATAATAAAATATATTATATTCTATTTATAATCAAATAAAACAAAACTTTATAAAAAGTATTCTTTTTTATATAAAAAGACTTTTATTTTATTAAATTTATAATAATAATAAAATAAAATTCATCATCATTATTATAATTCACACTATTAATCGACCAGGTAGTTCCCAGGAAAGAGGGGGCTTTCCAATAAAAATTTCTCCTTATTGGCGCGCAATTAGGTGACCAAACCTCTCCTTGACAGAACTTCTAGACATTGTTAATTATGCAAATAATATTATGAATAACTGTATCGTCTCAATTATTGATTTAATAATATAAAATATTGTAACAATAATTGAATAAAACTAAGTGACTTCTCACGTAAGCATTAATAATCAAAGATACTGTACAATACCGTGTGCTACTATGTAACCACACGTATTACTATACTTGCATCACCAATTATTTTATGACAACTTGCTTACTTTGAAAAATTTTCATATATCACCCTTAACTTTAACCTTTTATCAATTTAGCCACTTACTTAAATAAAATAATAATTATAAGAAATTGAATTCTTTCATTTCATAAATTTCGGGGTCTCACAATCTCCCCTCCTTATGAAATTTCGCCCTCAAAATTTACTTACGTACTTGATATTCGAAGAGATGAGAATACCTTGCTTTCTTTTCGGATTGCACCTTCCCGGTTATTTCCTCTGTATCATAATTTTCCCATTGCTCATCTCCTGTATTTCAGATATCAATCTAAAATATACCTTCAAAACAAAGGTTAATTGACATATCACAATTTGTCAACTTATCAAGTAAACAATTTCAGCTTAGGTAAGTCACACACTAGCGAAGTATATTACTCGTCTCTCCCCTCCCACTTCTAGACTCATATCTTCGTCAGCGACCATATCCTTAAGCTCTGATACCAAATGTGACGCCCCGAAAATAGGTATATATCACCCATCTTGAGTCGTCAGAAAATACACTATTGACAACTTCATTTATACAACTGTTGTGCAAAATACGACGACGTATATACTGTGAGTTTCAATACAAATATATATACCAACTCTGACTCATGTTACAATTGCGCCTTACATAAAGGTACAGTCAATAACTGTTTTAGAAATTAAAATATTTGGGAAGTGCTCAAGGAAACCTTCGTACATGGGAGGCCATGCGTCTAGGTTATGATAGATATCATATGTCCACAGAATTATCCTTGGTTGACCCAATAGAACCCAAAGAAAAACAAGAAGATTACTATCATATTCTTTCCAATTGTGAGTCTTCTTTTGATATATAACTATCTCCACTATCTGCAATTGAGAACTATATTTTAACCAAACTCCAAGATTATATAGGTAGTGCTCGTAAATATACTCAGCAAGTGGATGTGCACAACCCTGTCTTATGATAACACGAGGTAGTATGTCATTGGACATCTTGTATGATAGTGACAAAACACCCTTCTAAAGTTAGGTTCACCTCACCCTATTCGGTTCACTAAAATTAAATATCAAATGGCGTAAACAATACGACATACTTATCTAAAGTTCTCAATAAAATTATTTTCATACTATTTAGGGAGAACCTCAACAGCTATAGACCACCGTTCTATTTCCCTGTTATCCCCGCTCGACCCAGCTACACTCTTATTACCTGAAAGGAATCGTGAAGCAAAAGGGTGAGCACAAATAGCCCAGTAAAGAATATCGTGACTAAAGATAATTAAATTATCAATAGCCTTCGTCAATAATAAATCAGAGATTTAGAACATATGATAGATGATAAAACTTTTCAACCATAGTTACAGCGGAACGAACAATCCATTAGAAGATTCAAATAGACCATAAAGTCTATTATTTTCTCCACGTTAAAAGTCCACCAACAATGTTTTATCCATGTAACATCAATCAACAATTCCTTTCCATAATCATATGAATAACTCATAATCATAATTGTGATTCTAAATTCCTCTTCGCACCCAGGACGAAGATAATTTTCATCACCTATCTTTACCTGAAACATCAAAGATCACGGTTATACCAAATCACAGTTCCTGTTTATAATCATACTTAATAAATTCATCTTTGAACTACGGGCCAAAGATATTCATTATCATTTCATCTTTGCACTACAGGCCGAAGACATACAACTGTATTTTAGAAGAGTCAAGTTGAGCATGATATCTACTATCTTCTACGAATTTAAAAGATTATTATAATTATTTTATCGCTGAGACTCAGCTTAATAAAAAATCCACATCATCGAATCACCCCTGCACTACGGCCAAGGATATTCGTTAATATCACATCCATGAATTATCCATTCACTACGAGCCAAGGATATTCATTATTATCACATCCATGGATTAATATTTCATTGCTGAGACTCAGCTCAATAATTAATCCACATCATCGAATCATCCCTGCACTACAGGCCAAGGATATTCGTTAATATCACGACCACGAATTATCTATGCACTACGGGCCAAAGATAATCGTGTTTTCATCAACGGTCATGATCATACCATAAAACAATTCATCTTTGCAACCTTGGCCGAAGAGAATCCATGGCCATAATCATACCAAAAACTGTCCATCAATGCACTACGGGCCAATGATGACTTTTACCACATCATTTGTAACATTACGATCATGATTATACCGAATAATCCCTGGTCATAATCATACCAAGTCCATCTATACACTATAGGCCACAGATAACTTTCATCATAATATAAACATGAGGATAATGACAATGATAAAAAGAATCAATCAAATGAGATAAAGGATAAATATTAAACATTTATAATATAATTTATCCAGCGTTCAATAATAACCAAATGTTATCAATCACTTAATAATATCATAATCTAATATCATTAATATTATAACAATATTTTAATCATTTCTTAAACTTATAAACAATTTATTTTAATTGTTTACACTTTACTAATTAATGCATTTAATCATCCTAAAATGTCAAACTCATAAGATTTCATCATCAATAACCAAAACTCTCATCACAAATCTGTATATACCTTATATAGGATTTTCAAGCCATAAACTTCTATTTTCTAATTTTTTTACTTCACATAACATATTTAATTCATTTACTCATAACTAGTTTATTTGCATGAAAAATACCAAATCAGTCCGAATTTTTTTTTTTGGGATTTAGAAGAATATAGTCTCATATTAAACATATATTTTTCTCAGAATTTTAAAAATTCATTTACTATTTTTCATATGGCCAAAACTATCTAATATTTAGATATTTTTTATAAACTGTACTTTTGTTCAAAAATTTTGAAATTTATACGGTATACTTCTGTTATATACATGTACTCTCAATAAAAATTTCACCAATTTTGGAGTTAACCACAAGGAGTTATAAGGGTTTACTTTTAAAATAGTATTTTTTCATAAAATTCATAACTCTTAATATATACATCCAAAAATTGCCATTTTTGGACACAATATAGAAAACTCATCAAATTATCATTTCAAATTTTGCCAGAATTTTTGAGGGTCAGGAAAATTACGAAACTACAAATAGGTTTTCGCCCGTCATGCGGTAATTCACGTAGACAGATCACTTCGACATAATAATAAATAATGAAATAACAGAAGAATTCACCATGCATGCGATAGACCGCACAGAAAGGTTATTCCCAACAGAATATTAAAAAAATGGAACCAGGTCATGCGTAATCTGCACAGACAGGATTTTCCAACAGAATAATAAAGATTAGAACAAGGTCATGCGTAATCCGCACAGACAGGATGCTCTTACAGAATAATAAAGAATGGAATAATAACAGAATTCACCAGGCATGCGATAGACCGCACAGACAGGTTATTCCAACAGAATAATAAAGAATGGAATAACAGAAGAATTTCACCATGTATCCGGTACTTTGCATAGACAGGTTATTCCAACATAATAATATAGAATGAAATAACAACCCTTACGAGTATTGAAAGAAAATAACTCTTTTCATGAATACGAAAGAATAATATCCCTTACTATAATAATAATAATATCCCTTACCTTAAAAAGAAGAGTATTTCGACGGTTAGGGCGAGGATAATCTTGAAGAAAACTTATACACTTTTCTACGCTCAAAAGATCTTAAAACTCTAAAGAAATACGCTCAAGATTATAGAAGAAGAATTCTCTGAATTTCTAGTGTGTTTTCAATTCTAACTAAGCATCCTATTTATAGGAGAATGGAAAGGATATTATGCAATAAAATATAATATATTCTATTTATAATATATATATATTATTTAAAATCTAATAAAATAAATAACTTTATAAAAGTATTCTATTTTATATAAAAAGATTTTACTATGCAGGCACTATGCATAATAAAAGATAATATATTCTATTTATAATCTAATAAAATAAATAAATTTATAAAAGTATTCTGTTTTATATAAAAAGATTTTACTATACAAAAACTATGCATAATAAAATATATTATATTCTATTTATAAACAAATAAAACAAAACTTTATAAAAAGTATTCTGTTTTATATAAAACGTTTTCTGTTTTATTACATTTATTATAATAATAAACAAAATTCACCATCATTATTATAATTCACACTATTAATCGACCAGATCATTCCTAGGAAAAAGGGGGATTTCCAATAAAGATTTCTCCTTATTAGCGCGTAATTAGGTGACCAAACCTCTCCTTGACGGAACTTCTAGACATTGTTAATTATGCAAATAATATTATGAATAAATGTATCATCTCAATTATTGATTTAATAATATAAAATATTGTAACAATAATTGAATAAAACTAAGTGATTTCTAACGTAAGCATTAATAATCAAAGATACTTTACAATACCGTCTGCTATTATGCAACCACGCATATTACTATACTTTAATCACCGATTATTTTATGACAACTTGCTTACTTTGAAAATTTTTCACATATCACCCTTAACTTTAACCTTTTATCAATTTAGCCACTTACTTAAATAAAATAATAATTATAAGAAATTGAATACTTTCATTTCATAAATTTTGGGGTCTCACATGAAACATCCGGTGTTAAAAGTACAGTAATACGCGTGGTTGCATAGTAGCACACAATATTAATTATTGATGCTTACGTGAGAAGTCACTCAGTTTTGTTCAATTATTGCTACAGTAATTGTTGCATAGTATCTCACGTTATTTGATTCAATTATTATCGATATTTTATATATTATTAAATCAATAATTGAGATGACAGAGTTATTAATATTATTATTTGCAATATTGACAATGTCTAGAAGTTCTGTCAAGGAGAGGTTTGGTCACCTAATTGGGCGCCAATAGGGAGAAATCCTTATTGGAAAGTCCCTTATTTCCTGGGAACGACTTGGTTGTTAAATATTGCAAATTATAATAATGATGATAAATGTTGTTAAAAATATTGAAGGAATTTTTATGAAGTATTTGTTGTAAATATTGGCGTATTATTTGGACCCCCATTTACCAATTTTTCAAAATAATCGGTAGAAAGATTTTTTATTATAAATGTGGGGCCCACATGTGTTGAAATTCAATTGTCACGAGAGAAGAAACTTGGATTGCCTGGGAGGGAATTTATATATATAAGTTTGTAATGTGTGTGGTGGGTGGAATATATATATATATATATATATATATATATATATATATATATATATATATATATAATATATAATATAATATAATGTGTGTGTGAGTGGAAAATGGTAGAAAAGTAGAATTTTGGTGGAAAAGTGGAAATGCTGGAATGAGTATTAGTATTATATAAAATAGTGTGAGTGGGTGATGATGTGTGTTGTAAGGTGGCATGTGAAAGGGGGCAGAATATGAACAAATGTTGGCAAAATATTTTCCAAGTGTGCTTCCTATTCAATACTTTATAAAGGAGGGTGTTCCCTCATTGGTCAATATTTTGACATTAGAATTCCCCTCAGATGGAGGTATTTTCTGATTGGTCGGTATAACATTTGATGAAAGCTTTTGTTTTAGCAACGTGAGAATTATTTTGAAGGGTACTCCCTTATTGGTTAAAAGTTTTAATTAGTGTACTGATAAGTTGCAGCCTGTGACTTCTTCTGTTGCGTTCGCGATTCTCTTTTTCCAAATAGTATCCTTTCCATTCTCCTATAAATAGGATGCTTAGTTAGAATTGAAAATCACACCAGAATTAGAGAATTCTTCTTCTATATTATTGAGCGTATTTCTTTAGAGTTTTAGAAAGCTTTGAGCGTAGAAAACAGTGAAAGTTTTCTTCAAGAATATCCCCGCTATACCAGTTGGAATACTCTTTTTTTAAAGGTAAGGGGTGTTATTTTTGTTCAATATTCGCTTGAAATAGTATTTTCTTCTATACTCTGTAGTATATAAGTAATATTATTTCGTTTCAGATTTCGAATTCTATACTCGTTTTGTTAGAGTTTTGGCTTCTATACTCTATGAAATTAGTAGAATATCCTTGATATTTGCGCTTCATCCAGTATCTTTTCATGGAAATATTATTCTGAGCATTTTTAATAAGTTTTAACTTTTTTATGCCGGAGTACTATTCACGGGGTTACTATTCCTGAATTACTATTTATGGGGTACTATTCACTCAAGTACTATTCACCCGGGGTACTATTCATGATAAAAATTAATTCGTTATCGGTCCAAATTATTTTTGGTACAATATTATTCTTGAATTTTACTCCATAAAGCAGTATCATGTTGACAATTTGGACGTTATTGATTTCTGGATAAATTAAATTATAAATCTTTAAAAATTTATCCTTGAACTTGTTTTATTGAATTCTTATATCATTGTCATCATCCTCATGTTTATATTATGTTGAAAGTCATCTGTGGCCTGTAGTGCATAGATGGACTTGGTATGATTATGACCAGTGATTATTCGGTATAATCATGACCGTAATGTTACAAATGATGTGGTAAAAGTCATCATTGTCTCGTAGTGCATTGATGGACAGTTGTTGGCATGATCATGACTATTGATGAAAACACGAATATCCTTAGCCCGTAGTGCATGGATAATTTGTGGTCGTGATACTAATGAATATCCTTGGCCGTAGTAAAGGGATGATGTGGATTATTTATTAAGCTGAGTCTCAGCGATAAAAGTGATGAAAAACCTTTTAAATCATAGAAGATAGTAGATTTTATTCTCTACTTGATTCTTCTAATAGATTGCTTGTTCCGCTATAGTTAAACTTGATGTTTGTTATATTTTATCAGTTTAACACTGTTGAAGGCTAACGATAATTTATTCTGCATTATCTTAGTCATAATATTTTTTATTGGGCTAGTTGAGTTCACCATTTTGCTTTCATTGTTCTCTTCAGGAAATGAGAACGTAACCGGGACTAGTCGGGGAACAGAGTGACGGTCCAGATGTTTGCATTAGTAGTCCTCACTATTCTATGAAATAGTGTGATAATAAATATATTGAGGACTCTATTTGAGTTTGAATACTGTCTAGAAGATAATATTCGTATTAAACTCTCAGTTTATGTTTTGTCCTATTTTACATGACAGTTGTATTATTAAGTTGTATTTGAATTTTGTACCATGTATTTGGCAACTCAAGATGGGTGATGTATACCTATTTTGGGGGCGTCACATTATGTTTCAGATTTACAATTGTTTTATTTTGACTCGCATATTTTCAGGTATACATTAAAGGATACTTGGTGTAAGCTGTAAAGAATACGAAGTTGTTTCTCTATAGGCTACATATATATATTTTTTGTGTTCTGTCTTTTGTAAAGTTAACTTATTACACATGGTTATGATGATTTTTGGTATGAGATGTTGTTTGTTTTGGTGTAGAGTTCAAAGGATGGAAAAAACAAAAAGAGTTTTTGGGACGTGTGTTTCTATAGAGAAAATAAAATTGAAAAATTGATTACGAAAGAGAATCATTACTAGAATTAATGATTCTTTTAAAAGCATAATTAAAAGGCCAAGTTTGAAATGTTAAATTTTCTTAATGAACGAACGATTCCATTCAGTCAACCCTCTAGATTACTGAACGATCACTTCTCTACTAGAAGTTGAATAAACCATCTCTTGATACGCAAGAGGAGCTGAACCATTTTGAATCTTTCATTTAACAAAGTACAAGGACGGTTGAGAATTCATCTCAATTCTTCCGACTTAATCTAAAGGCTCATATTTTATCTCACACTAAAAATTCCTGCCCAAATCAAATAACAATAATAATAACAATAATAATTATAATAATAGTAATAACAAAAATAAAAATAAAAATAAAAATAATAATTATAATAGTAATAATAATTACTAATATAATAATAATAATTATTATTATTATTATTATTACAATAGTTGTAATTATAATAATAATATTTATAATAATAATAATAATGATAATAACAGTAATAATTATAATAGTTATTATTATTGTAATAATTATAATAATAATAATAATTATTATTATTATTATAATAAAAATAATAATACTAATACTATTAATAATAATAATAATAATAACAATAATTATTATTATTATAATAGAACTAATAATAATAATAATTATAATAATAGTACTAATAATAATTATTATTATTATAATAGTTCTAACAATAATAATAATAATTATTATTATTATAATAATAATAGTAATAGTAATAATAATAGAAATAATAATAATAATTATTATTAGTACTATCATAATTATCATTATAATAATAGTAATAATTATTATTATAATAATAGTAATAATTATAATAATAATTAGTAATAATAATAGTAATTATAATAATAATATTAATAATAATTAATAAATAAAAATAATAGTAATAATAATAATAATAACAATAATTATTATAATAATAATACTAGTAATAATTATACTAATTGTAATAATAATAATAATAATAATTAATAATAATAGTAATAATAATAGTAATTATAATAATAATTAATAATAATAATAATAATAATAATAATTATAATAATAATTATAATAATAGTAATAGTAATAATGATTATAATAATAGTAATAATAATAATAATTAATAATGTTGGGAATTGCATATTCAAATTTGATGTTGAAAATAAATAAACGTGCTTATGTGTAAAGTCCTTCAAAGAACATATGTATAAGGACTTAGGTGATAGATCAAAATTATTAGGTTAATCTGTGCTTTATGTTTATCATTCTGTAAATGAATGTATAGAAGAAAAGATTAAAGTTGTTAGGTTGATCTATTTTGAGATGTAATAGATAGGCATCAATAGAATCGTAGTCTGTCAAGCCAGCCGAGGGATTGCAGAAGCTAAGGCAGATGAGCCAAGTCAAAGATTTGTAGTCCACTCTCGGAAGCGTAGAGTCTGCAAAAGCTAGCGAGTAAATATTGTAGTCTATCAATGCGTAAGAGAAATCGTAGTGTCTCCTTTACAAGCTAAACCAATCTTGAACAAGACACCACAATCATGATCGTAGTGCACCTCCTGTCAGCATCAGAAGCATCGAGTCTTATCCATTTGTTGAAAAATAAATTACAACAAATGAGGAATGAATTATAGACGTTTAGTTTCTTGGGAATCCCAATGACCCAACACTCATCCTTAGTATATAACGAAGAAATGTATTGAAGAAGCTAAGGAAATTACTACATGTTAGCTGAAAACACATTTTTAGGTGTTCGGTAAGATAGCAGTCTGTTGTGTCAGTGGGTCCGACGGCTGAATAGAAAATTTCCAAGAAGTCCAATCAGTGCTCAGAAATGTTTGATGCATTTAATGCTTTAACGGACGCCTTCAAACAGACATATTTCAATGGCTCCTTTATATTTGAATCATCAGACAAAGATGCAAGTAAGCAAGTACACAACAAAAAGCTGAAGAACACGCAAACGCCAAACTCTACGATCTAGAAAGAAAGCTTGCTCAACTACTCAGTTCTTTCGAACATATGCTTAATGGCAACTGAGTAGCACAACTCAAGAACTCAACTCTCATAAAGTGAAGTAAGAAGTTTCAAGTCTGCTGAACTTGAAAAGTTCTAAGTGAACTAAGAAGTTCCAAGGCTGCTGGTCTTGAAGGAATCTATGTGATTCAAAGATTGTAAAGACATCTTTAGTGGATTTCATACTCGAGGAGTGGAAGAGTGGACTAGGAGCCTTGAGTGCTCTGAACCACTTAAAAATATTGTGTCTTTTATATTCTTGTTATAACTGCTATATCTGTCATAACTGCTTATCACCTATTAACTTGGTTTATCTTAAAGGGGAACAAACAAATCTTAAATTCCTTTGTGGTTAAATCATTAACAAATCTGACAAGTATTTTGAAAAAGAAAATTTAAAATATCTATTCAACCCCCCTTCTAGATAACTATTGTGCCTCTAGGAACTAACAATTTGTATTAGAGCAGGTTCCCTCAATCAGCCTACAAAGCTTGAGTAGATCCAATGACACATCTAATAAGCGAATCCATGACTGGAGGAGGCAGCAAGCCACCAATGTGCAACAAAGACAAATTTTCAAACTGGAAAGTTTGTATACAAGCCTACATGGACTCAATAGATGAAGAGTAATATGAAACTATTATGAATGGGCCCTACATTCCAACAAAACTTGCACTAACTCCATAAGATATAAACAAAGTTCAAATCAAGGACAAAACTGAATGGACTGACAACGAAAAGAAAGCTGTCCAACTAGACAAAAAGTCCAAGAACATTTTATTCCAGTCTTTAGAAGATGATCTATTCGAAAATGCGGTCAATAATAAAAATGCCAAAGAAGTCTGGGACGCAATGCTCATTATGCATGAAGGAACTGAAGAAGTCAGAGAAAATAAGCAATCTCTTCTAACTCAACAATATGAAATGTTCGCCCATGTTCCAGGAGAAAACGTCACTTCCACCTATGAAAGATTCAATGTACTGCTCAACTCTCTTTGAGCTTTTGGAAAGATATATCCAAACAAAGATCTGATCATAAAATTCATGAGAGCTTTACCAAGAAAGTGGGATGCCAAAACCACTGCCATTAGAGAATCAAAGAATCTCCATGAAATGACTGTTCAACAAATTTATGTCAACCTTATTACCAACGAACTAGAGCTGACCCAATGGGCAGAAAATCTATCTGAAGGACGAAAAAAGGACAAAGGAGTTGCTCTCAAAGTAATAGAAACCATCTTCAAAGCTCATACTAAAAATGATTCTGACTCCGAGGAAGATGATGACGAGGATATTGTAATGCTGGTAAGAAGATTCAAGAGATTCATGCGTAAAGGCAGAAGCAGCTGACCTAAGAAATTCAACAACGACAACTACCAGGACCAGATCAACGACCTATGCTACAACTTCAAGAAGTCTGGCCATTTTATTGCAAACTGCAACAAACCTCTTAGAGAAGAGCTCAAGAGGAGAACAAATCCAAAGAAAGAGTTCAAAGGCAACAAAAGGCTCTAGAAGAAAGATAAAGGTCTTGTAGCCGGAGGATCATGTAGTGACTCAGACAACGACACAGCTCCTAAGTTTAGAGATGACGAAGATCCTCAAGTATCAAATCTATATCTAATGGCCAAAAATGCAAAGGACAAGAAAAACGCTGACCATCATGAAGTAAGTATCGATGAGGTATTTAACTTTAACTCTCCTGATGTAGATAGTGATGATTTAATAAATGCACTACATAGCATAACAACTGATCTGCATCAATACATGAAATGGTTCAGAGTTATGTCTAAAGATTACTTTCTTCTTCAAAAAGAGAAAGAGAAAGTTCAGGAAGAACTGGAAACAGCTCTTATAAGTGCTAACTCTCTCTCTAAATTTGAGGCTGAGAATAAACTCTTAAAACAGACAAATGAACTTAATTCTATAAGACCCCAACTGTTATGAATAAATATTAATTTTTCTCTAAATATATTTTTGAATAATAAGGTGTGAATTTGATATAATGTTATAGTTGTGGGTAATATTTATAAATTTTACAAAGTAAGCAAGTTGTCATAAAATATTCGTTTGGTCAAGTAATATTGATTTTATCAGGGAATATTCGTACGACGGCGCAATCATTGGTGGACCCCATAACGAAATTACTGTCGGAGTTAGAAAACGACAGAAATAACTTTTTATAAAAATAACGGTAAAAGTTTTACCGTTAACTGTTAAAATACCCGGTGATAAAAGTACAGTAATACGCATGATCGCATAGTAGCACACAGTATTGTACAGTATCTTTGATTATTGATGCTTACGTGAGAAGTCACTTAGTTTTATTCAATTATTGCCACAGTAATTGTTGCATAGTATCTCACATTATTGATTCAATTATTGTCATAATATTTTATATTATTAAATCAATAATTAAGACGACAAAGTAATTCATATTATTATTTGCATTATTGACAATGTCTAGAAAGTTCTGTCGGGAAAAGGGTTTGGTCACCTAATTGCACGCCAATAAGGAGACGACCTTATTAGAAAGCCCCCTCTTTCCTAGGAATGATCTAATTGTTAATATTGTGAGCTTATAATATTATTTATGAATAATTATTATATGGTAGATATTGGTTCAATTTTAATATAAATGAAGGAATTTTAGCATGCAATAATTGTTGAAAGTTTGGCATATTTTCTGTGAAATTACAATTATTTCTTCGATAAAATATTCATTCAAATATAGTATTATAATATATTATAATTATTTAAAAAATAATGTTATTATAATAGATATATATAAACATGTGATAAAAGGAGCAGAGGTTGGAAAATTGTAAACGAATGCTTATTTTCAAAAGCATTATAGTAGCCTTGTCCTTTTTTTCCAAGTTGTTTAATTCTCGTGCAAAAAATTCCTTGTTTTCAAAGTTGTTAGGCCATTTTATTGGTGGAAATGGTTGGTGGATTTTGGCTGCCAAACTTGTTTTCAAAAGGTGGAACCTCACCTATAAGGAAAAAATGAGAGTTGGGCAGAGGAAGAAGAAAAATTAGGCAGGGTGTGAGACCCCGAATTTTATGAAATAAAAGTATTCAATTTTTCTATTTTGGTAAATGGTTAAATTGAGAAAGGGTTAAAGTTAAGGGTGATATGTGAAAATTTTGCAAAGTAAGCAAGTTGTTATATAATATTCGATTGGTCGGGAAATATTCGTTTTAACAGAGAATATTCGTATGACGACACAATCATTGGTGGACCCCACAACGAAAGTATTGTCGTAGTTAGAAAACTACAGAATTATCTTTTTATAAAAATAATGGCGAAAGTTTTACCGTTAAATTGTTGAACTACTCGGTAGTAAAAGTACAGTAATACTGTTGATTATGTCACGTTCTAGCTTAATGTTTTGATGATGACTTGGTTATTGGTACTAAATTCTTTATTTTGAATTTCAGGAAATTATTTCAAGAATTGTTTGATGGATTATTCAAGAAGAATGAAGATGTTTTAGGTCTTAGGAAAAATGTGTAAGGTCATTGCAAATATTTGATTTTTCAATTCAAGGCTCTAGGACATTTTATGTGTGCATTAATTAATAGTTTGTGCATGTCCCAAATATGTTATTCACTGCTATTTGCTATCAAGAGAAAGGTTAGCATGCATGCGTAGGAGTTCTGTTCAAGTGATATACGTATTAATGCATTATGATCTTCGTTCCATTTATTACGGATTGGTTATATATTAGAAAGGAAGTATAATATATATGGTGGTAGTGGATATTGATTAGAAGTCTAAAAGCTACATATATATTGAAAATTGATAGTAATGATTATCTTAGGAAGATGCATGTTGCCATTAATTACGGAATTAACATTTTCTAAGGAGTCTAGTATTGATAAAGTTTTGTGCCAGTAGGAAATAGTCAGTTACTTTATTAAGGCGGCAGTTATGATTATGGGCTACATGTTTTACACGGAACTTATTATCTTTTTGGCTTATCTTTGACATAGTCTATATCTTTTAAAATGTTTCCAATAGTAATAAAATCATAACTTATCTTTGGGATTTTTTGTTGGCAACGTCATTATTGTTACAACGGGTCTATGTTGAATGAGAAACGGTATTATATTTTTTGGCTTATAAAAGCAACTGAGAACAGTGAACAGTTACAACACACATCACTTGAATCAATTATTGCATTTACATACTTGAAAAGTAACTTCATTATTTTTAGTGCAATATTTCCAACTGCTGGGCTTTTATATTCAGACTAATAATCAGCAATTTTCGTGGGCATAATATTGGTGATATCTTTTACTCTTTCTACTTGATCATTGCATTCATTAGTTGAGCCTTGCATTGTTAAATTGTTTATTTTCTTTGATCATTAGACCTATATCATTGTAATCTTAAAATTGTTTTTTAGACTAAGTGTTGTCTAAGGGTTTTAATCCAGGTGGATTAAGGTTTGTTTACAAACAGGTTTAAGGAAGCATATGTGCTTAAGGAGTGCATTGGTGCACAAGGAACAAGAGTGCTCAAGTGAATTATTATTATTCAATTTTATAGAATCTATGTTGTAACCAGAGTCTTTTAAAGAAATAAAAGAGAGTTTTCAATACTAGTTGGTATTGGACGTGGAGTAGGCTATTATTATAGAGGGTAATAGCTGAACCACGTAAAAATCTTGGTGTTATTTTTATTACTTGATTTAACTTAATTTCATTCAAGTTAATTGATTTACTAAATAAACAAAATTTAATCGTGAGAATTTTTGTTTTATTTAACTTACAAAAACACCAAGATATTTTCTTAAAACAAAAAATTTAATTTGGTAGACCAAATTCATTCAGCAAGCTACATTCATCAATATAGTTGACTACATTCATTAACTTAGTTTAAAATTTTTTAAATTGGTCATAGTTTGTATCCACACTTATTCAACCCCCCTTCTAAGTGTGCCTTATCTGAATTTCATTACGCGTGGTTGCATAGTAGCACACGGTATTGATTATTGATGCTTACGTGAGAAGTCACTCAGTTATACTCAATTATTGCTACAGTAATTGCTGCATCATATCTCTCATATTATTAATTCAATTATTGTCACAGTATCATCTACATAATATTTTATATTATTAAATCAATAATTGAGACGACAAAGTTATTCATATTATTATTTGTAATATTGACAATGTTTAGAAGTTCTGTCAATGAGAGGTTTGGCCACCTAATTGCGCGCCAATAAGGAGAAATCCTTATCGGAAAGCCCCCTCTTTCCTGGGAACGATCTGGTTATTAAATATTGTGAGTTATAATATTAATGATGAATAAGTTCGTGTTGATTAAAGATGAAATTGATATTTCCATTATGTTGGGTTATTAGTGTTAGTGGAAATCAATTTTTATTTCGATAATAATTGATATCTGGAAGTTACACTGACCAATCGGGTATTTAATCGGATAAATTAGCAATTAGTTGCTATTAATTCACATGCTTATAACTATTTGTTCACATGTGTGTACTATTGATTCACATTCATGTACTATTAGGGGAGATGGTGCAAGTTTGATAATACTTATATGACTAAATTAAAAATTAAAAAAAAGATGAAGGTATTGTACTGTAATATTTCGAGCCCTAAAACGTGCAATTATCAAAATTATATTTTCCTATAAATAGAAGCTCATTCTTCCTTCATTCTCACCAATTCACTAAGACTCACAAGAGAAATTATAGAGAGAGAAGCTAGAGGGATAAAGAAGAAGAGTAGTCTGCTACTTCACTACTCCAGTATCCAGTCTTCTTCTGAGGTAAGGGGTATTATTTATTTCAAATTCTGAAGAGATATTATTTTTCGTATTCGTATGAATATTATTTTCGTTCAATATTCGTAAGGAATATCATCTTCGTTCAATATTCGTAGGAATATTATTTTCGTTCAACAGTCGTAAGGGGTATTATTTATTTCATATTCTGAAGAGATATTATTTTTCATATTCGTATGAATATTATTTCATTCAATATTCATAAAGAATATTATCTTCGTTAAATATTCGTAGGAATATTATATTCGTTAAATATTCGTTAGAATATTATTTTCGTTCAACTGTTGTAAGGGATGTTATTTTTGTTCAATATTCGCTTGAAAAAATATTTTCTTCCATACTCTGTAGTATGTAAGTAATATTATTTCGTTTCAGATTTTGAATTCTATACTCATTTTGTTGAATTTTTTGCTTCTATACTCCATGAAATTAGTAGAATATTCTTGATATTTGCGCTTCAACCAGTATCTTTTCATGAAAATATTATTCTGAGCTTTCTTGATAATTATTGATCTTTTCAAGACGGAATACTATTTACAGGTTACTATTTACGAGTTACTATTCACCCGGTTACTATTCACTCAAATATTATTCACTCGGGTATTCGGGGCACTTTTTATGTCAGAATAATATTCACGGGTTACTATTCACCCAATTACTATTCACCTGAATATTATTCACTCGGGTATTTGGGTTACTTTTCATGTCGGGGTACTATTCACGAGGTACTATTCTCGAAGTACTATTCATAGGATACTATTCACGGGATACTATTTACCCAAAAAATATATTTCTTTTCTGTCCAAATTATTTTTGGTACATGAATATTATTCTTGAATTTTACTCCACAAAGCAGTATCATGTTGACAATTTGGATATTTTTAAACTCTTGATAAATTTAAAGTCTTTAATATTTATTCTTGATTTAGTTTGATTTGATTTCGTTTGATTAATGCTTATATCATTGTCATCATCCTCATGTTTATATTGTGATGAAAGTCATCTTTGGCTTACGTGCATAGATGAATTGTTGATTGGTATGATTATGACCAGGGATCATTCGGTATAATCATGACCCGTAATGTTACAAATGATGTGGTAAAAGTCCTCATTGGCCCGTAGTGCATTGTTGGACAGTTGTTGGTATAATTATTGTGAGACCCCAAATTTTATGAGTAAAGATTTAAATTTCTCAAAATATTTTTTTAAATATTATGGTGTGGATTTAATATAATTTTATAGTTGTGGGTAGTATTTATAAATTTTGCAAGGTACGTAAGTTGTTATATAATATTCGATTGGTCGGGTAATATTCGTTTTAACAAGGAATATTCATACGACGACACAATCATTGGTGGAAATCACAACAGAATTATTTTCGGATTGAGAAAATGACAAAAATATTTTTATAAAAATAACGGCGAAAGTTTTACGGTTAAAACTGTTGAACTACCCTGTAGTAAAAGTACAGTAATACGTGTGGTTGCATAGTAGCACACAGTATTGATTATTGATGCTTATGTGAGAAGTCACTCAGTTTTGTTCAATTATTGTTTCAGTAATTGTTGCATAGTATCTCACGTTATTTGATTCAATTATTGTCGATATTTTATATATTATTAAATCAATAATTAAGATGACAGAGTATTAATATTATTATTTGCAATATTAAAGATGTCTATAAGTTCTGCCAATGAGAGGTTTAGTCACCTAATTGCCTGCCAATAAGGAGAAATCCTTATTGGAAAGCCCCCTCTTTCCTGGGAACGACCTGGTCAATTAATATTATGAATTATAATAATGATGATAAATGTTGTTAAATATATTGAGATGTCTTTTTATGAAGTCACGAAAGTTTATATATATATATATATATATATATATATATATATATATATATATATATATATATATTATTAGTATTATTAATGTAATAAAATAGAAAAACTTTTTATATAAAACAGAATACTTTTATAAAGTTATTTGTTTTATTAGACAATAATTAAAATATATTATATTTTATTATGCATAGTGTTTGCATAGTGCCTGCATAGTGTTTGCATAGTAAAATATTTTTATATAAAACAGAATACTTTTATAAAGTTATTTGTTTTATTATACAATAATTAGAATATAATATATTTTATTATGCATAGTGTTTGCATAGTGCCTGCATAGTATTTGCATAGTAAAATCTTTTTATACAAAATAGAATACTTTTATAAAGTTATTTATTTTATTAGATTTTAAATAAAATATATATATATATTTTATAAATAGAATATATTATATTTTATTTCATAGTATCCTTTCTATTTTTCTATAAATAGGATGCTTAGTTAGAATTGAAAATCACACCAGAAGTTCAGAGAATTCTTCTTCTATAATCTTGAGCGTATTTCTTTAGAGTTTAAGAAAGCTTTGAGCATAGTGCAAGTTTTCTTCAAGTATATCCCCGCCCTACCCGTCGGAGTACTCATCTTTATAAGGTAAGGGATATTATTTGTTGTACTCGTAAGGGATATTATTTGTTGTACTCGTAAGGGGTATTATTTCTTTCATATTCATGAAGAGAACTTCTGTTATTCCATTCTTTATTATTCTGTTGGAAAAACCTGTCTATGCAAAGTACCGCATACATGGTAAAATTCTTATGTTATTCCATTCTTTATTATTCTGTTGGAATATCCTATCGATGCGAATTTCTCCTGACCTGGTTCCGTTCTTTATTATTCTGTCCGAATATCCTGTTTGTGCGTTTACGAATAACCTGGTTCCATTATTTATTATTCTATTGGGAATAACCTGTCTGCGCGATCTATCGCATACATGGAGAATTCTTCAGTTATTCCATTCTTTATTATTCTGTTGGAATAACCTATCTATGTGGATTACCACATGCATGGTGAATGATCCTTTGTATTCATTCCTTATTAAATTGTGGAAATGATCTATTTATGTGGATTATGATGAAAGTCATAATAAAAGCATTGGACTAATGAAAATCATGGGTATATGTAGTATTAGTAAGTGTTATGATGAGTTATGTTGGTTATTATGTGAAAACATGAAATTTTCTTAGAAATCACAAAGGGTTAAAAATCAGATTTTGGTGAAAATGGAACATGAAATTCAATTGACCATATCTCTTATTATATTTTGAATTTTTGAGTGTGGCCAAGTTCTAGAGTTAGATCTATGAGTTTTCTAACTTATCCAAGTGGAATCACTGAAAAAGGTGTTGTAGATTTTCGTATGGACTGATTTTAGCAAAGGAGTCAAAAATCGCAAAGTACCAAAAAGCTACTGTCCAGAAATTTAAAAGGGCATTTTTGGCCACTTAATTTGTGAGAAAAATTCCGGCCTTTAGGGATATAGAAATATAGGGTATAAAGTACCTCTTGTCCAAAAATGAGCCCATTCTGACTTAAAATGAGCAAGTTATGACCATTTCAATATTTAGGTTTTTCCAACGAAAAATGCTATAACCGGAGTTCTATAACTCCGATGACCATGAAATTTAAACTGGAAGTTCATGTTAACATGTGTAAGATCCTGCCAAGATTTGGGAATTTCTGGAGTTAAACTTGAGGTAGCTAATTTCTTAAGGAATTAATTAGAAATTAATTTTTGAAAAATACTTAAGAGAGTTGAAAAATTATAAAAAAAATACTTGTTGTGTATGAAATATATGTATATATGTTTGGACAAAGGATAGAAAAATAATAAGTTGATTTGATAATTTTTCATAAAAATGGTTTAGTTTCAAATATATAAGTTAAATATGTTATGTGAAGTTGAAGAATTGATAAATAGGATTTTAGGGCTTGAAAGTCCTATATAAGGTATATGCAGATTTTTGATGAGTGATTTGATCATTGGTGATGAAATCTTATCAGTATGACATTTTTGAATGATTAAATGCATTATTTGGTAAAGTGTAAACAATTAAATTAAATTATTTATAAGTTTAAGAAGTGATTAAAATATTGTTATAATATTAACAATGTAAGACCCCGACTTTTTGAATAAAGATGAATTTTTCTATAATTATCATTTTTGAATATTATGGAATGAATTTGACATAATGTTATAGTTGTGGGTAATATTTACAAATTTTGCAAAGTATGCAAGTTGTCATATTATATTCGATTGGTCGGAAAATATTCTTTTTGTCAGGGAATATCCGTACGACGGTACAATCATTGGTGGACCCCACAACAGAATTATTGTCGGATTGAGAAAATGACAAAAATATTTTATTAAAAATAACGGCGGAAGTTTTACCGTTAATACTGTTGAATTACTTGGTAGTAAAAGTACAGTAATACATGTGGTTGCATAGTAGCACATGGTATCGATTATTGATGCTTACGTGAGAAGTCACTCAATTTTGCTTATTAGTTGGACCCCCATTTATCAATTTTTCAAAATAATCGGTAGAAAGTTATTCAGTGTATATATATATATATATATATATATATATATATATATATATATATATATATATATATAATATTGGCGGGGGGCATGAGTGGGGTAAGTGTTGCCCACATGTTGGTAGAATTTGGGAGGTCTCGGATGGTGGGAGTTAGCAATATTAGCTAGTGTTGTTATATATATATATATATATATATATATATATATATATGTGTTTATATATATTATATGATATATTATACATATATGCAGAATTTGTTGACATTTGGGGCATGAAGAAGAATTAAATCGTGGGAGTGTATCCCATGAGATTATATCACATGCTATATATATATAATTAATATATATAATATATTTTATTTAAAAGATTTTGCTTTAAATATGGACCGTCAGATTAAAGTAAATTAATCTGGACCGTTCATGGATTAGTTACTATGCATTCCATTTTCCTATAAATAGAAGCTCATTCCTTCATTATTTTCTTACGAATTCACTGAACTCTAGAGAGAAAAACTATAGAGAAAGATTATAGAGAGATAGAAGAAAAGTTTTCTGCTACTTCACTACTCTTATATCAAGTTTTATTTTACGGTAAGGGATATTATTCTTTTGTATTCATGAAGAGAGCTTCTGTTATTCCATTCCTTATTATTCTGTTGGAATAACCTATATACGCGGAGTACCCTATACTTGGTGACATTCTTCTATTATTCTGTCTTTATTATTCCGTTGGAACATCATGTCTGTGCTTTACGCCGGACCTAGTTCCGTCTTTATTATTCTGTCTTTATTATTCTGTTGGAATATCATGTCTGTATGTTTTACACCGGACCTGGTTCCGTCTTTATTATTATGTATTTATTATTTTATTGGAATAACCTGTCTATGCGAAGTACCGCATGCATGGTGATTTCTGTTGTTATTCCATTCTTTATTATTCTTTTGGAACATCCTGTCGGTGTGATTTTCACCTGACCTGGTTTCGTTATTATTATTCTGTTGGAATAACCTGTCTATGCGAAGTACCGCATGCATAGTGATTTTTGTTGTTATTCCATTTCTTATTATTTCTCAGTTGATTAAAATTTTGACTTCTATACTCCATGAAATTAGTGGAATATCCTTGATATTTGTGCTTCATCCAGTATCTTTTCATGGAAATATTCTTCTGGGCATTCTTGAATTTTACTTTACAAAGAAGTATCATGTTGACAATTTGGACGTTATTAGTTCCTGAATAACTTAATTCTTGAACTTGTTTTATTGAATTCTTATATCATTGTCATCATCCTCGTGTTTATATTTTTGAAAGTCATCTGTGGCCTGTAGAGTATGGATGGACTTGGTATGATTATGACCAGGGATTATTCGGTGTAATCATGACCGTAATGTTACAAATGATGTGGTAAAAGTCCTCATTGGCCCGTAGTGCATTGATGGACAGTTGTTGGCATGATCATGACCATTGATGAATACACAAATATCCTTGGCCCGTAGTGCATGGAATTTGTGGTCGTGACCCTAATGAATATCCTTGGCCATAGTGCAGGGATGATGTGGATTATTTATTTAGCTGAGTCTCAGCGACAAAAGTGATGAAAAACTTTTTAAATCATAAAAGATAGTAGAATTTATTCTCTACTTGACTCTTTTAATGGATTACATGATCCGCTGCAGTTAAACTTGATGTCTATTGTATATTATTAGTTTAACATTGTTGAAGACTAATGATAATTTATTCTGCATTATCTTAGTCATGATATTTCTTACTGGGCTAGTTGAGCTCACCCTTTCTTTCACTGTTCTCTTCAGGAAATGAGAACGTAGCTGGGACGAGTCGGGGAACAGAGTGATGTTCTGGATTATAGTGTTAGCTAGTAGTCCTCACTATTCTGTTAAATAGTGTGACAATAAATGTATTGAGGACTTATTCTGAGAGTGGATATTGTCTAGAAGGCAATATTTGTATTAAAACTCACAGCATGTATTTTGTCGTAGTTTACACGGCTGTCGTATAATTAAGTTGTATTTGAATTTTGTACCATGTATTGGCGACTCAAGATGGGTGATGTATACCTATTTTGGGGGTGTCACAAACAATATGAGATTATGAGTTATTTAAGGGATGGATAATATTTGGATAAATTTAAAGTCTTTAATATTTATCCTTATTTTCGTTTGATTAATGCTGATATTATTGCCATCATCCTCATGCTTATATTGTGATGAAAGTCATCTTTGGCTTACGTGCAGAGATGGACTTGGTATGATTATGACCAGGGATTATTCAGTATAATTATGACCGTAATGTAATGAATGATGTGGTAAAAATCCTCATTGGCCTGTAGTTCATTGGTGGACAGTTGTTGGTATGATTATAACCAGGGATTATTCGGTATAATCATGACCATTGATGATTACATGAATATCCTTAACCGTGGTGCAGGGATTATGTGGTTTATTTATTAAGATGAGTCTTAGCGATAAAGTTTATGAAAATCTTTTTAAATCATAGAAGATAGTAGATTTTATGCTCTACTTGACTCTTCTAATGGATTGCTTGTTCCGCTGTAGTTAAATTTGATGTCTATTGTATTTTATCAGTTTAACATTGTTAAAGACTAATGATAATTTATTCTGTATTATCTTAGTCATAATATTTTTTTACTGGGCTAGTTGAGCTCACCCTTTCTTTTATTATTCTCTTCAGAAAATGAGAATATAGTTGGGATTAGTCGGGGAATGGAGTGACGGTCCAGATGATAGCATTGGTAGTCCTTACTATAGCATGACATGCAATATATAATTGTATTGAGGACCTAAGATGTGTTTGTCGTATTTTATACGTCACTTAATAATTGTTTTTGGTGAACAATAATAGGGTGATGAGAACCTGACCCTGAAAGCGTAAAAAGTGCACCATAGTAAAATGAAGAGAACAAAAATCTTCTCGTGTCCCTTTGGAGACTTGAAATATTTGCTGCTATATTTTATATGGCATGTATTAATTTGAGTATGAATATTGTCGTATTATATACGTTACAATATTTGTATTAAAACTCACAGTATATATGTCGTCGTATTTTGCACGACTGTTGTATAATTTAGTTTGTATTTGAATTTTGTACCATGTATCTGGCGACTCAAGATGGGTGAGGTATACTTATTTTGGGGGCGTCACAATTATGACCAGGGATTATTCAGTATAATCATGACCATTGATGATTACATGAATATCCTTGGCCCGTAGTGCAGGGATGATTCGATGATGTGGTTTATTTATTAAGCTGAGTCTCAGCGATAAATTTGATGAAAAACTTTTTAAATCATAGAAGATAGTAGGTATTATGCTCTACTTGACTCTTCTAATGGATTGCTTATTCCGCTGCAGTTGTGTATTTAAAACTTGTTGTCTATTATATTCTATCAGTTGTTATACTGTTGAAGACTAAGGATAATTTATTCTGCATTATCTTAGTCATAATATTTCTTACTGGGCTAGTTGAGCTCACCCTTTTCTTTTATTGTTCTTTTCAGAAAATGAGAATATAGCTGGGACGAGTCGAGAAATGGAGTGATGGTACATGATAAGTGGCTTTAGTAGTCGTCACTATTATGTGAAATAGTGTGATAATAATTATAACGAGGACTCCATTGAGAGCGGATATTGTCTAGAAGGCAATATTCTTGTTTAAACTCTCAGCTATGTTTTATCGTATATTACTTGACAGTTTTATAATTAAGTTTGTATTTGTGAGCTTAAAACTTAATTATAAAACTAGAAGGCAATATCCGATAAAACTTAATTATAAAACTAGAAGGCAATATACGATATGATAAGTTTATTGTCTAGAAGGCAATATTCTTGTTTAAATAGGTATTCTTATTTTATAGTATTGTGAGTATTTTTCTTGAGTATAAGGATACTTTTAGTGTAGCTTTTTGTGCAAGATTTCTCAGAATAATATCCGAAATTCCAGTCAAATCTAGTTTCAACTAAGGTAAAGGATATTATTTATTTCAGTACTCGTAAGAAATATTATTTTCTTTCATACTCCATATTATGTAAGGAATATTATTTTATTTCATATTCCTAAATTTAAACTTACTTTGGTAAGTATTGCTTTTATACTCCTTGAAATTAGTAGAATATCCTTGAAATTGCGCTTCATCTAGTATCGTTTCACAATGATATTTTTCTGAACATTCTTGTTAAATTTTAATCTTTTCATGTTGAGGTACTATTCACGAGGTACTATTCACTGGGTACTATTCATGAAGTACTATTCACGGGATACAATTCACTCGGGTACTATTCACCTGAGGTACTATTCATGACAAAAAATGATTTCTTTTCTGTCCAAATTATTTTTGATAAATGAATATTATTCTTGAATTTTACTCCACAAAATAGTTATCATGTTGACAATTTGAACATTCTTGAACTCTGGATAAATTAAATTATAAATCTTTAAAATTTATCCTTACTTTCAATTAATTGAATTCTTATATCATTTTCATCATCCTCATGCTTATATTGTGATGAAAATCATCTTTGGCCCGTAGTGCATAGATGGATTGTTGATTGGTATGATTATGAACAGAAATTATGTATCGGTATAATCATGAGTCGTAATATTACAAATGGTGTTGTAAAAGTCTTCATTGGCCTGTAGTGCATTGATGGACAGTTGTTGGCATGATCATGACCACTGGTGGTAATAACGAATATCCTTGGCCCGTAGTGCATGGATAATTCGTGGATGTGATACTAATGAATATCATTGGCCCATAGTGCATGTAGTGATGAACAACAGGCTAGCCTGGCCTGATCCGGCCTGGGCCTGCCAGGCCTTAGCCGTTGACCAGGCCAGGCCTTGACTTTCAGACTGCTAGGCCAGGCCAAGCCAGGTATGGCACAATAAAATGTGGCCTGTTTAAGCCCGCAGACCAGGCCAGGCCATGCCCGACTCGACTCAGACCAAGCCCAAACCAGTTCCTTTTGGAGCTTCCATGCTTTAACTTTAAAAGTTTTATCTTGAACTACCCTTAATTTACAGAACAAAGATAGGACAAGACAACAAAATTAGTCGATGTGGGACTCTGTCACTCTAAGTCTAAGGTATATATGTTACTTCTTTTGTGCTCATGTTAACATGGAAAATGACTCATAAACTAAGTGTTGCTATGGAATCTGCTGCAAGAAAAGCAACAAGCCACACGATTCTTAAGGGGTGCTATGAAATATGCATAATTAGTTTCCTCCTCACTACGAAGCCAAAAGATATCCTTCCACAAGAAAAGAATTACTTTATGGAATCATTAAATTACAGTTAAATATAATACAAAATGCAGGATAGTGAATCAATATTATAAATGTGTTTTCCTATAAAACTTCCAACAGAACCAACTATGCAGAGCAGTTTTTGATGCATGTAATAAATTTCAGCTTTTAATATAAAGAGAACAAATGGTAAGTCTTTCATTTTCATTTTCTAACAGTTTTAGAAGAATTTGAGCATAAGGAATATTTCAATGGACCAAAAAAGAATTAAACCAACCCCATAGTCAAAATTCTCCGATCAGCTATTTTCACATGGTATTTAATTAAAAATGGTAAAAAAATTAAAAATTAATGCTTAGGAAAACATGCAGTAAATAAATTCCAAACACGTCAGCCACTAAAACATTTTAAATTACTGTTTATAATAAAAGTTGCTAAATAAACGCCTTTGATACAATAGATTATAGTTCAGTACAAATTGAAAAAAATAGGTGTTCAATATTCTGAAAAAAGACTTACACATGAGCACCCGACAAATAACTGAATTTCATGCATGTGCACTTTAAAAGATGTTAACATGAAAAATGACTCCTAAACTAATGCTTGTCTTTTGATGAATGATAGATAGCTTTTGTTAAGTTCCACATTTTGCTAGGCATTTGACAATATAAATAAACATTCATCCTTTAGTGAAATTAAAATACTTGTATGGGTCCATTTGCTGGCAGGCCACGCCTGTTGGACTTGGGCAGCTTACATTAGTTAAAATAAACATTCATCCTTTAATGAATTTAATATACTTGTATGAGTCCATCTGCTGCCAGGCCAAACCTGCTGGACTTGGGCAGCTTACATTAATTAAAATAAAATAGACTCTAGTTGGGGTCCAATTTCTATAGGCCAAGTTAGGCTTTGGGCCATTTTAGGCTTCGGGCCAAACAAGCCTGAAGCCCAGGCCGAACCAAGCTTTTTGAAAGGCCAAGTCGGGTCGGGCATTAGCCAAAAAATTATGATCTGTAGGCTAGGTCGGACTTTTCCAGGCCTTGACCAGGCCTGACTTTGACCAGGCTGGGCTCAGGCTGGACCAAGGCCAGGTCGCAGGCCACAGGTCATTTGTGCACCACTAAGTGCATGGATAATTCAGTGATGTGGATTATTTATTGAGATGTGTTGCAGCGATAAAATATTAATGATGAACTTTTAAATCATTGAAGATAGTAGATATCATGCTCTACTTGACTCTTCTAATGGATTGTTTGTTCCGCTGCAGTTAAACTTGTTGTCTATTGCATTCTATCAGTTTAACACTGTTGAAGGCTAACGATAATTTATTATGCATTATCTTAGTCATAATATTCTTTATTGAGCTAGTTAAGCCCCTTTGTTTTCATTGTTCTCTTCAAGAAATGAGAATATAGCTGGGACTAGTCGGGGAACGGAGTGATGGTCCGAGATGGTGGCTATAGTCCTCACTATTCTATGAAATAGTGTGATAATAATTGTAATGAGGACTCAATTTGAGTTTGGATATTATCAACGAGACAATATCCGTGTTAAAACTCTCAGCTACGACTTTGTCGTATTGTATAAATAAAGTTTGTATTTGAATTTTGTACCATGTATTTGGCGACTAAGAATGGGTTGTGTATACCTATTTTGGGGGCGTCACAGTTGGTATCAAAGCTTAGGGACATGATCCCTGGCTGAGATTTGAGGCTAGAACTAGGAGGGGAGAGACGGGTAAATCCTTCGCTAGTATGACCTACCTAAGCTTATTTGTTATTTAATTGGTCAGTCAGAATATAGGGATAATATGTGGCATGTCAATTAACCCTTGTTTTGTGGCAGTGTTTGAAAATGACATCTGAAAATGTTGAGATAATCAATGGAGCACATGAGACCGTTGAGTCACCGATGATCAATAACCAGGATAATGTGCATCAGGAAGGCAATAATCCTCATCTAAATAAAAACACCGACCAAATGATGAACGATGGGATGTTTAGGAGCTTTCTGTAATTTATGCAACATCAGACGAGAGAGACTCCTATTCAAAATGCAGGTGGAAACACTGGCAACTCTCGGATGGTCACCGCTAAGCAATTCAAGGAGTTGGGACCACCGAAATTTTTGAGAAATCCAGAACCACTTAAGGTAAAGACGTGGATTAAGCAGATCACTAAGATATTTGATGTCTTTGGATGCTCCGAGGAGCAAAAGGTTCCTTTTGCCACCTTCATGTTGCGAGGAGAGGCATATCATTGGTGGGGATCTGTAAAACGTACTCAGCCTGCCGCACTGAAGATGTCTTGGGAGAAGTTCTATGAATTGTTTAACGACAAATACTTTCCTGAAAGTATTCGTTACATAAAGGAAGTAGAATTCATCAAGTTGGAGCAAAATAATATGACCTTATCGCAGTACGAGGCTAAGTTTGCCGAGTTATCCCGGTTTGCATCCTATTTGGTAAATAATGATGAGCGTATGACGTGAATGTTTCTGCGAGATTTGAAACCCAAAATACTTCAATACTTCATTTCACACAAACTTTGCTTGTATTCAAATGTTGTGAATATGGCTCAGTTATTGGAACGCGATAATGAGTCAACCCAACCAAGAGATAGCAGCCGACAAAACGATAATACTAGTGGTAGTGTAACACCCCGAAATTCGGTCTATCTTCACACCCGGATTCCGTACGTCACGATCCCATCTTCTCCCAAACATACATCATTATATACTAAAATATAACAACATACACTCTCAAATCCCAGGTTCTAAAAACCATATAACCTTTTTCATTATAAATAATGATACTTACATTATACTTTACATCTTACACGAGTGACTTTCATCCTCCACTAAGGATACATAACAGTTCCTTAAACTAGTCTATAGTTCAATTTCATCTTCCTATATTATAAGTCTTCACTTGATCCTCTCGCTTATTCATATTCTGAATAACACCTCATCTGGATACCGTCATCTTGATCTTTATGGGATCCTTAAGTTCTTCTAACATCGTTCGCTAAAAATGTTTTTCATTTAAAAGAAAGTGTGAGCATTTAATTGCCCAGCAAGTCATCACAGTTGAACAAACATCTTCAAGAATTCAAACATTCTTTTAAGACTTCAATAACCGAACAAAGGTTATGAATCAGCTTGAATAATAGGAGTAATCTCGATTCCTATCATTTTAAAACATTATTCACATGCACTTTGAAACACTTCAATTCTTCTACCTTTTTCATACACATTTTGTCTGGCTAGAATCATTAGCACAGACTTAACAATAACGGATCATGTATGAACAGAGCATTCTCTTAATGAACAGATAAAGTACATAACAGTTCATCTCATAGAAACACCGAAGAGTTCATATTGTGGCACAAGGCCTCATACATCCTACCATCTTGTACAAATATCGCGCATTAGCATATAAACGGAACTTCTCAAGTTCAACATCTGAGAAGTTTAAGAAACTAGCATTCAGTTGAAATATGAATGAAGTTAGGAAACTTGCCTTACGCCCAGCTACAGCTTATGCCGAACTACTCATTTTAATTCCTATATAACACATAAAAAAACACCACACACACCAATTAGTCATACATATTTGACTTATGCATTAGTTTACTTAACTTTACTTCTTAGGGTTCGCGTTCTTGCAACCTAAGTTTACGCGACCACTTTCATTATCGTTCTACGGCTTCATGACATACGGAGATGTCTTGCTTATACGTTCATCATCTTTGATGTTTTATATTCTTATAACTTCTCTAAGACTCAGCACACATCGCTTCTCTGCTAGTAGTCCATATGGTACTCTGAGTGGTTTCCCACAAACAACCAACAAACAAGTTCCCGTCTCGTCTACACTGCCCATAACAGTGAGTTAGATCGGTTGCCAGTTTTGTATATACCTTCGCTCTCTGAAGGAATTGTTTAGCCCAGCTCCCATATGTCAACCATCAAAGGTTACGATTGTACTACAACTTACTTATCTTAACAATCCAAACTATTAAACTATAATCTTCGTAAGTTAATTTCTCATTCCTCATGGCTTCCTGGAAACTAAATGCCACACCTCAGGATTCATTCTTTATCGTCTAAGTTATACAGTTTTTTGTATACTCAGAGCGATCATTCCCTTTAATCCTTAACTCGGCTTCGTTAAGTTAATACCATTCATATCTTACTTATTACTTTCTTTATCCATTACTTGAACCCCATGTTCAGTAGTCATTCTTAATGTCCAAGCCATACCGTTCGTTGTATGCTAAGACCGCTCATTTATCACAACAGCATTGCATTTGCAGCGTCTATACGCTTTACACTTATCTCTCACTATCATGACATAACATCAAAATGTTATTCATTACTCTCGTCACTCAATGCTTAAGGAATCACAACCATAGCAATCATCCACGTTCTTTTATCGCGACTACGGTCCCCGAATCTCGGTTTTGTAACCCGCATCTACAGTCTTTTAATCTCAATTAAATCTCTTCGTTCAACCTTCATCAAAGGTTTAATATACTAGATTAAGTGTTACATTAGTTGAACTATATGTTCATATTTTTTTTCTTGCACATCCCCCAGAAATTGAGCAGTTAAAATCTCATTTCTGGGCATCGCTCTGTACTGGCGCTGCGGCGCCGTGTCCCTTCATTAGACTCGCGTTGCAGCGCCACTCTGCAGTGTCAACTGCAGAGTCTGGCGCTGCGGCGCCACACCCTACATAAAATCTCACGCCGTGGGGCCAATTAGCATTAGCTAATGGCCAGGGCTCACGCTGCGGCACCGGCGTCCAAGGCACAGCTCGCACTGTGGCACCGAGCTTAAACTTTAGAAAAATTTTCTAAGTCTTATACTTATTTGAGACGCTTACTTCACGCTTCCATAACTTATTCGTTATAACTCGGAATGAGGTCATTCCAAAGCCATTCTCTTCCTTATCTTACGTACTTCAATACCCCTGGACAAAACTTTTTTCTGAATCCATTAACATGTCATTCGATTGGCTTAATCTTCACCCTTCGTTCATTTTACGTTTTTAATGCTCTTTGTTTGTTCGTCCGTAATTTGGTCATCCGAACTCGGAATTCATTCGTTCTTAAGTCCACGACTCCAGTTTTCTATGTTCTCATACATTCTTATGAAACCCTACACGTTCGAGTTCATTTACTAACTTTCTAATTCTTATTTGTCTTTTACGAAATTTTCCCCATAATTTCGTTATAGCTAAGTTTTAATCCATTCTTCATGAATGTTTCTACCGTTCCTAACCAAGAAATATTCATTTAACTTATACGCTATGGTTTTAAACTTCTCCATCAACAACAAATATTCTATGATGGTTTTAAATTTGTCCATCAACAACGTTCTTCGTGTTCTTCATTCGTTCTTCATTTTAATCGATATTTTGGATTACGATTTCACTTTTTATTGGAATTTGATGTTATAATTCATCATTCCTTACTTATTTCATCTACTTATTCATATAATCAACTCGGATCACTCTAATTCATTACGAATCTTATACTTCCTTAAGAAATTTATTTACTAAACTTCAAATTCTTATTTTCATTATTTCTCATGATTTCAACCATATGAAATCATTCCTAACATCATCTACTTCTTATCTTCATTAAGTTATGTTTTAAACATAAAAACTTAAAGAAAATCTAACATAGAAGTTAGGTTTTAATACCTTACCTCTTTATTTTTCTTCCGCTAAACAAAACCGACGATTTGCTAGCTTTTCCATTTCACGAACATTTTTGATCCGATCAATCATGCTCATGCTCTTCCTTCTCCCTCTCTATTCGAACTCTCTCTCTCTCTCTCTATAGTTGTAGGATTTTCAAAAATCTCATTTAAATGAAATAAGCTTACTATTTATAGATTTTCAAAGCTAAGGGCATTTTAGTCATTTCACCCCTAACCTCCTTACTATTCACACCTCCTTACTATTCATGACGTAGGTGTTAGCCCTTAAGTCTACTTAGCCTTTAAGTTACGTGGTTCCGCCTTTCGGGTTTTCGTCCGACAGTTTTAAAAACTGCGATTCTCGGAATTCAAATATTTTTGGATATTTCGTCTTTCCTTTACCGATTACCTTTTACGTATTCTTCGGATTTCTGAAAAACTGAAAACACTTTTTGGTGTTAAGCGTTTTCCTTCACGTTTTACCCTAACGTAGTTAAACGAGTGAAAAGTACATAGCACTACTTTTCGTCATTTTTATTTCGTCCGATTTCTGCACATTTTTTGAGAAAAACTTTTATCGACTTACTTAACTTTTTAAGATATATTATCATCAAATCTTTCGATGGAATGTCATTTCGACATACCGAACTCTCAGAATGGCTTAGGTTATTCAAACCCTAACACTTAGGTTTCGTCGGGGGAATAGTGCCTATTTCGTCTTTTTCCCCGGAAATATTTTTGTTCCCGGAAAATTTTCATTTTCGTCTTGAAAATTCTTAATCGCTTAGTCTAGCTCGTAGTCAGAATCCTCCAGACTTATAATCATCCTAGGTTCTAGAAAGATTAATAAACACATAACACATAATATTATTAATAAAAATTTATTTTATTAATAACTAATTCTTTAAACTTAAATTCTGGAAAATCCAAATTTTTGGGGCGTTACAGGTAGCAGTCATCGAAGTGGTGACAACAAACGTGGTGGAAATCAACATGCCAGAAATGGTAACCACTTCGGTGGTAATCCTGACAAAGATAATAGAAGTGGAAATTTCAAGAAGAGAATGTTGAATAATGATGGAAAGACAGCAGCATCAGCACCCGTTTCCAAGGAATGAGAACGACCACCGGTCGTATGCTATAAATGCAGAGGGGAGGGACACATCAGTCCAAACTGTACGCAGCAACCCAAACCATGTTATAATTACGAAAGAGAAGGTCACCTATCTCAATTTTGTCATGTAGTGAAGACAAGTCCAGCTGGGATGGAGACACCAAAGGTCGTCCCAGACAAGTCAAAGCCAGTAGTTCAAGAAAGAGCGTTTGTCGTGACCTCCCAAAAAGTGAGGAACCCGAATGAAGTTATCACGGGTAAGCTAATCATAAACTCTTGCGAAGTCTATGCCTTATTTGATACCGGTTCTACCCATTCTTTTATTTCACCTACTTGCGCTGAACATTTAAATTTGACTCTGGAGAAATTAGACTTTGACTTATCTGTCGAAACTCCGTTGGGAGAAACCTTCATTACATCCACTATTTATAAGTCTTGTTTAATTCAAATTGACACCCTCACATTACCTGTTGACCTTATCTCTTTGAAAATACTTGCATTTGATGTGATTTTAGGGATTGATTGGTTAACTATTCATAATGAAAAAATTGATTATTTTTATAAGGTTGTTGGCTTTCATATTCCTAACCAACCTATTATGCAAATTCAAGCAACCAAACCACTAAAGTCAATCAATGTCATATCAAGCCATAAACTCATTCGTTTATTGAAAAACGGATGTCAAGCTTTCTTATCCCATGTCACAGATTTAAACACAAATATGTCAGATTTGAATGATATTTCTATTGTTAATAAATTTCATGACGTATTCCCTGAAGAAGTTCCTGGCCTACCCCAGAGCGTGAAATCGGGTTTTGTATTAATTTTGAACCCGGTACAAAACTCATTTCCAAAGCCCCCATATCGAATGGCTCTTATTGAACTTCATGAGTTAAAAACCCAACTGCATGAGTTGTTAGACATCGGTTTCATTCGTCCTAGTACATCTCCTTGGGGTGCTCCTGTTCTATTTGTAAAGAATAAAGATGGGAGTATGCGACTTTGCATTGACTATCGGGAGTTGAATCATGTCACCATCAAAAATAGGTACCCGTTACCTCGTATTGATGACCTGTTTGACCAGTTACAAGGTGCCAAATTTTTTCAAAGATCGATCTTCGTTCTGGATATCATCAGTTAAAGATTAAAATTGATTATATTCCAAAGAATGCTTTCAGAACTTGGTACGGGCATTATGAATTCGTAGTCATGTCTTTTGGATTAACTAATGCTCCTGCTACCTTCATGGATATGATGAACCGAGTATTAAAAAAAATATTTGGATCATTTTGTGATTGTCTTTATTAATGACATCCTCATATACTCCAAAAGCCGTGAAGATCATGAGTAAAACTTGAGGCTGATACTCCAAAAGCTTCATGAAAACAAGCTATATGACAAGTTGAAGAAATGCGAATTCTGGCTTGAGGAAGTAGCATTCCTTGGGCACGTGATATCAAATCACGGAACATCTGTTGATCCAGCGAAGATTGAAGCAATACAAAGTTAAGAACAACCTAAGTCAGTAATCGATGTACGTAGCTTTCTGGGCTTAGCTAGTTATTATCGGAGATTCATGGAAGGATTTTCTCAAATCGCTACTCCATTAACTCAGCTGCCTAGAAAAGATACAAAATTCAGATGGAGCGAGGAATATGAGAAGAGCTTTCAAGAACTCAAGAGGAGACTCATTTCAGCACCTGTTCTGACAATACCATCTAGTTCGGAGGGATTTGTCATATACAATGATGCTTCAGGCAAAGGTTTAGGATGTGTTCTCATGCAACATGGGAAAGTCATAGCCTATGACTCATGATAACTCAAAGAATATGAGAGGAATTATCCTACTCATAATCTAGAGTTGGCAGAAGTCATTTTTGTGCTTAAAATATGGAGGCATTACCTGTATGGGGAGAAAGTGGAGATCTATACAAATCATAAAAGTCTCAAATATTTTTTCACCCAAAAGGAGCTCAACATGCGGCAACGACGTTGGCTCGAGCTATTGAAAGATTACAATTATACAATTCAATACCATCCTGGAAAAGCGAACGTGGTAGCTAACGCGTTGAGTAGAAGATCATATGCGGGTACGAGTGCGATATTGTCAACGCATAGGCCCATTTTGTATGACTTACGAAGGACAGAGATAGAGTTAAAGACTCCAGGGACCCATATGATGATGTAAAATATACGAGTAGAACCGACTTTAATCGATAAAGTTAAAGTTGCTCAAGCTATAGATATGGAGCTGATGCGTATGAAGAAGAAAGTGCAAGAAGATGTTATTCCAGAAGTAAGAATCGATGAAGAAGGAATACTTCGAGTCAACTCCAGACTTTGTGTTTCTAACGACTCTGATTTGAAGTACAAAATCATAATAGAGGCACATAACACACTGTTTGCAATCCATCCTGGAAGTACTAAAATGTATCGTGATCTTCGACATACATTTTCGTGGAGCAATATGAAGAAAGAGATTGCAAAGTTTATCTCAAGGTGTTTAACATATCAACGTGTCAAGGCGGGGCATCAAGTACCAAAAGGTCCATTGCAACCACTTAAAATTCCAGAATGAAATAGGGAGCATATTACCATGGATTTCGTTATTGGTCTTCCCAAGGTTTCTTAAGGCATAGATGCAATTTAGGTCATTATCGATAGATTAACCAAGTCTGCTTATTTCTTACCTATACGAGAAACTTATTCACTTGAACGTCTTGCTCGTATATACATAAATGAGATTGTAAGACTGCATGGTATGCCAACATCCATAATTTCTGATCGAGACTCAAGATTTACTTCACAATTTTGAGTTAGTTTGTAGAAAGCTATGGGCACGGATTTACGATTCAATTCGGCATATCATCCTCAGACAGACAGACAGGCAGTCAGAGAGGACTATTCAAAATCTTGAAGATCTATTAAGACTCCGTGTTCTAGACTTCAAAGGAAGTTAGGATAAGTACTTGTCATTGGTGGAATTCTCTTATAAAAACAATTATCAAGCAAGTATTAACATGGCTCCATTCGAGGCGTTGTATAGACGAAAGTGTCGTTCTCCAGTGTGCTGGGACGATGTGGGTGAAGCAACATTGTTAGGGCCAGAAATGGTACACATGACTACGAAAAAGATTCAAATGATCCAGCAACGTATACAAACCTCACAAGATTGACAAAAGAGTTATGTTGATCTTCATCGAAGGGACGTGGAGTTCAATGTTTGAGATCATGTATTGTTACGTGTTGCTCCATAGAAAAGAGTTACAAGATTCGAAAAGAGAGGAAAGCTCAATCTTCGATTCATTGGTCCATTTGAAATCCTCGATTGAGTAGGAACTATGGCCTATAGACTCGTTTTACCGCCATGTATGTCTCGTGTTCATAACATTTTTTATATATCTATGCTACGTAAATATGTGAAAGACCTAAACCACATTATTAAATTAGAACCAGACGAGATAGCAAAAGATTTAACGTATGAAGAGGTACCTGTTAAAATCTTGGATAAGAAGGAACATATTTTACACTCAAAGGTTATACATCAAGTCAAAGTTTTGTGGAGAAACCACGATATTGAGGAAATGACCTGAGAGTTAGAATCTAATATGAAAACAAGGTATCCTCACCTCTTCGACATACCAGGTACATACACCAATTTCGAGGACGAAATTTCATAAGAAGGGAGGTTGTAAGACTCCAACTTTTATGAATAAAGATTAATTTTTCTCTAAATGTTATCTTGAATAATAAGGTGTGGATTTGATAATTGTTATAGTTATGGGTAATATTTATAAATTTTGCAAAGTAAGCAAGTTGTCATACAATATTCATTTGGTCGGGGAATATTCGTTTTATCAGAGATATTCGTACGATGACACAATCATTGGTGGACCCCATAATGGAATTACTGTCGGAGTTAGAAAATGACATAAATAACTTTTTATAAAAATAACGACAAAAGTTTTACCGTTAATTGTTAAAATACCTGGTGATAAAAGTACACTAATACGCGCGGTTGGCTACACGGTATTGTACAGTATCTTTGATTATTGATGCTTATGTGAGAAGTCACTCAGTTTTATTCAATTAATGCCACAATAATTGTTGCATAATATCTCACATTATTGATTCAATTATTGTCACAATATTTTATATTATTAAATCAATAATTGAGACGAAAAAGTTATTCATATTATTATTTATATTATTGACAATGTCTAGAAAGTTTTATCGAGGAAAGGGGTTTGGTCACCTAATTGCGCGTCAATAAGGAGAAGTCCTTATTGGAAAGCCCCATCTTTCTTGGGAATGATCTAGTTATTAATATTGTGAGATTATAATATTATTTATGAATAATTATTATGTGGTGGATATTGGTTCAATTTTGATATAAATGAAGGAATTTTAGCATGAAATAATTGTTGAAAGTTTGGCATATTTTATGTGGAATTACAATTATTTCTCCAATAAAATATTCATTCAAATATAGTATTATAATATATTATAATTATTTAAATAATAATGTTATTATAATATATATATATATATATATATATATATATATATATATATATATATATATATATATATATATACATGTTATAAAAGGAGCAGAGGTTGGCAAATTGTAAACGAATGCTTATTTTCAAAAGCATTATAATAGCCTTATCTTTTTTTCCAAGTTGTTTAATTCTCCTACAAAAAATTCCTTGTTTTCAAAGTTATTAGGCCATTTGATTGGTGGAAATGGTTGGTGGATTTTACTTGCCAAACTTGTTTTCAAAAGGTGAAACCTCACCTATAAGGAAAAAATGAGAGTTAGGCAGAGGAAGAAGAAAAATCAGGCAGGGTGTTTACTTTTTCCTCCGTGGCTGCACTATAAATAGGGGGTAACCCCTCCTTCCTAAAACACACCTTCAATATCAGAAATTCTTATTCTATAGCATTGTGAGTATTTTTCTTGAGTATAAGGATACTTTGAGTGTAGTTTTTTGTGCAAAATTTCTCAAAATAATATATGATATTTCAGTCAAATCTAGTTTCTACTGAGGTAAAGGATATTATTTTATTTCACAAATTGTAAGAAATATTATTTTCTTTCATACTCCATATTATGTAAGGGATATTATTTTATTTCATATTCCTAAATTTAAACTTATTTTGGTAAGTATTGCTTCTATACTCTTTGAAATTAGTAGAATATCCTTGAAATTGCGCTTCATCTAGTATTGTTTCACAAGGATATTTTTCTGAACATTCTTGTTAAATTTTAATCTTTTCATGTTGGGATACTATTCATGGGGTACTATTCATGAAGTACTATTCTGGGGTACAATTCACTCGGGTACTATTCACCCGGGGTACTATTCATGACAAAAATTGATTTCTTTTCTGTCCAAATTATTTTTGATACATGAATATTATTCTTGAATTTTACTCCACAAAGCAGTTATCATGTTGACAATTTGGAAATTCTTGAACTATGGATAAATTGAATTATAAATCTTTAAAAATTATCCTTGCTTTCACTTAATTGAATTCTTATATCATTGTCATCATCCTCATGCTTATATTGTGATGAAAATAATATTTGACCCGTAGTGCATAGATGGACTGTTAATTGATATGATTATAACCAGGAATTATGTATTGGTATAATCATGACCCGTAATGTTACAAATGATGTGATAAAAGTCTTCATTGGCCCGTAGTGCATTAATGGACAGTTGTTAGCATGATCATGACCACAGGTGGTAATATAGAATATCCTTGGCCCATAGTGCATGGATAATTCATGGATGTGATACTAATGAATATCATTGGTCCGTAGTGCATGGATAATTCAGTGATGTGGATTATTTATTGAGCTGTGTTACAGCGATAAAATATTGATGATGAACTTTTAAATCATAGAAGATAGTAGATATCATGCTTTACTTGACTCTTCTAATGGATTGTTTATTCCGCTGCAGTTAAACTTGTTGTCTATTGTATTCTATCAGTTTAACACTGTTGAAGGCTAACGATCATTTATTCTGCATTATCTTAGTCATAATATTCTTTATTTTTCTAGTTGAGCTCATCCTTTGCTTTCATTGTTCTCTTAAAAAAATGGGAATATAGTTGGGACTAGTTGGGGAATGGACTGATGGTCCGAGATGGTGGCTATAGTAGTCCTCACTATTCTATAAAATAGTGTGATAATAATTGTAATGAGGACTTCATTTGAGTTTGGATATTGTCTACGAGACAATATCCGTGTTAAAACTCTCAGCTACGTCTTTGTCGTATTGTATAAATGAAGTTTGTATTTAAATTTTTTACCATGTATTTGGCGACTCAGAATGGGTTGTGTATACCTATTTTGGGGGCGTCACAAATGCACAAAGAGAGTCAAATCTAACCTCTAAGATTGAGGAACTAGAAAAGACGATCTTAATGTGGAATAGATCCTCTTCATCCATGGACTCCCTGATCTCCAGTTAGAGAAGTGCATCTGACAGAACAGGTTTAGGTTTTGTGGAATCCACCTCAGAACCATATGTGGAAAAGTCAAAGGAAACTAACAACAGTAGTGTTTCAAACTTCAATAGAAGCATTGCATTTGTGAAATTTTCACAGAAGGAAGAACCGGTCCATCCCTGCTCTTCTGATCCAATATATGCTTCAAGGCATAACAGATCCCATGTTGGCCTAGGGTTCAGAAAAGAGAAGAGTAACTTAGTCACTACTCTCTAACCTCGAAGGATTGTAGAGTCGAGCAAAATCAACTCCACGAACCAACCAGGTAGGAATAGTAGAGTTAAGTTTCACTTTTCACAAATCATGAATCACAAGGATACATGGAAAAAGAAGAATCAGTATAAAGGAAGGACTACCAAGAATCCACATAAGTCTAAATGTAGAAAGAATCCACACACTCACACAAGCATGCATCATGCGAAATGTTTTATATGTGATAAAATTGGTCATAAGGTTGTTGTATGTTACAATAATCTTCTGCATATTAAACCCAAGATCAAGAAGATTTGGGTCCCCAAGGGTACTAACAAGATAGGACCCATACAAGTATGGGTACCAAAATGAGATCTTAAACCTCACTTCGGGAACAGAGCTCCATAATCACAACTTGGTATCCGGACAGTTGATGCTCACGACACATAACCGTGAACAAAGCCCTCCTGTCTAACTTCATGGAGAAGGAGGGTCCAACAGTCATCTTTGGAGACAATGGCTTTGGCAAGACAAGAGGATATGGCTTAGCTGGGAATGGTGCAGTGTCCTTTATCAAAGTAGCCTATGTAGAAGGGCTAAAGCACAATCTTTTGAGCATTATTCAACTCTGCGACAAGGGTCATCAAGTCACCTTCCTCAACAATAAGTGTTAAGTCAAAGATCTGAAGACCTCTTCTATAAAGCTGACCGGAATAAGAGAAGGGAACGTCTACACTGTTAATCTTGATCAACTGAATTTTGACAAAAAAATATGTTTTCTATCTAAAGCCTCTGAAGAAATGATCTGGCTATGGCATAGAAGGTTATCTCATCTCAACTTCAAGAGTATGTCAAAACTAGCCCCCAATGATCTAGTAGCAGGATTACCCAAGCTCAGCTTTGTCAAAGAAAGGCCATGCAACGCCTGCCAGCTTGGAAAGTAGACTAGGAGCTCATTCAAAGGCAAAATGATCAACTCAATTGATAAGCCCCTACAGTTACTCCACATGGATCTTTTTGGGCCAATTCCAACAACAAGCCTTGGAGGGAAGAAATACTCATTGGTCGTAGTGGATGACTATACCAGATTTACATGGGTGTTCTTTCTAAAATCTAAAGATGAAACAAGCTTCCAACTCATCAAGATGTTGAAGTTGGTGATGAACGAAAAAAGGGAGAAAATCAAGGCTATAAGGAGTGATCATGGTAGATAATTCAACTTCTCTGAGATAGATCAGTTTTGCACAGACAATGGCATCAATCACAACTTCTCAGCTCCACGAACTCCACAACAAAATGGAGTAGCTGAAAGAAAGAACAGAACGCTGATTGAAGCTAGAAGAACTCTACTAGCAGCAGCTCGTCTGCCTGAATACTTCTGGGCTAAAGCTATCAACACTGTGTACTACACTCAGAATGGGTCTCTTGTGCACTCTACATTAAAGAAGACTCCCTACGAGCTGTGGAGAGGAAGAAAGACAAATTTCAGCTACTTTCATGTGTTTGGATGTGCATGTTATATTCTCAAAAATGGAAAAAAAATATCTGACTAAGTTTGAACCCAAGTCAGACGAAGGAATCTTTCTCGGATATGCCACAGACAGTAAGGCTTATAGAGTATTCAACAAGAAGATGTTAAGTGTTGAAGTCTCAATTTATGTCATATTTGATGAAACAGACTCACACAAAGTTTAGCCTCAGGACACTACGATCAACAACTCAGATACTACGAATGAAGTAGTCGAACTCAACACCACGATCATAGCCCCAGAAGATGAAATCGTCGAGCCTGAAGAAAAGATCGTAAAAAGAGCTACACCATGCAATTAACCCCTACATCAAGAGACATAGGTTGATCTTGAAGAATTTAGACAAGAAGGCACCAGAACAGATGTTCTAACAGGAAACAGATGGGCAAAAGATCACAATAAAGACATGATGATTGGAGACCCAAATGCAAGAGTCAGGAAAAGATCTGCCACTTAGAATAAGTGTTTATATTTGAGCTTTCTGTCTCAAATGGAACCCAAGAAGATAGAAGAAGCTATGGAATATTTGAGTTAGATAGAAGCCATGCAAGAGGAACTGAATCTGTTTGAAAGAAGCAAAGTCTATATATTAGTCCCAAGACCAAGAAGTCACCCAATTATTAGCACCAAACGGGTCTTCAGAAACAAAATGGATGAAGTTGGGGTAATCACAAGGAACAAGACAAGACTAGTGGCCAAAGGTTATTCTTAAGAAGAAGGCATTGATTACGACGAAACCTTCACACCCGTTTCCAGACTAGAAGCAATAAGGATATTCCTTGCCTTTGTTGCCCACATGAAGTTCAAAGTCTTCCAGATGAATGTCAAGAGTGCATTTCTGAATGGTGAACTTCAAGAAGAAGTATATGTGGAGCAACCTCCAGGTTTCATCAATCCAACTCTCTCTAATTATAATTATAGATTAGAAAAAGCCTTATATGGACTTAAACAAGCACCTAGAGCATGGTATGAAACACTAACTAACTTTCTTATTGAAAATGGTTTCACTAGAGGTAGAGTAGATACCACATTATTTCTTAGGAAGCACAAAAATAAAGTCCTATTAGTTCTCAGATATATGAAGATGACATTATCTTTGGTTCTACTAATGAAAATCTGTGCAGGAGATTTTCCAAGCCTATGCAGAGAAAATTCGAAATGAGTATGATGGGGGAGCTAAATTTCTTCCTTGAATTACAAGTGAAACAGACTGATGAAGGTATCTTCATTAACCAAGCCAAATACATTAAAGACTTACTTAAGAAGTATAGCATAGAATCAGCCTCTTCTATGAAAACACCAATTGCTCTGGCAACCAAGCTTGACAAAGATGAAAAAGGTAAATGTATTGATATTACTCAATACAGAGGTATGATAGGCTCTCTTCTGTATCTAACTGCCAGTAGACCAGACATAATCTTTGCAACATGTATATGTGCTAGATTTCAAGCAAATCCTAAGGAATCACACTTAACTTCTGTAAAGAGAATTTTTAGGTATCTCAAATGCACACCTCACTTGGGACTTTGGTATCCCAAGGAGTCCTCCTTTGAACTAATAGGATATACAAATGTTGATTTTACAAGCTGAAAGATCGATAGAAAAAGTACCAATGACACTTATCAGTTGCTAGGAAATAGACTTGTGTCCTAGTTTAGCAAGAAGCAAAACTCAATATCTACCTCAACATCAGAAGCTGAATACATTGTTGTTGACAGCTGCTGTGCTCAAATCTTATGGATAAAAAACCAGCTAGCAGACTATAGGTTTGATTTCAAATCTATACATGTTCATTGTGATAACACAAGTATCATAGCAATAACACATAATCCTATCATGCATTCTAGAACTAAGCATATAGAGATAAGATATCATTTTATTAGGGATCATGTCCAAAATAGAACTATATCTTTATAATACATCCTATTGAAAATTAACTTGCTGATGTCTTTACAAAATCTTTAGATGAATCCAGATTTAATAAATTGATAAGTGAGTTAGGTATGCTAAATCTACAACCATAAACTCTATGCTCTAGTTTGTGCTAACCATGTAGATAAAAAGGTTATGTTAAAATCGTAGAGATGACTACAGAGAAACCACAATCATAGAACAATCTCGACATGGCAGAGAAGCATCATGTGATGACATCATTCTTTTCAAATCCAAGCAACCCTTCTAATAAGCGCCTCAAGGAAAAACTTGACCCTTAGTTCACTCTAAGAGGTTGGCCCTTCCTGAGCTACCTTAATCCAGAAGAAATGTTAAGTCAGAGTTCATCACAAGGACCAGGACAAACAATGATCATAGAGTAGAATCAGCAGTGAACTTAACAATCATAGAGCAGCCTCGACGATCGTAGTATTCCCAAAGGATACACTAACTTAGGGAGAACTAAGGGCAGATCAATATTTTCCACATTATTTAAAATCGTTGAGTCCCACAGAACTCGACACGTGCCCCACTATGTAGATCGTGAGGAGGGAAGTTACAAATATAGTTTGAAATTGCTCTTTGGAAATTCACCTCAGAATTTCAAAAAGTTCATCTCTCTCTCAGAATAAACCCTAACCTTCAGAACGATCAACCAACCTCTGTTCAAGAAAATCACATCAATCAATGGCTGCTTCCAACGTTATATCTGGCTACCAACTCTGCTTCGACGAATTCAAGTCAGCTGATCTACAGTTCCACAAGATTCTGACTCTTCTGAAGAAAGCTGATCTTGAAGAAGCTTTGAACACCAGCATAAGGATCTATCTGAAGCTAGTAAAAGAGTTCTACAACAATGGAGTCTTTAAAGATAACATTATCACTACGAGAGTCAAGGGGGAGCAGGTTAAACTCAAAGTTGAAGATATAAACCTAGCCCTAGGTTTTAAATCAAAAGGACTCTCATCTATGAGTGTCATCGACTTCCATGAATGTTTGAAAAAGATGCACCACACGAAATCTCAAAGTGTCAAGGGGTACAAGAAGAAGGAGTTTCCCCAGAAATATGAGTTTCTGGCAGACATTGTTGGAAAGTGCGTATACTGTAAAAGCTTTGGCCACGACCCTGTGAATGAAGTCCAACTTAAGCTCATGACAACAATCTGCTTTAGAATTCAACTCAACTATAGGGCTCTGCTCATATATTGGATCGGGAAGTGGATGCTCAGCTCCAAGAAGACAAAGAGCTCTGGAAAAATGCTCTATGGGAGGTACATAAGCATAATCCTACAATCTACTTTGGGTAACAAAATTGGGGACAAGGAAGGAGAACCCATCAACTCTAACAGAAGAATGACCCAGCAGCTGTTTCAAAACTAGAAAAGAATCCTTGCATTAAATGTAAGGATGATGTCTGAATCCAGTGGAAGGACTGGTGAAGCGAAGGTACCAGGAAACATGTCTGTTGAAATTAATCAAGAGGAACCCATTGCTTTGATCAGAAAAAGCAAGGGTAAGAGAAAAATGAAAGTTCAAACAACAGAAGAACCTCAAGGCTCCACCACTGATGCGCCCCAAGAGAGTTCGGGCACTGAAATTCTAAAGGAAATGAAAAAGAAGAAGCAGCAGTCTGAAAAGGAAGAAGACAGAGCCACCATCTCTCATCTGCTTAAAAAGGGAAAATGCAGCCACAAGACAAAGAAGTCTTCACTCTCCTCGATCGTAGAGTCATTACCGATCGTAGAGTTTAGACTTATAATCACTCCAGAGGTGGATGATGCAGCTGCATCTCAGCCTGAACCAACTGTCAGAGCTGAAGCTGGAGAGAGTGCCGAGGCTGTGGCTCAGCCCAGTAGAACAAAGAGAAGGCTTGTCAAGAAGTATGTTCTTGATAATGAGAAAGAAAAATAGATGCAGAAAAGGAGCTTCTTGAAGCCCTTGTACAAACAAGTGCTCCAACTGAGGGGAAGTTGCGTGAAGAACAAATGAATTATCAAATTGAGGGGGAGCCTCTCGAAGTCCCTATGCCAGAAATAGCTACTGCTGAGGGGGAGATGCAAGAAGATGTGGAAATAAAAGGTACAAAAGCTATGGAGGTAGAAAGGGCTGAGGAACAGATAAGATATAAGGAAATGGTGGAAATTCCAAATGAAGATCGGTAAGAAGAAGAGGATGATGAAGTTGAGATTATAGCAGTGGGTTGGGATGGATATAGGAGAGCCACCTACAATCAGTTGTTCTCCTACTTACCAATGATGCCCTATCACAGAGCCCAAATTCTCAACTCTTGGGATCGCATATTCTGGACCTTCAAAGCTTATCCAGCAATCTCAGTGCTAGCTCATGGATTCCCAGGAAACCTCACTTTTGCTCAGAAGTTGATCACTAACTATCTCGCTTCAGAAAATGGGCGTGAGTTACAATCAATTCCCATCTTTTTCAGAGTTAATCATTATCATCTGTAAGACCCCAACTTATTATAAATGAAATTGAATTTCCTCTATTTATTATTTTGAAATAGTAAGGGTTGATTTGTTTAATGTGGTTAGTTATGGGTAAAATGCGCAAATATTTTAAATAAGCAAGTGGTTATAAAATATTCATTGTTGTCGTGGAATATTCGTTTGGTCGTAGAATATTCTTGCTGTCGGGAAATATTCGTACGACGGCGCAGCCTTGTGTGGGTCCCATAACAGAAAATGATTGGATGAAGAAAACGACAAGTATAAGTTGTTTATAAATAACGACGTAGTTATTACCGTTAATACTGTTGAAATACTCGGTGGTTAAAATATAGTAGCACACGGTATTGCACCAATTATTGATTCTTATGTAAGAAGGCACTACTCAATAATTGTTACAGTAATTACTATTCAATATTTTATTCTATTAATTCAATAATTGTTACGTTGATATTTTATATTATTGTTGTTTCAATAATTGTTACTACACAGTATTTTTTATTATCAGTTCAATAATTCATATTATTTGAATAATATTATTAGATAGCATTATTGGAAATGTCTAGAAAGTTCTATCTAATGAGAGGTTTGGTCACATAATTGTGCGCCAGTAAGGAGAAATCCTTATTGGAAAATCCTCTCTTTCCTGGGAATGGCCTGATTGTCAGTATTGTGATTCTGTAATATTATATATAAATAATTAATTATTGATTATTATGATAAGAAAAATATTTATTTTATGTGGATATAAATGGAGAAAATTTTAAAGTGACAATTGTAGAAAAATTGATATTTTATCTTTTCTAATAAAATAATTCATTTAATTATATTATTATATTTTAATAATATAATAATGGTGATATTTTTATAATTTATGTGGGATATATGAATATATGAGGAGGAAGAGTATTTTTGTAACTAAAAATATTTAAAACATATTTTTCATGTTTGTGGACCCCATTTCTTGATTGAAATTTGATTATAACCTGTAAAATCGTCCGTATATGGATTTCGATCAATTTCTGCTTGGAATTTAGAAAAACTTAAACTTACAAAGTTGTAGATAATGGAATTTTCTATGGAAATGATATAAGATTTGAATTTTTCTGATAAAAAGGCTATTTATTATGAATTATTGAAATTCTGAATTCCAAAATAATTGATTTTTGAAATTTTAATTATTTTTTTTAATAAAAACGTTTTTGTTAAGGTTGGTGGGCCCCACTTGTTGTTAACCATGTTGAAATTAGATGATTCAAGGTGGGCATAGAAAATTTAATATAAATATTAATATTTTATTAAATTTTCTACTTTGATGTTCTAAGCATTTTCCTATAAATAGGGTGCTTAGGTTAGAATTGAAAATCACACCAGAAACAAGTTTTCTCTCTATATATTATCGAACGTATTCTTGTGAGTATTTTGAGATTTTGAGTGTTGCTATACGGTACAAATTCCCTTCAGCACTATATCCAGTATTCCAGTCTGAAGTATTGTCTTTTCGAGGTAAGGGATGTTATTTTTTTATAAATGATATTATTTCTTTCAATATCATTATGCCGAAATGTTGGTAAGATTTTTCTTGTGAAATTCTTGTCTTTTAGTGTCGTGGTTACTATTCACGTATACGGTACTATTCACGTATACGGTACTATTCACGTATACAGCACTATTCACGAATACGGCACTATTCACAGAAAAATTAAATTTTTTTGTCCAAAATATCTATTATGGATACTAGCTTTGATTGTATCCATATTTCGATCATTCTTGAATTTTACTTCACTATGGTTATTTATGAAGTATTTTTGAACCTGGACTGTTTAAAGTATGAATCCTTATTATTTGTTCTTTTGTTTCACTGGATTCGTTTTCTTTAAAATATTTTTCATCATCCTCAGTCATAAATGATGATATTACTGAATATATTTGGCCTGTAGTGCAAAGATGGTTGATTTTCTTATGAATATCTTTGGCCCGTAGTGCAAAGATGTACAGGTGTTGAGATGAACATGACAAACTGATGAATATCTTTGGCCTGTAGTGCAAAGATGAACATTTGACTTAAGATGTATATTGATTGATGTTACAAGGATAAAATATTGATGATGGACTTTTAAATTCATAGATAATAGTAGATTTTATTCTCTGTGTAACTCTTCTATGAATTATTATTTCTGCTGCGAATATTGATTTAAAACTTGTTGTCTATTGTATTCTATCAGATTTTTCCCTGTTGAGGACTAACGATAATTTGTTCTATGTTATCTTAGTCATAATATTCTTTACTAGGCTAGTTGAGCTCACCCTTTTCCTTTTTGTTCCGTTTTTCTTCTCAGGAGGCGAGAATGTAGCGAGTACTAGTCGGGGTATGGAATGAAGGTTCTAGCAAGTCGTTTTAGTAGTCCTCACTATTTTGTAAAATAGTGTATCAATAATTGTAATGAGGACTTATTTGAGTGTTGATATTGTCTAGAAGACAAAATTTGTTTTTAAACTCACAGTTTATGTGTTGTCGTATTTTGCACGACAATTATATTAATAAAGTTGTAGTTGTTTCTGTACCATGTATTTGGCGACTCAGAATGGGTGTTGTATACCTATTTTGGGGGCGTCACAGTTGGTATCCGAGCTTAGGGATATGGGATATGATCTCTGACAGAGATCAGGGAATAGAACTAGGAGGGGAGAGACGAGTAAATCCTTCGTTAGTGTGTCCTACCTAAGCTTATTTGTTGGTTGGTCAGAATATAGGGATATTATGTGATATGTTAATTTCTTCAATTAACTCTTGTTGTATGGAAGTATTTGAGAATGGCAACCGAGAATGTTAACAATGGAGTAAATGAGACAGTGGAGACACCTTTACCCACCAATGAGGAAAACGTGCAACAGGCCGGCAATGTTCCCCCTGCAAACAACACCACAGATCAGACGATGAATGATGGAATGTTTAGAAGCTTTTTGCAGTTCATGCAAAATCAGACGAAAGAGACTCATGTATAAAATACAGGTGGAAATGATAGCAACGCACGGTTTGTCACAGCCAATCAGTTCAAAGAGTTGGGACCACCAGAATTCTGGGAAAACTGGATCCGATTAAGGCGGAGACGTGGGTCAAACAAATTACCAAAATATTCGACGTCTTGGGATGCACGGAGGAACAGAAGGTTCCATTCGCCACCTTTATGTTCCATAACGAGGCAAATTACTGGTGGGAATTTGTGAAGCGTACCCATCCAGCCGCACACAGCATGTCTAGGGAAACATTTCAGAAACTGTTCAATGACAAGTACTTTCCTAAAAGTATTCATCATATGAAGGAGGTAGAGTTTATTAGACTGGAGCAGACAACATGATGGTGTCCCAGTACGAGGCGAAGTTCGCGGAGTTATCCAGGTTTGCACCTCATTTGGTGGAGAATGAGGAACGTATGACGTAGATGTTTCTGAGAGGTTTGAAACCCGACATACGTCAGTATCTCATTTCTCATAAATTTTCTCTATATTCAGATGTTGTCAACAGGGCTCAATTATTAGAGTGAGATAACGAGTACGTTCAACCGAGGGACCACAACCAGGGTCATACCGGTGATAGCAGTCATCGGAGCAACGATAACCAGCGGGGAAAGAAAAATGTGGACAAGAGCGGCAACCACTTTGGTGGTAATCATGGCCATGAAAATAGAAGAAGCGAGTCGGGGGGAGATTTTAAAAAGAGGAGATTCAACAATGACAATGTGAAGACGTCAGCACCAGCAACAACTAGTTCTAAGGGAGGAGAACGACCACCGGTTGTATGCTCTAAATGCGGAAAAGAGGGACATATCAGCCCAAACTGTCCACAACAGTTCAATGTATGCTATAATTGTGGAAAGGAAGGACATATCGCTCGAGATTGTATGGTAGCGAAACCAAGTCCAGCGGGGATGGTGACTCAAAAGGCTGTCCTAAAAAAGTCAAAGTCAACAGTTCCTGGAAGAGCGTTTGTTGTGACTGGTCAAAATGCGAGGAACCCAAATGAGGTGATCACGGGTAAGTTAATCATAAATTCTTGCTAAGTTTATACCTTACTAGATATTGGTGCTACCCATTCATTTATTTCTCCTGCTTGTCCTCAACGTTTAAACTTAACTCCGGAGAAATTAGACTTTGACCTATCTGTGGAGACTCTGTTAGAAGACACTTTTATTACGTCCACTGTTTATAAATCTTGTTTGATCCAAGTTGGCACCATCACATTACCTGTTGACCTTATCTCTTTAAAGATACTTACTTTTGATATGATTTTAAGGATTGATTGGTTAACTACTCATCATGCCAAAATTGATTATTTTCATAAGGTTGTTAGTTTTCATATTCCTAACCAACCTGTTGTACAAATTCAAGCAACTAAACCACTAAAATCAATCACTGTCATATCAAGTCATAAAGATATTCGTTTATTAAAAAATGGATGTCAAGCTTTCTTAGCCAATGTTATGGATTTGAATAAAGACACACCAGATTTGAATAATATTAATGTTGTTAGTAAATTTTCTGACGTATTTCCTGAAGAACTTCTCGGTCTACCCCCAGAACGTGAAGTTGAATTCTTTATTGACCTTGAACCTGGTACAAAGCCCATTTCTAAAATTCCATATCGAATGGCTCCTATTGAACTTCAGGAGTTAAAGGTCTGAGTTGTTGGAAATCGATTTTATTCGTCCTAGTACATCTCCTTGGGGTGCTCCTGTTTTATTTTTAAAGAAGAAAGACAGGAGTATGCGACTTTGTATTGACTATCGAGAATTGAACCATGTCACCATCAAGAATAGGTATCCGCTACCTCGCATTGATGACCTGTTTGACCAGTTACAAGGAGCACAATTCTTCTCAAAGATCGATCTTCGTTCTGGATATCATCAGCTGAAGATTAGAACTGAGGATATTCCAAAGACTGCCTTTAGAACTCGGTACGGGCATTATGAATTCTTAGTCATGTCTTTTGGATTGACTAATGCTCCTGCGGCTTTCATGGATATGATGAACCGAGTATTCAAAGAACATTTGGATCAGTTCGTTGTTGTCTTTATTGATGACATCCTCATATATTCCAAAAGTCGTTAAGATCATGAGCACCATTTGAAGCTGGTACTCCAAAGGCTTCGTGAAAATAAGTTGTATGTCAAGTTAAAGAAATGCGAGTTCTGGCTTGAGGAAGTAACATTCCTTAGGCACGTAGTGTCAAAACATGGAGTATCTGTTGACCCGACGAAGATTGAAGCAATATAAAGTTGGGAGCAACCGAAGACGGTGACCGAAGTACGTAGCTTTCTGGGCTTAGCTGGTTATTAACGGAGATTCGTGGAAGGGTTTTCTCGAATCGCTACTCCATTAACTCAGTTGACTCGGAAGGATAAAAAATTCGTATGGAGCGAGGAATGCGAGAAGAGTTTTTAAGAGCTCAAGAGGAGACTCATTTCAGCACCTGTTCTGACAATACCGTCTGGTTCGGATGGATTTATTATCTACAGCGATGCTTCAGGCAAAGGGTTATCATGCAACATGGGAAAGTCATAGCCTATGCCTTGCGACAACTTAAAGAATATGAGAGGAATTATCCTACTCATGATCTAAAGTTGGCAGCAGTCATTTTCGCGCTAAAGATCTGGAGGCACTATCTATATGGGGAGAAAGTGGAGATATATTCCGATCATAAAAGCCTCTAATATTTCTTCAATCAAAAGAAACTCAACATGCGGCAACGACGTTGGCTCGAGCTATTGAAAGATTACGACCACACTATTCAATACCATCCAGGAAAAGCGAACGTGGTAGCTGACGCGTTGAGTAGAAGATCATATGCGGGAACGAGTGCGATGTTATTAACACAAAGGCCTATTTTGTGTGATTTACAAAAGGTGAAGATAGAATTCAAGACTCTGGGGACCCATGCGATGATGTCAATTATATGCATAAAACCGAATTTAATCGAAAAAGTTAAAGTTGCTCAAGCCACAGACCCAGAACTAATGCGTATGAAGAAGAAAGTACAAGAAGGTGCTATTCTATAAGCAAGAATCGATGAAGAAGGAATACTTTGAGTCCACTCCAAACTCTTTGTTCCTAATGACTATGATTTGAAGTACAAGATCATGATGGAGGCACACAATACACCGTTTGCAATCTATCCTGGAAGTACCAAAATGTATCGTGATCTTCGACATACATTTTGGTGGAACAATATGAAGAGAGAGATTACAAAGTTTATCTCGAGGTGTTTAACTTGTCAACGTGTAAAGGCAGAACATCAAGTGCCCAAGGGTCCATTGCAACCACTTGAGATTCCGAAATGGAAGTGGGAATGCAATACCATGGATTTTGTGGCGCCCCAAAAATAGGTATACATCACCCATCTTGAGTCGCCAATACATGGTACAAAATTCAAATACAACTTAATTATACAACAATCATGTAAAGTACAACAAAATACATGCTGTGAGTTTTAATACAAATATTGCCTACTAGAAAATATCCACTCTCAGAATAAGTCCTCAATACATTTATTGTCACACTATTTAACAGAATAGTGAGGACTACTAGCTAACACTATCATCCAGAACATTACTCCGTTCCCCGACTTGTCCCAGCTACGTTCTCATTTCCTGAAAAGAACAGTGAAAAAAAGGGTGAGCTCAACTAGCCCAACAAGAAATATTATGACTAAGATAATGCAGAATAAGTTATCATTAGTCCTCAAAAAAATTAAACTGATAAAATACAATAGACATCAAGTTTAACTGCAGCGGAACAAGCAATCTATTAAAAGAGTCAAGTAGAGAATAAAATCTACTATCTTTTATGATTTAAAAGGTTTTTTCATCACTTTTATCGCTGGGACTCAGCTAAATAAATAATCCACATCATCCCTGCACTATGGCCAAGGATATTCATTAGGGTCACGACCACAAATTCTATGCACTACGGGCCAAGGATATTTGTGTATTCATCAATGGTCATGATCATGCCAACAACTGTCCATCAATGCACTATGGGCCAATGAGGACTTTTACCACATCATTTGTAACATTACGGTCATAATTACACCGAATAATCCCTGGTCATAATCATACCAAGTCCATCCATGCTCTACAAGCAACAGATGACTTTCAAAAATATAAACATGAGGATGATGACAATGATATAAGAATTCAATAAAACAAGTTCAAGAATTAAGTTATTCAGGAACTAATAACGTCCAAATTGTCAACATGATACTTCTTTGTAAAGTAAAATTCAAGAATGCTCAGAAGAATATTTCCATGAAAAGATACTGGATGAAGCGCAAATATTAAGGATATTCCACTAATTTCATGGAGTATAGAAGTCAAAATTTTAACCAACTGAGAAATAAAAAGAAATGGAATAACAACAGAAATCACTATGCATGCGGTACTTCGCATAGACAGGTTATTCCAACAGAATAATAATAACGAAACCAGGTCAGGTGAAAATCACACCGACAGGATGTTCCAAAAGAATAATAAAAAATGGAATAACAACAAATCATCATGCATGCGGTATTTCGCATAGACAGGTTATTCCAATAGAATAATAAATACAAAATAATAAAGACGAAACCAGGTCCGGTATAAAATACACAAACATGATATTCCAACAGAATAATAAAGACAGAATAGTAAAAACGGAACCAGGTCCGGCGTAAAGCACAGACAGGATATTCCAACGGAATAATAAAGACAAAATAATAGAGACGGAACCAGGTTCGGCGTAAAGCACAGACAGGATGTTTCAACGGAATAATAAAGACAGAATAATAGAAGAATGTCACCAAGTATAGGGTAGCTCGCTTATACAGGTTATTCCAACAGAATAATAAGAAATGGAATAACAGAAGTTCTCTTCATGAATATAAAAGAATAATATCCCTTACCGTAAAAGAACTGGATATAAGAGTAGAGAAGTAGCAGAATACTTTTCTATAGTTTCTCTATAATTTCTCTCTGGAGTTTCAGTGAATTCGTAAGAAAATAATGAAGGAATGAGCTTCTATTTATAGAAAAATGGAATGTATAGTAACTAATTCATGAACGGTCCCAATTGATTTACTTTTAATCGGACGGTTCATATTTAAAGCAAAATCTTTTAAATAAAATATAATATATATTATACTTATATAACATAATTCAACTTAATTCAAACCACTAATAATATAATATAATATATATATATACACATGCCAAATAAATATATAATATATCAACCACTTATTTTTTTCTCCCCCATAACCAACATCAATCCCCCACACACCCAATAATCAAATTCATTACCCATCACTATCACACTATCACTTTCATTCTTTCTTTTCTCCCACCATTTTCCACTCACATATATAATATATATATATATATATATATACACACATCATATATAACAATTCCCTCCCATATACGTAACCCCCATTTCAAAATCAATTCTTCAACACATATGGGCCCCACACGTGGGCCCCACCTTTAAATAATTTTCTACCGATTATTTTGAAAAATGGGTAAATAGGGGTCCATAAAATAAGCAAAACTTTATAAAAAATCACCTTAATAATTTTAACAACATTTATCATCTTTATTATAATTCACAATATTAATCGACCGGTCGTTCCCAGGAAAGAGGAGGCTTTCTAATAAGGATTTCTCCCTATTGGCGCGCAATTAGGTGACCAAACCTCTCCTTGGCAGAACTTCTAGACATCGTTAATATTGCAATTTATAATATTAATAACTCTGTCATTTCAATTATTGATTTAATAATATAAAAATATCAATAATAATTGAATCAAATAACGTGAAATACTATGCAACAATTACTATAGCAATAATTGAACAAAACTAAGTGACTTCTCACGTAAGCATCAATAATCAATACCGTGTGCTACTATGCAATCACGCGTATTACTATACTTTTACTACCGAGTAGTTCAACAGTATTAACGGTAAAACTTCCGCCGTTATTTTTAATAAAATATTTTTTGTCATTTTCTCAATCCGACAATAATTCTGTTGTGGGGTCCACCAAAGATTGCGCCGTTGTACAAATATTCCCTGCTAAAACGAATATTCCCCGACCAATTGAATATAATATAACAACTTGCATACTTTGCAGAATTTATAAATACTACCCACAACTATAACATTATATCAAATTATTCCATAATATTCAAAAATGATATTTTATAGAAAATTCATTTTTATTCATAAAAGTTGGGGTCTTATAGATTTCGTTACTGGTCTTCCCACGGTTTCTCAAGGCATAAATGCTATTTGGGTTATTGTTGATAGATTAACCAAGTCTGTTCATTTCTTGCCGATACGGGAGACTTATTCCCTTGAACGTCTTGCTCATATGTACGTAAATGAGATTTTGAGATTACATGGCATGCCAGTATCCATAGTTTCGGATAGTGACCCATGATTTACTTCACGATTTTGGATTAGCTTTCAAAAAGATATAGGCACAGATTTACGATTCAGTTCGGCATACCATCCTTAAACGGACGGACAATCAGAGAGGACTATTCAAACTCTTGAAGATCTATTAAGGCTCTGTGTCCTAGACTTCAAAGGGAGTTGGGATAAGTATTTACCATTGGTGAAATTCTCCTACAACAACAGTTATCAGGCAAGTATAGGTGTGGCTCCATTTGAAGCATTGTATGGACGAAAGTGTCGTTCTCCAGTATGTTGAGATGAGATAGGTGAAGCAACATTGTTGGGACCAGAGTTGGTACGTATTACTACAGAAAAGATCCAAATGATTCGATAACATAGACAAACGGCACAGGATTGACAAAAGAGTTATGCAGATCTTCATCGAAAGGACGTGGAATTTAGTATTAGGGATCATGTATTGTTGCGTGTTGCCCCATGGAAGGGAGTTACAAGATTCGAGAAGAGAGGAAAGCTCAATCCACGATTTATTGGTCCATTTCAGATTCTTGACCGAGTAGAAAATGTAGCCTATAGACTCGCGTTACCTCCAAGTATGTCTCGTGTTCATAATGTTTTTTACACATCTGTGCTTCGTTAATATGTGAAAGACCCGAACCATGTTATTGAGTTAGAATCGGACGAAATAGCCGAAGACTTAACGTACGAGAAGGTACCTGTCAAGATCTTGGATAGGAATGAGCATGTCCCATGCACAAAGGTCATACCACAAGTCAAAGTTTTGTAGAGGAACCATGCTATTGAGGAAATGACCTGGGAGTTGGAAACGGAAATGAAAACGAGGTATCATCACCTTTTCGAAACACCAGGTACGTATGTCAATTTCGAGGATAAAATTTCATAAGGAGGAGAGGTTGTAAGACACCAACTTATTATAAATGAAATTGAATTTCCTCTATTTATTATTTTGAAATAGTAAGGGTTGATTTGTTTATTGTGGTTAGTTATTGGTAAAATGTGCAAATATTTTAAATAAGCAAGTGGTTATAAAATATTTATTATTGTCGGGGAATATTCATTTGGTCATGAAATATTCTTGCTGCCGGGGAATATTTGTACGACGGCGCAGCCTTGTGTGGGCCCCATAACGAAAAACGATTGGATGAAGAAAACGACAAGTATAAGTTATTTATAAATAACGACGTAGTTGTTACCGTTAATACTGTTGAAATACTCGGTGGTTAAAATACAGTAGCACACGGTATTGCACCAATTATTGATTTTTACGTAAGAAGGCACTACTCAATAATTGTTACAGTAATTACTATTCAATATTTTATTCTATTAATTCAATAATTGCTACGTTGATATTTTATATTATTGTTGTTTCAATAATTGTTACTGCACAGTATTTTTCATTATCAGATCAATAATTCATATTATTTGAATAATATTATTAGATAGCATTATTGGAAATGTCTAAAAAGTTCTGTCTAAGGAGAGGTTTGGTTACCTAATTGCGCACCAGTAAAGAAAAATTCTTATTGGAAAGCCCCCTTTTTCCTCGGAACGGCCTGGTTGTCAGTATTGTGATTCTGTAATATTATTTATGAATAATTAATTATTGATCATTATAATAAGAAAAATATTTATTTTATGTGGATATAGATGGAGAAAATTTTAAAGTGACAATTGTTGAAAAATTGATATTTTATCTTTTCTGATAAAATAATTCATTTAATTATATTATTATATTTTAATAATATAATAATGGTGACATTTTTATAATGAATGTGGGATATATGAATATATGAGGAGGAAGAGTATTTTTGTAACTAAAAATATTTAAACATGTTTTTAAAGTTTGTGGAACCCATTTCTTGACTGAAATTTGATTATAACCTATAAAATCATTCGTATGTGGATTTCAGTCAATTTCTGCTTGGAATTTGGAAAAACTTAAACTTACAAAGTTGTAGATAATGGAATTTCCTATTGAAAGGACATAAGATTTGAATTTTTCTGATAAAAGGGCTATTTATTATGAATTATTGAAGTTCCGAAGTTCCAGAATAATTAATTTTTGAAGTTTTAATTTTTTTTTTAATAAAAACATTTTTGTTAAGGTTGGTGGGCCCCACTTGTTGTTAAACATGCTGAAATTAGATGATTCAAGGTGGACATAGAAAATTTAATATATATATTAATATTTTATTAAATTTTCTACTTTGATGTTCTAAGCATTTTTCTATAAATAAGGTGCTTAGGTTAGAATTAAAAATCACAACAGAAACAAGTTTTCTCTCTCTATATTATCGAGCATATTCTTGTGAGTATTTTGAGACTTTGAGTGTTGCTATACGGTACAAGTTCCCTTCAACACTATATCCAGTATTCCAGTCTGAAGTACTGTCTTTTCGAGGTAAGGGATGTTATTTTTTTTATAAATGATATTATTTCTTTCAATATCATTATGCCGAAATATTGGTAAGATTTTTCTTGTGAAATTCTTGTCTTTTAGTGTCGAGGTTACTATTCACGTATACGGTACTATTCACGTATACGGTACTATTCACGTATACGACACTATTCACGAATACGGCACTATTCACATAAAAATTAAATTTTCATTTTTTGTCCAAAATATCTATTATGGATACTAGTTTTGATTGTATCCATGTTTTAATCATTCTTGAATTTTACTTCACTATGGTTATTTATGAAGTATTTTTGAACCTAGACTGTTTAAAGTATGAATCCTTATTAATTGTTCTTTTGTTTCACTGGATTCGTTTTTTTTAAATATTTTTCATCATCCTCGGTCCTAAATGATGATATTACTGAATATCTTTGACCTGTAGTGCAAAGGTGGTTGATTTTCTTATGAATATCTTTGGCCCGTAATGCAAAGATGTACAGGTATTGAGATGAACATGACCAACTGATAAATATCTTTGGCCTATAGTACAAAGATGAATATTTGACTTAAGATGTATATTGATTGATGTTACAGGGATAAAATATTGATGATGGACTTTTAAATTCATAGATAATAGTAGATTTCATTCTCTACGTAACTCTTCTATGAATTATTATTTCCGCTGCGAATATTGATTTAAAACTTGTTGTCTATTGTATTCTATTAGATTTTTCCTTGTTGAGGACTAACGATAATTTGTTCTATGTTATCTTAGTCATAATATTCTTTACTGGGCTAGTTGAGCTCACCCTTTTCCTTTTTGTTCCATTTTTCTTCTCAGGAGGCGAGAATGTAGCGAGTACTAGTCGGGGTATGGAATGAAGGTTCTAGAAAGTAGTTTTAGTAGTCCTCACTATTTTGTAAAATAGTGTATCAATAATTGTAATGAGGACTTATTTGAGTGTTGATATTGTCTAGAAGACAAAATTTGTTTTTAAACTCACAGTTTTTGTGTTGTCGTATTTTGCACGACAATTGTATTAATAAAGTTGTAGTTGTTTCTGTACCATGTATTTGGCGACTCAGAATGGGTGTTTTATACCTATTTTAGGGGCGTCACATCCTCCATCAAACTTTAACCAATTCTATGAATTTCCAAGATGGTTGGAAGTGATTCTTCATCCACTCAACCAATTTCCAGCTACAGAATCTCAACACTCTGTAACTGATATGCCTAACTTCATATTAATACAGTCTTCAACCATTTCTCACTTTATGAACATTGATCCTACCCAAATCGTAGAGTCACCCACTCAACCGGCTTCAATAACTTCTCCTTCCACAACTCAAACCATACATGAACCTCCTACGGACATTCCTTCCTCTTCAACCAATAATTATTTTGATCTTGTTCTTACTCTCTCAAACCTGCAAAACAAAAATACAAAAGCCTCTTCTCCAGGCACCCAGCAAATACTAGAGCTTCTATCAGATCTTCCCACCAAATCTGAGTTGTCTAATGCATCATAGAAAGTGACTACAGATATTCAAGAAGATCTTAAAACTCACTCTCTGGGTGTTTATACAAGGCTGAACCACTTAATAAATGCTGCCAAAACTCTTCCTCACAATCTGAGTTCTGAGCTCACGAAGAAGCTTCGGGAGATCATCAAGGAAATGATCCAAAGCATTAATGAAAGGGATCAAATCCACTTTCAATATGCCCGGAAGCAGAAGAAAGCAGTTATCCATCTACAACAGACTCAGGAGACTCAAAACAAACTTGTTATGGAGAGCCTCTCAAGCCTGCGATCTTCCCTAAAAGAATTCCAAGAATACTCTATGATTCAAATGAAATAAACAGACGTTGTCTTGGCCATTCTACAAAAGCACAAGTCTCAAAATGATTCTCTTGTTCAAGGAAATCGTGAAGACATTGCTCAATCCAAAAATTAGCTCCACGAACTTGTCCAAGGCGTGAATCGTCTGTTTGAAGACATTCGAACCCTTGATGCTGATATAAAGGGGGAGAATAAAGGGGAAGAAGAGAAAGGCAAAGGAAGAGGAAAACAACAAATTGCTCAATCTTCAAGGATTCTTCCCACAAGATAGCCTCATTATCAGACTCCATGATCCGAATAGCAGCAACGCCAACCAATTCTCATGACGCAACCGCTAAGGAGTCAAGGATCATCTCCTAGCTCACAAGGGGTAACCACTACTGGCTTAAACATGCCAACTGGAGACCCTGCCTTTATGAATAGACATGAACATGGAGAATGGCTAAGTCAAAGCGAGATGGAAGACATTGCATGGAGAGATGAAGCTAGCAGAAGAAGGAGAGCTGCAAAGCATGCCAATCCTCTAAGAAGCAAAAGGCAGAAGAAATAGAGATAAGTTGAAATTTATTTCTTATTGATGTAACTATGCTTTATTGTAATATCTGTTTTTACAAACATCAATAAATTCATTCTTATTCTCTAGAGATTTCAGTTGCTCACTGAAACACTAAGTCATATTTACTTTCTAGCATCCTGCATTTAGAAATTGATGATTATGATATAAATCTCCTTGGTTATGTCAACATCAAATAGGGGGAGATTATTGGGAATTGCATATTCAAATTTGATGTTGAAGGTAAATAAACATGCTTATGTGTAAAGTCTTTCAAAGAACATATGTACAAGGACTTAGGTGATAGATCAAAATTGTTAGGTTGATCTGTGCTTTATGTTTATCATTCTGTAAATGAATGTATAGAAGAAAATATCAAAGCTATTAGGTTGATCTATTTTGAGATGTAATAGATAGGCATCAACAAAATCGTAATTTGTCGAGCCAGCCGAGGGATTGAAGAAGCCAAGATAGAATCGTAGAGTATCGAGAAAATTGCTATAGAATCGTAGTCTGCTTTGGAGGGGCTCACTTAGAATCGTAGAGTTGGTCAAAACGCCTGTCGAGCCAAGTCAAAGAATCGTAGTCTGCTCTCAAAAGCGTAGAGTCTGCAAAAGCTAGCGAGTAAAGATCGTAGTCTATCAATGCATAAGAGAAATCGTAGTGTCTCCTTTACAAGTTAAACCAATCTTGAACAAGACAACACAATCATGATCGTAGTGCACCACTGTCAACATCAGAAACATCGAGTCTTGTCCATTTGTTGAAAAATAAATTACAACAAATAAGGAATGGATTATAGACGTTGAGACTCTCGGGAATCCCAATGACCCAACACTCATCTTTAGTATATAACGAAGAAACGTATTGAAGAAGCTAAGGAAAGTACTACTGTAAGCTGAAAACACCTTTTCAGGTGTTACGTGAGATAGTAGTCTGCTGTGTCAGTGGGTCAGACGGTTGAACAAAAAAAATTCAAAGAAGTCACAATCAGTGCTCAGAAATGTCTGATGCATTTAATGCTTCAACGGACGCCTTCAAACGAACATATTTCAAAGGCTCCTTTATATTCGAATCATCAGACACAGATGCAAGTAAGCAAGTACACAACGAAAAGCTGAAGAACACTCAAACGCCAAACTCTACGATCTAAAAAGAAATCTTGCTCAGCTACTCAGTTCTTTCGAACATATGCTTAACGGCAACTGAGTAGCACGACTCAAGAACTCAACTCTCATAAAGTGAAGTAAGAAGTTCCAAGTCTGTTGGACTTGAAGAGTTCCAAGTAAACTAAGAAGTTCTAAGACTGCTGGTCTTGAAGGAATCTAAGTGATTCAAAGATTGTAAAGACATCCTTAGTGGATTTCCTACTCGAGGAGTAGAAGGGTGGACTAGGAGTCTTGAGTGCTCTGAACCACTTAAAAACACTGTGTCTTTTATATTCTTGCTAAAACTGTTATATCTGTCATAACTACTCATCACCTATTAACTTGGTTCATCTTAAAGGGGAACAAACAAATCTAAAATTCTGTTGTGGTTAAATCATTAACAAATCTGAAAAGTATTTTGAAAAAGAAAATTTAAAATATTTATTCAACCCCCCTTCTAGATAACTATTGTGCCTTTGAAAACTAACAAATAAAAATAATAATAATAATAATTATAATTATAAGAATAGTAATAATTATAAAGTAATAATAAGAATAATTAATAATAATAATAATTAATAATAATAATAAAAAATAAAATAATAGTAATTATAATAATAGTAATAGTAATAGTAATGTAATAATAATAATTATTATAATAATAATAATAATAATTATTATTATTATTATAATAGTAATAATAATTATAATATTATTATAATTATAATAGTAATAGTAATTATAATAATAATAATAGTAATAATTATAATAACAATTATGATAATAGTAATAATAACAACAATAATTATAATAATAATAATAATAACTATTATTATTATTAGTATTATAATAGTAATAATTATTATTATTATAACTATAATAGTAATATTAATAATAATAATAATAATTATTATTATTATTATTATTATGATAATAGTAATAATAATAATAATAATAATAATAATAATTGTTATTGTGGTAGTGTGGTGAATTATAAAAATTGTTATTAATTATTGTGGTGGTGTGGTGAATTATGATAATTGTTATATGTGATTGTAAGTTATTTTATATTGCAAAAAGTCTTTAAATAATGTATATTTTTTGAATTTTAATATAATTTTTTGTTACGTCGACAATTACTAGTTATTTATATTTGGAATCAAGTATAAATATTTGGTTCAATTTATAACCTTACTCGTGTACGCAAGTATTTTTGCCATTTATATACATCCTCCGTAAAGCTGTAAACGAGCCAACACAGTTCAGGTTCGACTCAAAAAAATACGAACGAGACTCAGATTCGTTAATAATATGATCCAAATCTGAGTATTAAAAATAGTTCGAATAAAAATATGACTAGAATCTGAGCAAAGTTATACTCGACTCGTTTAATATTCAAACTACTCGAATTTTTTATTATGATTTGATACATACTCGGTTAATATATATTCGATTAGATGTTCGATACATTTTCTTATAATATATACAAATTTAAATTAAATTAGGATAATTAGTTATTATTTTATTTTGTTTTTAATTTTAATTGTAATTTTATATTTGTAAAGTGTAATAATAAATATATTTTCTCATTTTTAAGTAAAATAATAAATTCAATTTATAATTATATTTATTATAAAATTAGTTATTATGTGGTGACTCGAATTCGAGCTTAAATTTGAATCTCACGAGTAGTTTGAATAAATATTCGAGTCGAGTTGGATCGAATTCGAGTAATAAATATTCGAGTCGAGTTGAATTTTGGTAGGATTTTTCAAATATAATTCGAATTCGAACAGAATTCGAGTACGAATTTATCATTTCAAGGCGAATTCGAGTAACTCATTGTTCGCTCCGGTTCGACTCGACCCTTGATCCTCCGTCACAATTTCTCCACGTGGTAGTCTAAAACATCTCTCTTCGTCTCTCATCGCGACACGTGTCATGAGATCCAATTCCATCAAAACCCTCTTTCTTTCTCGCGATATTCAAAATGTTCTCTGTCCCTCCCTTTCCCCTTCGCTTAGTTTTTTCTCTTAGGGTTTATACTCCTTTGCAGCTGATCAACAAAATTGAAAATAAGTACGTAATTATTTCAACTCTCTGTTTGCTATTCTCTTTTCTCAGTTACTGAATCATGTTCTGAAGTAAAGAATTTTTATAACTCTTTTTGTTGAATGTTATTGCCTTGCAGATTATTATGGCATACTTTTTTATTTATTTAATTATTTATTAGTATTTTATTGAGTACTAATTAGCTTGTTGTCTAATTGTCTTTATATGCTTATGTTTCCATGAGTTTCTGCTGTTGGGTATATCTTTTTAGATTTATCCTTGAATTTGAGTCATATACTAGTTTGATTTATCAGAAAATTTTGATATTTTGGGTATTTTACGTTAGTTTCGTAGCTTAATTTTAAACATTTTTACAGCTTGTTCTTGACTGTTGATATTGTTGGAGCAAAAATGAATAACCAGAGCAAATTTACATTTAGCTACACTTTTGGTTTTGTTCTAGAAATGGTTAATTTTGCTATTGTAATATCAGCCGCCTTGTTTATTTTCTTAAATTGAACAGCTTATTTAATACGATGGAGTTTCCTATTTGGCATAATTTTTGTAAAACAGCTTATTTAATAGGATGGAGTAATACTATTTCGCATATTTTTTTTAAAACAGCTTATTACGCAAATAAGCTATTTGCTACTAGCTCAGGCAAATAAGCTGATAATGTTTTCTTAAAATACCCACTGTGGTATTAGCTTGAAAAAAGCACCTAGATAGTAGAATTTTCTTTTATGCATTGAAGGTGTTCTACTAAGCTTATAGATTTTTAAAATAAGATTAAACTCTACATTTTCTGCTTATTTTTTAAAATACGCATTATTTACATAAGATGAAACAAATGCTACTTTTTCTGTTTATTTTTTAAAGTAAGTGTTTTTTTATTTGGGTTATCAATCTTAGGTAGTTAGTGAGTGAAGAGTTTCTTGAATACTTTGTGTTCTTGGATTTTAACTTATCTATAAGATCATAGTTATACATATGCTCTGCCTAGGTCAGTATAGATGGTGGCTTGATTTGCTTCTCTTCCTTTCTATGGCAAGGATGAAATGCCAGGCTTTTACCCCCATTTATGAAGAATTTAATTGTCTACCTTTTAGCCTGTAGACTGTGGTTGCCAACAGGCGACAGAGCTACAATGTTTTGTGTGACAGAAGTTAAATTAGGACCAGAGAGTGATTGTGGGTTAGTTAACTAGTTGTTAATAATTCCCCCCTTTAAAGTTTTCAGATTATATCATTAAACATATAAAACTAATTTTGTGGGTGAGAAATTGTTTGGAAAACATAGCCATAGTTCACATTGAAAGTTTCTTAAGTTTCATTTTATTTTAAAAGAGATTCGATTTACATTTTTAGCATAAAAGAAAACATAGATACAATCAATTATGAAAACTGTGGTAGAGTTAATACTTATGTAGCAGCCTTGGAATATGTACATCTGCTTCTGTATTGCGCGTTTTGCATTTTATGTCATATTATTGTTATATTTTTTGTGTGCAACTTATGTCTTGATGCAGTGTATAGATATTAATCAGAGACCGCCAACTGGATATAAGCTGATGCTTTGATCATCATTCGGCAGATATCTAATATAATGTGAGCTATTATGTATTCTTAGCAAGTTGCCAGGCATTACTCCTTGTGTACAAATTAAAGTAGAAGTTGTTATTTGAAAAAGAAGAAAAACCCAATAATTCTCAGATGCTTGCGCATATGGTGAATTATTTGTTTGTGTCTTGTCTTCTTTATGTTCTCTCACTTGCTCGCACATGCATATCCCTTCCTATGTATGTTAGTTATAAATTGTGATTGTAAAGCAGGTTGGGGATGGACTGTGGTTAGCCTTCTTATTGTAGTTGTTTGTCGATTGATGTTTACATACTTAGATTCAATAATGATTTGTAAATAGAAGAATATAACTGATTGAACCCCATATGTTCTTTCCTGCATTGCAGCAAGGAAACAGTTCTAACAAGAGAAGACTTACTTAGGTAGTTAATTATGGATCAATCAGAACAAAGTCAGCAGCAAGTGGTAGGAAGTGCTGGTCATATGGCCTATGCTACACCTCCATTCCATGCTGCACCAGTGGTGGTTATGGGCACACCTGCTGCGGCGGTGTCTTCCCCTACTCAGCTTCCTCCTATATCTACTTCTCAACAGCAGCTTGCCTACCACCAAGCCCAGCACTTCCATCACCAACAGCAGCAGCAGCAACAGCAACAGCAGCTTCAGGCATTCTGGGCTAACCAAAAGCAAGAGATTGAACAAACAACCGACTTCAAGAACCATAGCCTCCCTCTTGCTCGGATAAAAAAAATAATGAAAGCCGATGAAGATGTCAGAATGATTTCAGCCGAGGCCCCTGTCATATTTGCTAAGGCATGCGAGATGTTCATATTAGAGCTAACTTTGCGTTCTTGGATCCACACCGAGGAGAATAAGAGGAGAACGCTTCAGAAGAATGATATTGCTGCAGCAATTTCTAGGACTGATGTCTTTGATTTTCTAGTTGATATTATCCCAAGGGATGAGTTGAAAGAGGAAGGTCTTGGTGTCACAAAGGCTACGATTCCACTTGTGGGTTCACCAGGCGATTCCATTCCATATTACTATGTTCCACAGCAGCAGCAAGTAGGACAGCCGGGGATGATGCTGGGAAAACCAGTTGATCAAGCAGCGCTTTATGCTGGTCAGCAGCCTCCGCCATTTATGCCGTGGCCTCAACCTCCTCAACAACAAAACCATCAGCAGCAAAATGGCAATTGATAGGGTTGAAACCACCGTCTTCATTGGAGTAATTATTACTTTTATTGGTTGGCCAAGTTGAATTTCATTAGCTTCTTGTTGGTAGTTAAGTGGTAGTGTATTGTTAAGTAGGAACTTATCTAAGCGGATGAAGGCCAAGCGAAATTGAAGATTGTATAGTATACAAGCTAAATTGAAGATTGTATAATATACATGCGTCTGCAGCTAGTTTAATTTATGTTTTCTTAATTGGTCCCCTTCGTGTAGTGGGTGTTGTTGAATCAAAATCATTTAATAGGGCTTCCAATTTGGGACTTGTATGCAGAGTTATAGATTAGTTAAGGGACACGGCACTATGCACACAGATCTATTCTTGCCCTTTTGAAAAATTTATGTAGTGTATGTTACAGATTTGCCAGTATATTTGTCATGCGTTTACTACTGTTATAGCTACGTTTTGCTGTCATATACGTACATGGCCTAAACTCAACTGGTTGTTTACTGTGATAGTTACATGGCGCAGACCTCGTATCCACATGATTTTGTGGTATAAATATGAATGATCATTTCCAACTCCAATGTGCAAGGACACATGATTTTGTGGTATAAATATGAACGATCATTTCCAACTCCAATGTGCAAGGACACATGATTTTGTGGTATAAATATGAACGATCATTTCCAACTCCAATGTGCAAGGACAATCAGCTTAGACGAACTGCAGATTCTGCACCTCTCAGATTGTAGCATTTCACCCACCTTTTGGCTGAAAAGGTGTAATTCTACGCAATTTTATGGGTGTCCACATTCGACAAGCACTGTGCTAGGGACCCTGAGATTTTATTTGTTCCGAATTCAGAAGTATGAAATGGAAATTGATGTTTTATCTCTGGACTAAATACAATCTTTGCTAAAACACCGAAAATTTAGAAACGTTGTCAAATTGACAGTTCAGCACACATTTCCCCCCATCTGAAGGCCATGGTATGTGATCCAATCTGAATTCGCAAACAATGAAAAGATGAGATGTTCCTTTAAGATATTTCTGTTGTACTTTTCTTCTGCTTCTCCCCAACCCCAAGGAGTAACAAGTTCGTACTCCTCCCTCCGTTACTCAAAAAGAGTCCCACTGCAAATTAAATTTCATGTAGACGATATACCCCTAAAAGGATAAAAATAACAAGTTTGCAGTTTAATACTGTAGTATGATAACAATATTATAGTGGCAAACTTGTGACCATTGTGTAATTTTATAATACTATCACTAAAAAGTGGGATCTTTTTTTGATATATATATAAATAAAATTTCGCAAATGGGACAGTTAATAATAAAAAAATTGGCAAAGGGAGTGTTATTTTGCATGTACATTCATTCTTACACAGTTAACAAAGAATTTCCTTAGTCATATTAATATTAAGATTTGTCAATCAATAAATGACACTACAAAGAACTCTTGTAGCCGTTTACATTTTCGCCAACTATAAGTTGCCAATTTTCCCAAACACAAACTTTCCAATATTTTAGTACAATATCACATCTGGGTAAGCTTTAGGGTAATCCATTGGGAGTTTGGGACCCTAGTATGTGATGATGTCCATGCTGCTGCACTTATGCGGCTGACAGCCCGACACAAAAACTCAAACGATCCACTATCTACCAGATCTTCCTCTTTTTCGCTTTTTACTTCTTTCCTTGAGTAATCCTTTCTCTGCTAATGTCCTTTGTTTTTGTGCTTTGCGTTCTTTTGCTTTCTCCTCAAATCCATCGTCCATCAGCTTCATTGTTGCAACGCGTCTGGCCTTGTAAACCTGCCAATCCATGATGGCAACAATACATAAACTCGGAAAACAGTATCTACACGTTTAGCCAGACTCAACAGTGAGGGATTTCCAACAAAACATACATCTAATACCACTCAACGAAGATGAATTAAACACGTCCAAATGATGGCACTAAGCAGGATGTTTACATATTGACAATGAATAGACTTGCACCGCCGCTTTCACCCCGACTTTACATGCTAATATAATGCCTAAAAAGAGAATCTATAAATTCTAGAGCACTAACTTTAGATTTTAGTGACTTTACCCACAAGCTTATATAAGAGTTTGAGACATTCGGCCGAGGTGTGAGAACTTGAGTTTCAAGCTTCCCAAAGCATAGAAACATCTAGTCTTAAATCAATTCATATACCATTAGATAGAGAAAACGGGAGATACCCAACTGGGCATCTAAGTTAGATGCCCGACCCTGTAACACTACATAGTTTTGAGACAAAGTGCGTATTGTGGACAGAGACAATAATGCGTGCAGAGACAATAAAAATATGAAATAGATGTGGAGAGAGATTACATCTATTGTAGTTTGTCACAAACTCCATAGTATTATGGGTTAGGTATCTAACTTAAATACTTGTTCAGGTATCCCGCGATCCCTTATATTTATTATGTTTTTGATTAACATCTGGAATTTTGGGTAGTGGGTACAATCCTGGAATGAATAAATCAAATACAACTGTTTGCAATGAGGGATGTCAATGTAAATAATCCTATCAAGCCAATACACAATTAGCTAACTGGCTTTCCTAACTAAAATCTGAGATCTAAACTTGGGATCTCTCAGGACCATAAAAACCTGTGTTCACAAAAGATGGTGTCCGGAGTCTGGTTCACTAAGACAACTAACGAACGGAAGCTAAGTACAATCACTAAGATGTAGGTCATATAACACTTAAATATACAAGATTTCAAGTAGAAGGCGTCAAGTTTTAATAAGTTAGTGTTATATGAGTTGCTATTATCCTAGAGTCTCTATCGAATAGCAGTAAATAAATTAGGGAACTGATATATTATTCTTCCCTTTTCTTTTAATAAAGTAAAAGCATAAAAAAATATTGTAATTATATTTAAAAAATGGTAATTATTAAATCCAAAACATGAGGCAAACTGAGTTTATTAAACTAAGCATAAGTTGAAGCTGCCTTTCGTCAAACAGGTAAAAACGATGGAGAGTTGGAGACCAAGTAGGCAAATCAAAATGAGAAAACAGCTGCTGCAAAACCCACTGAGAACTTTAAAGCTAACAAGATGACTGAACAAGTAACTAAGGCAGAAATTATATGCTAATCAAGGCGTAGCTGCAAAATTATTAATTGTTATTAAAATTAACTAGAAAAATTAATAACTGACAGCAAACATGAACTGTTCAATAGTTTCATTGGAAACTCCAAAAGAAAAAAAAAATCAGGAAGATCTTACCTTTGTGATATCAGCAATAACTTCATTCTCTTTGCACTCGAACTTCTCCAATTTCTTATTGAGTTCGGCTTCTATCCGAAGGAAAAGATCTACATCATTCTGCAAAAATGTCTCAAGAGTGAAGCAAAGTACTTCTCCATCATGTAATCTATTGGAAAAATAAAAGATTCTACGAAAGTTCAAGTAATGCAGACGACCATACTGTTGCAATAATAGTTTACTGATATAGCCCTTCTCAAAAGACGAAAATTTTGCTTTAGCCGCATACAATCTATAATTGTACTAAAGGGTAGTTAAGAATCTAGAAAACAAAAGGCTCTGAACTATTTACATTAATTCATTTATATTGGAATTGTCTATAAACTGAAAGCGAGACACTATATGAGCAAGGAACTACATATGAGAAAACTAGGTTTGGAACTGAAAATTAAGTCGATTAAGCACTGCAAATTGATGTGCCACTAGCATTAGAGAGAGAGTCTTGAAGCAAGCAATCTATCAGTGAATGACATAGAAGAGAATATAGGTCTTCACTAGGCAAGTGCAACACTTAAGTTGACCAAATTTTTTTGGTTCAATTATTCCTCATTTATATCATCAATCTTGTCCAACATAAGACTATAGAACTTGGTATGAAAAATTATCTTATCTTATAATGCCAACATCCAAGATTCTTCCGACTTGGTATAACATCCTTCAAATTTTACCACATGGCATTTCATGGTAAATCTCAAAAAATATACAATACTAATTACTAAAGAGTAACTACTCACAAAATACTATGCTAAAAGAAGAGTAAGATCAGCCATTTTCAAATTTTTTTTATCAGTTCTTTAACTTGAAATTTGTCACCAGCCTGAATAATCCTGCACACTACACAGGGATGCTTGTAGAACTTATAATGGACCAATTGCTCTCCAGTCTTTATTGCCAAGTCCAGGAGATTCAGAGCAGAATCTGTCTAATCGATGGGTACAGTTGCTCCCAAATTACATCTACAGTTCAAAATTCAAACGCTTAACTTCATACTCCCTCCGTCTATCTTTATGTGTCCACGCTGCATGGGCACATGGTTTTGTGATGGGGAGAGCTTAACATTTTTGTGCATAAGGTTAATATGGTCAATTTGTCATAAAAGTATTTTGGTTTTGTGAGAGGTTACATGTTTTGGACACCCAAATAATATTTTGGCAACATCTATGGAGGGAGTAACATAAGCAGGTAGATTGTCATTGTGAAAAGTATCACTTTTCTCTTTCAAAAAAATATGAAAGACCAGATGGAGGCGAAAAAAGATAACTTCTCAGGTGATTCTTGTAAGAATTATAGCAATTCCCAATAAAATGTGTTTATAGCAATCATACTTCTTTGACAATAATATTTCTGTTCAACAAGTAAAGGAAATGTTATTTCTGTGGTCCTGTGGACGCCTGGAGGAACATCAGTAAAAACATTACATTATTGAACAGAGGGGATGGGAATGGAACATGGCTTCACAAGTCACAACTATGGCGTTGGGCTACCTCCACACTCTCTGGGCAAGAAGAGGATTATTCCATACTTCAAATAATTTTGCATTTCAATCATTTATTTCTTACTCACTCTGTTCTGAAATATAAGATCACTTTTTAAAGTCAAATTAAGATATTGCCGGTCAAAATTGATGTGATTCATTTAACTAGTAAAAATAATAAATCTTATAATTAGTAATACTGTTTAGATGGTTTACAATTTTTATAATTTTATTGCCTAAAACTAAATGGATTCATATCAATTTTGGATTTGAAAATATTTTAAATTGTCTTCAAAAACTCAAAACTTGATCATATATTTTGGAAACTAAACGGAGGGAATATTATTTTCCGAGTATGTGTCGTGCGCATACACCAAACTAAATGTCGACCACAATTTATACAAAAATGTCTTAACTATAGTAAGTTTTAACACAAAATCAACAGCTGGAACAATTAAAGCAAATACTTTAATAATCATTCAATAAGAATGTAGAGGATACTAGCTTTTATAATTTGATATACTTGTTATATCTTTTGTATTCAAAATTAAAATTTGTGGTTCAATTCTAATAAACTCTCAGCTTCAAATAATCTAAACAGTATTAATAATCTCACCTGGGTAACAAAACTCAAAGATAGGCCTCCTCTCCCTGCTCTAGCAGTACGCCCAACACGATGAACATAGTCCTTTGGATACCTGCAGAAGTTAATCACTTGTAAGAAATATTACAAACTTGCATCAACTTCTATATAAATAAAGATCTCTTCAAAAAAATAATAATAATAACCTTGGAATATCATAATTGATTACAAGATCAACAGTAGGAATATCCAGACCACGACTCGCAACATCAGTTGCAAGCAATACAGGAACCTGTCCAGATTTGAATCGATGTAGAGCAGAAAGCCTTAGGGACTGGGATTTGAAAGAATGCAATGCTGCAACTTCCACATCAAGCTCTTCCAACAATAAACTTAGAAGATGACAACTCCTGCTCACAATTACAATCATAAAAGGCAATAACATACTTCAAGCCAATCCGTAGCTTGAGATTCGTAAGTGAAGAGGTATTAGTGAAATATATAATTACTTTGGAAAGCAATCCTATAACTCTAAAACTTCCATTGTTGTTAATCATGTATGGAAACCTAGTCAATTAAATCATTCAAACTTCATAAGTAAACAGAGATGAACAATAGTTAATTTAAAAATGCTCATTCGTGTGCTTTTATCTTCTTCAACTGGGTAATCTCTTTTATAGTAGAGTTATAATGTTCTTGTTTCAGTAGATAGTGAAGTTACAATGAAGCTCGAGAAAATTTCACAATGCTTTCAATTTTTCGAGAAAATTCCAAGGGAACTTTAGAGTTAAGAGTCTAAGCCATACATACACAAACAGAGGAAAAAGAGAGGGGTGAAAACATGTTTCAGATTACTCATTTCAGTATCAAGGATGAATAACTTGGTATGAGGCTTATATTTTGAGAGAAAAATTTACCATGTTTATAAGTAAAAATAACAATGACACTAAACAGGTGTTTTGTATATATCTTACTACATATACAACTGATAAATAACTCAAATATCTAGAGTTAAGTTAAATGGAATCTATACCTGCAGGTTGAAACAAAAACTATAGCAGATCGAATACCCGTATCTTCCATTTTGGACAAAATATGCAGCAGATAAACATCCTTGACATTTTTGGGTATAAAAATATACTGCTGTTTAAGGGATTCAACGGTCTCGAGGCCTTCATATGCTTCATAGAAGTACACCTTATTTTGAGAGAGCTCAAGTAGTGCTTCTAAATCACTTGTCATTGTCGCGGAAAATAATAAAGTTTGTCGATTCTTTGGCAAACACTGAAATACCACTCTCAGTTCCTCTTCAAAGCTAGGTTCCAGAACTCTATCTGCTTCATCCAAAACCAAGAACTGAAAGGAATACATGAATGTAACTATGTAAGCAATTGTGCACAAAAAAGTAACCATTCTCTGGTCTCCTATAAATCCCTGTATTAAACAAAGTCATTAACATATGCTGAAGACAAACAGGGCTAGTGGACACTTTGGGTATATAATTAACTCCCTTGAAAGAGTTCAAATAACAAAAGCAATATAACTTAAATTTACCCTACTGTACTAAAGCCGAAATCTTCCAAGAAGGCTATCTAGTAATGAACCCTACAACTTTACAACAAATTTGAATTATGAGTTTAACTCTCCAAGGGACTATACAGGCTACAGGGATTCCAATGACCGAGATGAATTATATTTCCATCATTACTAACTTTAGAAAGTCAATTTCAAATATTTTCAAACTCAAAATTGATAAGATTCATCAAAAACTACGAAACAATAAATATTAGAAATAGTAGTAGTGTAGTACTCACTAGTTCGAAAGCTCACACTACAATATTCATTGAATTTATGTCAATTTTGAGTTGGAAATATCTCGACTTCAAAAATTCAATCATGATCTTATATTTTATTGGAATGAAGGGAGTATCACATAATGGTTAAATTTAGTAACAATAATTTCAAATTACTCTAGAGAAAGGCATATAGAATTCTATTGAAATAACAATATGACACTAATCTATGTTAAACAATATACAACAAAAGATGCTATAAAACTTTCTAAATTTACTAACAACCAAATAATAAATCATTTGTCAAATATATTTCCCAAAGCCAAATTTAACAAAGATTTTTACCTTAGTTTTAGAGAAAACAGAAGCAATATCAGGATTCCCATCAATTAGAGCCTTAATCCTCCCAGGAGTAGCAATAACTACATGTGGCCGCTGCATCAACTCATGCGCCTGATTCAACGAATTCATCCCACCCACCACAACCGAGCACCTCAAATTCAAGCACGACCCCAGTGCCCGAAACTGCTCCGCCAGCTGATAAGCCAGCTCCCGGGTCGGAGTAACCACCAAAGCAAACACTCCATACGGATCCTCGGCCAGCCGGTGCAGTACCGGAAGGGCAAACGCCGCCGTTTTTCCGCTTCCGGTCTGGGCAATACCCAATACATCATTTCCGGCGAGGATTTTGGGAGTGCAGTTTTGCTGAACTAGTGTTGGGTTTTTCATGCCCAGTTCTTTGCAGGTTCGGACAGCCCAGTCGGCTAGACCCAGATCGGAGAAAGATAGGTTTTTGGAATGAGGGTTTTTGCCTGAGTGTTTTTCGAAGTGTATTTGAGAATTAGGGTTTTGGGTGCGTTCTGGGGTTTTGGAGGATTGTTTGGGGGTGATCTTTTTGAGGGAAAATAAGGGGAAATTTTCATCAACTGCGTCGTCCATAACTATTCGGAGAGTGGAAAATCTAGATTTTACAGGGAGGAGAATGAGGAGGAGAAGATGATAGTTGCCGCCGATTTTCTGCACTTACACTAATGAAGTTAATTTGGTGATGAGAAATAGTATGTTTGCAAGTTTTTTTAGGAGATAAATTTTAAATAAAATTTTTAAATTTTTTTCAAAAGAAATTGAGAAAATTTTAAGGAAAAGCTATTGAATACTTAAAATGACATACTCCCTCCGTTTGAATTATAATATTAATATTAAATTTTTAAAAATTAATTTAAGATATTTTTAATTTTAAAATTAACATTATTCAATTAAGTTTCGAAAAAATTGAATCGAATCTTATTAGCAGTACGTTTTTAAAAATAATTTATAATATTTATAATTGCATTAACATGAATTTATATTAATTTTAAATTTAAAAATAATTTAAAATTAACTTTTAAAAAATTAATATAAATTTTATAATATAAAAAAATATAATAAAATTGCATTGTGATATTACTAAAAGTTTTTCATGTTAGTATAAAAAAAAATTGTTTCCAAAAAAATATTAGAAATTAACTTTTTAAATGAAAAAAATACTACCTTGATTTCATAATAATTGATTTTTTAAATAAAAAAATTATTTTAATTTATTTGTCGTTTACAACTTTTTAGGAGAATAAATTATTTAATTTCATATATCACCCCTAACTTCTCATATTGTCCTAAAAAAATTTCAACCCTTGTATTAGTAATTTTCAACTTCTCATAAAGAGATAATAATGAGATTTATATAAATTTAATTATTAAATGATAATATTAAATAATTTTCATATACATGAAACTAAAACGATTGAGGTAAATATGTTATTTTAAGTTAAAATTTATTTTCAAAACTCACAAACACAAAGAAAGAAAGTAAACTTCCTTTCGCTCTTTTTTCTCTCAAAAATATTAAATTCATTTATTTTTTCTCAAAAACTCACAAACACAATGTTAAGGTACACTTTTTTTAATATTCAAAAGAATGACAATATAGGTACTTGTTGGGTAAAATTTAGTTACGCACAACACGCAAGTATACGTGGTCAACAAGTAATAAAGTGATAAGTTGAGTATCGTTCCCACAGAGAATTATTTAATAAAAATCACCAAGTACTAACCCGTAACCAAGTGAATCTTATTTAAACGAATGAAATGCAAATTAAATAAATTAAACTACTATTAACTTCCACTAATTAAATTAAGACTATGGAGATTTAAGATCACAACTTTACTTATTGCTCATTTAAGTTAACACACTTCTCATCAATTATTCTCTATCCCGAATTGTTAATCAAGAACACGAAAATAGTATTAACCACCTCTCGATGCACTAATACTGTATTAACGTCAATCCACAATTAAGATAGAAATCCGTTAAACACCTTAATCAACTAACCCACTATATCTCTATGTGAATTACAATTGAAGAACGTTTAAGAGCAAGTTCTCTATAAGATTACATATGGCGTCAAGCATATCTCTACCTTAACACTCATCAAGTTTAAGCTACTAACAAAATCCTGAACACATGCTATCATGATTAGATCTAAATCTATACTTCATCTCTCGAGTTCATATAGATTATCACGGTAATTGATGGCCAAGCAATTAAACAATTAAGTCCAAATCACAATAGACAATCCTCTCAATAGAACATAATAATTGATAACGAAGCATATTAAAATAAACTACACAATAAGATCCATTGTAATCTCAAACAAAGAATTAGTTCATTATAATTGAATTATAACTAAGAATCCACAATTGAATAATCATTAAAAGACAAAAATAGAAGAAGATGAGAAGAAATAATCTATTGTCAGTAGATTTGACGCTCCCTCCTTGCTCCTCCTTTGAATCTTCAATGGTCTCCAAGTTGCATCACTCTCCAAATCTCATAAAAACTAGTATTTTGGTCTAATTTACTCTAATCTAATTTAATAGAATGCTCTCTAATCTCCTCATTAATCTCCTCTAATATGTGTTATTCCCCTCCTTTTATAAGGCTTTGTAGATGTCTTTAAGTTCTCTTGGAAGTCCTTGAATCAAACAACTCGAAAACAATCCTTTTCAGACTCAAATTCGGACAAAATCTCTTCATTTTCGCATAGGCCAGCCCCGGCTGGCCATTTCCCTTGCAAAAACCCAGCCCCGGCTGGGTAGTGATCTGCTAACATGCCTAGGAACCCAGCCCCGGCTGGGTCCTAAGGCACAAAAACGCCCAGCCCCGGCTGGGTAGTAAGCTGCGAATTACTATTTCTGCTGGAACCTCCTCTGCTAAAACTGCCATAACTTTTAAACCGGGAGGAGTTACGGGTATCGCGACCTATCAAATCGAATATATCGACGAGATCTACAACTTTTATTCTTTGAGATTTGAGAAATAATGAACGCATGATGGCCGAAAGTGGACTGGAAGTGACTGCTATGAAAATCACCACCCAAAACGGTGAAGTTCAACGTCCGTCGGTAGAAATGTCATAACTCTTTCATCCGAACTCCGATTTGAATGATTCAAGATGTTCCGGAAAGCTAAGAAAACGCTCTACAATATAGTCCAAGCTTCAAGCCAAGAACATGAAATGAACATAAAAGCATAAACGATATCCGGCTTGCTTTTTCCTTGCATTTTCCTTACTTTTCCTTCCCAATAATCGCTCACACCGCTTCCAAACGTATAACCTACAAAACGAACATAAAATGCATGAAAAGTAACTAAGACACATGAATAAAAGTAACTAATTCAAGTAAAAGATACCGGATAAGTAGGTATAAAACCTACTTATCAAATACCCCCAAACTTAAACCGTTGCTTGTCCTCAAGCAACACAACATAATGCAATGCAATGCAATGGAATGCAACTAATCTATATGCCTACGAATCCAACAGTATTGATAGAATCAAATCTATTCACTCGGCCTTAGAGCAATCAAGCAAACACGATAATACTTCATATCAAAATCAATCAATAATTTCCTAGTTAATCATCAAGTCTTAAACTGTTATCACTGATATAGTGCGTGTGTGCTCAACAAACATGCTAATTGATATGAAATTAAATTTAACACATAATAGGTCTCTTTAAAGGCATCATACAGTGAAAACTCACAAAATTCACGAACAAGCTAGATCCAACTAAAGTCAAACATCCACCAAGTTCAAGAGTCCAATCCGGGATACTTATGCTTTATTTTTCATTATGGGGGCTTTTTGCTCTTTTCCCGTTTTATTTTTTTTTCTTTTTTTTTTACTTTTTAACCATGACTGTGCAATGTCTCATTCCATTAGGCTAACAGTGCTACCCCTTAGCGAGCTTTCGACCAACGACTCCCAGACCATATAAGACCTTAGGGCGCTAGGTTTTAAGATACCCCTTCGGGCGTACTTGCTCAAGTAACAAAGGCCCCGAAACAAAACTAGCCACGGTATTTTTTTTCATTTTTTTTTCTTTTTTTTAAAGCTTATATATCCCAAATTTTTTTCCCGAACTTAAGTTTTTATCGAACTTTAGTCATCACTACTTATTCTTCTCATTCTTTCATTCAAACTAGCATTATCCTTTAGAGTCTCATTATGTATCAATTTAAACTCACTCAATCAACAAGTTGTTTTTATTGTGCTATCCTTATTATACCAGTTTCAAACAGAAAAAGAAAATTCAATTCATAACAAGAAATCACATCAAAGCTCTAATACTTAGTATTATACTTGTCTACTCAATTCCATTCTCATCATTGGCCAAAATAAACTGAACTATCTAACAACTGGACTCATGCAAGACGAATATAATAACTAACTATTATTTTTGAATTTTTGAATATTTGATTTTTTTTTATTAATGAACCTAAACTATATTAACAACATATGCAAAATAACATAACATAAACATGAAACTAAACATGCAATAATGAACTAAACTAAACTCCCCCAAACTTAGCAATTACAATGTCCTCATTGTAAGAATATAACGATAAATAGAAGAGAACTTCCCTGTAATCAGCTACGCGTGAAGTGATGGTGGCGATGGCAGCGACGATCTTTTTCTTATCCATTGAACCTCCAATACCTGCAATGAAGAGAGAACATGGATTAGATTATAAGAGAGCTTAATAAGTAAATTAATTCCTATCTACTAAATAATCTAGTAAAGCATATAAATATAAAAATTCCTGGGTTGCCTCCCAGTCAGCGCTTGATTTATAGTCTTTCAGCCTGACTTTGTCTGGTCAATGCTATCCAATTCCTCTTCGAAAGTTGAGGAACCCTCCAACCATCGGAAATAATATAGCTTTTGGTAGGTTCCCATTTGTGATAGCCATCGAGTTAAAGTCACCTAGCATGCTTTGTTTAGATAAAATTACATTGAAGAACGCCCAACATCTAGGCATTTTCTCCGTTGTGTCTGCGAATAGATTATGGCATTGGGTCTTGTCAGACACAACAATCTCTTCTTCTATCTTCTCCAACTCATCGCACCATGGCTTCGAAGTTGTACTCGCTTTTACGTCACATGGAGTATTGCCAATGACATGACTACCAATTAGACAAGATTTTGCAAATCTAACCAGATTCTTGAACTGTGGAGGAGAAGTCACTTGAGGCATAAATAACATCGTCTCATCATCGTTGGTTCTCACAATTAGTTCTTCACCGACCTTGTTGTCATTATCCCTACTTGTCTCCTCTTTTTCAACATCCCGAGGCTCATCTAGTTGTAGATTTGGTTCAGGTTCTTCGTCAATTTCGTCATCCATGTCATAAAACCAAGTGTTTGGAGGAAGGTTGCTTACGGCTTTGGTCATTTGCTCTATCTGATCCGCAAGATTTTGAATTGACCTCGCTTGATTACTCATTCTCTCCTCATTTGATGCTATAAACTTTGACACCAATTCCTCCAACCTTGACTTTTCTTTTTCAGTCTCGGAAGCCATGTATTGAGGACCATTGGTTGAGGCAGTGAGGAGTTGTTCCATTCGATTATTAAAATTTTGGGTTGATAACTCCTGACTCATTATCATCTCTTCTTTTTCTGCTATAATCCTTAACATGAATTCCTTGAAATCTGAATTGTCTTCTTGTTGCATTGGAGGTGGATTTGAGAAATTTGATGGATATGTTGGATTTGGAGCAGAGTATTGGTCCTGATAGTTGTAGCTCCATGAAGAATCCGGGTGATACCCCCAAACTTGATGGTAATTATCATATGCATACTGGTTGAGGTATACACCACCTTGTTTTCGCCGCCCAAAACTAACGGTGCATTGATGCCTCGGATGGTTGCCAGCACAATAGTCACACATGATTGCCATCCTTTGACTCTGTTGGGCTGCGATAACGTCCAACTTCCTCGAAAGTTCTTTAATTTGTGCTGACATTGCGGAAAGTGTCGCGAGTCTGTCAATCTCCTTTTCTTTTGGTTGAGTCATGTTCGTGTATGGCCATTGATACGCAAAGTCATCCATGGTACCTGAAAAGAGAGAAATATAGGAAGAGAATTAAAAATAAAAATAAAAATATTTAAATTAAGACTAATTTGATTGAAATTAATATTGGTAAAAAATATTAAACTAATTCCCCGGCAACGGCGCCAAAAACTTGTTGGGTAAAATTTAGTTACGCACAACACGCAAGTATACGTGGTCAACAAGTAATAAAGTGATAAGTTGAGTATCGTTCCCACAGAGAATTATTTAATAAAAATCACCAAGTACTAACCCGTAACCAAGTGAATCTTATTTAAACGAATGAAATGCAAATTAAATAAATTAAACTACTATTAACTTCCACTAATTAAATTAAGACTATGGAAATTTAAGATCACAACTTTACTTATTGCTCATTTAAGTTAACACACTTCTCATCAATTATTCTTTATCCCGAATTGTTAATCAAGAACATGAAAATAGTATTAACCACCTCTCGATGCACTAATACCGTATTAACGTCAATCCACAATTAAGATAGAAATCCGTTAAACACCTTAATCAACTAACCCACTATATCTCTATGTGAATTACAATTGAAGAACGTTTAAGAGCAAGTTCTCTATAAGATTACATATGGCGTCAAGCATATCTCTACCTTAACACTCATCAAGTTTAAGCTACTAACAAAATCCTGAACACATGCTATCATGATTAGATCTAAATCTATACTTCATCTCTCGAGTTCATATAGATTATCACGGTAATTGATGGCCAAGCAATTAAACAATTAAGTCCAAATCACAATAGACAATCCTCTCAATAGAACATAATAATTGATAACGAAGCATATTAAAATAAACTACACAATAAGATCCATTGTAATCTCAAACAAAGAATTAGTTCATTATAATTGAATTATAACTAAGAATCCACAATTGAATAATCATTAAAAGACAAAAATAGAAGAAGATGAGAAGAAATAATCTATTGTCAGTAGATTTGACGCTCCCTCCTTGCTCCTCCTTTGAATCTTCAATGGTCTCCAAGTTGCATCACTCTCCAAATCTCATAAAAACTAGTATTTTGGTCTAATTTACTCTAATCTAATTTAATAGAATGCTCTCTAATCTCCTCATTAATCTCCTCTAATATGTGTTATTCCCCTCCTTTTATAAGGCTTTGTAGATGTCTTTAAGTTCTCTTGGAAGTCCTTGAATCAAACAACTCGAAAACAATCCTTTTCAGACTCAAATTCGGACAAAATCTCTTCATTTTCGCATAGGCCAGCCCCGGCTGGCCATTTCCCTTGCAAAAACCCAGCCCCGGCTGGGTAGTGATCTGCTAACATGCCCAGGAACCCAGCCCCGGCTGGGTCCTAAGGCACAAAAACGCCCAGCCCCGGCTGGGTAGTAAGCTGCGAATTACTATTTCTGCTGGAACCTCCTCTGCTAAAACTGCCATAACTTTTAAACCGGGAGGAGTTACGGGTCCTGCGACCTATCAAATCGAAGATATCGACGAGATCTACAACTTTCATTCTTTGAGATTTAAGAAATAACGAACGCATGATGGCTGAAATTGGACTGGAAGTGACTGCTATGAAAATCACCACCCAAAACGGTGAAGTTCAACGTCCGTCGGTAGAAATGTCATAACTCTTTCATCCGAACTCCGATTTGAATGATTCAAGATGTTCCAGAAAGCTAAGAAAGCGCTCTACAATATAGTCCAAGCTTCAAGCCAAGAACATGAAATGAACATAAAAGCATAAACGATATCCGGCTTGCTTTTTCCTTGCATTTTCCTTACTTTTCCTTCACAATAATCGCTCACACCGCTTCCAAACGTATAACCTACAAAACGAACATAAAATGCATGAAAAGTAACTAAGGCACATGAATAAAAGCAACTAATTCAAGTAAAAGATACCGGATAAGTAGGTATAAAACCTACTTATCAGTACGTAAAGTAAATGACAAATATGTCCTTTAGTAGGATCCACTAGTATTAAAAAAATTACTTTATGTAATTTTATAGGGTCACTAAAGATAAACATAAAAAAATTTCTACTCTCCTTCCTTTACTGTATTTTTTAATTTTGTGTAAAGAATATACTTGGAACATCCTTTGGAGGACAAAGAGAGTAATTCTTTTGAAGATAATTGTTATATTCAAGTTATTTTTTATTTTATTTTTTTAGAATAGGGAGACCAATAAGAAGGCCGATAAGAAAATGGGAGAGAGTGAAAGAGAGAGAGAGAGAGAGAGAGAGAAAGTTGTACAAGTGCTTCTAGAATTTAAATTTTATGGAATAAAGAAAAAATATTTGTCATTCATTAGTTAATAGCCATGTCAAAATATGAGTTACATTTATTCCATTATATTTCACACTTTTCACTCAATTCATCCTAATATACACTAACGAGCAAAATTTGTTATTTTCCAAAAGCACGAAAAGATCTAGAAAGGGTGGTTTGGATAGATATTTAAAACTTTTTGTTTAAATGAAGTATTACTATATAATTAATTAAACAAATTTAATTACTTACGCACAACAGAATATTAATTTGAAAAACCCCTTTAAAGATTTAAGGAAAATCTCATCTCTGAATTTAGTCATTGCGAAATTAAGTCACAACCAATGATAAAAATTAACTGCAAAAATGTAAATGCTGAAAAGTAAATGACACAATAATTTTTTAAGTAGTTTAGAGTACAAATGACTCATAATCCACTCTTCTACTATACGAGTAGAAAATTCACTAAGGATGCAGAGGTGATCACCAAGATAAGATCTATTATAATGTTAAATCACTCAGATTCCTTTAAGTCACTCAGACTTGGAAAAGGTCACTAAAACCAGGTCGCTTAGACCAGTTCACTAAGAACTCTTCAAGTCACTTAGATTTGGTAACAAAAGGTCACTTAGATCAGTGAATCACTATAGAAGTTGTAAGATCTCAACTTATTATTAATAAAATTGAATTTCCTCTATTTATTATTTTGAAATAACAATGGTTGATTTGATTAATGTGGTTAGTTATGGGTAAAATGCGCAAATATTTTAAATAAGCAGGTGGTTATCAAATATTCATTGCTGTCGGAGAATATTCATTTAGTCGTGGAATATTTTTACTGTTGGGGAATATTTGTAAGACGGCGCAGCCTTGTGTGGGCCCCATAACGAAAAGCGATTGGATGAAAAAAACGACAAGTATAAGTTATTTATAATTAACGGCGTAGTTGTTACCGTTAATACTGTTGGAATACTCGGTGATTAAAACACAGTAGCACACGGTATTGCACCAATTATTGATTCTTACGTAAGAAGGCATTACTCAATAATTGTTACAGTAATTACTGTTTAATATTTTATTTTATTGATTCAATAATTGCTATATTGATATTTTATATTATTGTTGTTTTAATAATTGTCACTACACGGTATTTTTCATTATTAGATTAATAATTTATATTATTTGAATAATATTATTAGATATCATTATTGGCAATGTCTTGAAAGTTCTACCGAAAGAGAGGTTTGGTCACCTAATTACGCGTCAGTAAGGAGAAATACTTATTGGAAAGCCATCTCTTTCCTAGGAACGGCTTGGTTGTCGATATTGTAATTCTGTAATATTATTTATGAATAATTAATTATTGATTTATATGATAAGGAAAATATTCATTTTATATAGATATAGATGGAGAAAATTTTAAAGTGACAATTGTTGAAAATTGATATTTTATCTTTTCTGATAAAATAATTAATTTAAATATATTATTATATTTTAATAATATAATAATAGTGATATTTTTGTAATGAATGTGGGATATATGAGTATATGAGGAGGATGAGTATTTTTGTTACTAAAAATATTTAAAACATGTTTTTAATGTTTGTGGACCCCATTTCTTGACTGAAATTTGATTATAGCCTGTAAAATCACCCGTTTATGGATTTCGGTCAACTTCTGCTTGGAATTTGGAAAAATATAAGCTTACAAAGTTATAGAGAATTGAATTTACTATGGAAAGGACATAAGATTTGAATTTTTTTGATAAAAGGACTCTTTATTGTGAATTATTGAAGTTTCGAAGTTCTAGAATAATTAATTTTTGAAGTTTTAATTATGTTTTTTAAGAAAAACATTTTTGGTGAGTTGAGCGGGTCTTGCATGTGATATAAATTGCTGAATTTAGATCTTCAAAAGTGGGCGTAAGAAATTTTAAAAATAATAATAATATTTTATTAAATTTTCTACTTTGGTGTTCAAAGCAATTTCTTATAAAATAGGGTGTTTATGTTATAATTGAAAATCACACCAGAAACTAAAGTTTTTTCTCTCTTTCTCTCTCTATATTATCGAGCGTATTCTTGTGAGTATTTTAATACTTTGAGTGTTGCTATACGGTACAAGTTCCCTTCAGCACTATATCTAGTATTCCAATCAAAAGTACTGTCTTTTCGAGGTAAGGGATATTATTTTCTAAAATAATATTATTTCTTTCAATATCATTATGCCGGAATTTTGGTAAGATTTTTCTTGTGAAATTCTTGTCTTTTAGTGTCGGGGTTACTATTCATGAATACGGCACTATTCACGTATACGGCACTATTCACAGAAAAATTAATTTTTTGTTTTTGTCCAAAATATCTATTATGGATATTAGCTTTGATTGTATCCATGTTTTGATCATTCTTGAATTTTACTTCATTATGAGTATTTATGAAGTATTTTTGAACTCGGATTGTTTAAAGTACGAATCCTTAATATTTGTTCTTTTGTTTCACTAGATTCGTTTTCTTTAAAATATTTTTCATCATCCTCAGTCCTAAATGATGATATTACTGAATATCTTTGGCCTGTAGTGCAAAGATTAATGATTTTCTGATGAATATCTTTGGCCCGTAGTGCAAAGATGAACAAGTGTTGAGATGAACATGACCAACTGATGAATATCTTTGGCGTGTAGTGCAAAGATGAATATTTGATTCAAGATGAATATTGATTGATGTTACAGGGATAAAATATTGACGATGGACTTTTAAATTCATAGATAATAGTAGATTTCATTCTCTATGTAACTCATCTATGAATTATTATTTTCGCTACGAATATTGATCTGAAACTTGTTGTCTATTATATTTTATTAGATTTTTCCCTGTTGAAGACTAACGATAATTTGTTCTATAATATCTTAGTCATAATATTCTTTAATGGGCTAGTTGAGCTCACCCTTTTCTTTTTTGTTCCATTTTTCTTCTCAGGAGGCGAGAATGTAGCGAGTTCTAGTCGGGGTGTGGAATGATGGTTCTAGAGAGTTGTTTTAATAGTCCTCACCATTTTTGTAGAATAATGTATCAATAATTGTAATGAGGACTTATTTGAGTGTGAATATTGTGTAGATGACAATATTTGTATTTAAACTCACAGTGTAAGTGTTATCGTATTTTGCACGACAATTGTATTAATAAAGTTGTAGTTGTTTCTGTACCATGTATTTTGGCGACTCAGAATGGGTGTTGTATACCTATTTTGGGGGCGTCACAATTGGTATCAGAGCTTAGGGATATGATCTCTGGCGGAGATCGGGGAATAGAACTAGGAGGGGAGAGACGAGTAAATCCTTTGCTAGTGTGTCCTACCTAAGCTTATTTATTGGTTGGTCAGAGTATAGGGTTATTATGTTGCATATCAATTTCTTTAATCAACCCTTGTTTTATGGCAGTATTTGAGAATGGCAACTGAGAATGTTAATAGTGGAACAAATGACACCGTGGAGACACCTTTACTCACCAACGAGGAGAACGTGCAACAGGCTGACAATGTTCCTCCTGCAAACAACACCACTGAGCAGACGATGAATGACGGGATGTTTAGAAGCTTTTTGCAGTTCATGCAAAATCAGACGAAGGAGACTCGTGTACAAAATACAGGTGGAAATGATAACAACGCACGGTTTGTAACATCCAAGCAGTTCAAAGAGTTGGGACCACCATAATTCTGGGGAAAGACGGATCCTATTAAGGCAAAAATGTGGGTCAAACAAATTACCAAGATATTCGATGTCTTGGCATGCACGGAGGAACAGAAGGTTCCATTTGCCACCTTTATGTTCCGTAATGAGGCAGATTACTGGTGGGAATCTGTGAAGCGTACTCATCCAGCCGCACTCAGCATGTCTTGGGAGACGTTTCAGAAACTGTTCAATGACAAGTACTTTCCTGAAAGTATTCGTCATATGAAGGAAGTGGAGTTTATTAGATTGGAACAAAACAACATGACGGTGTCCCAGTACAAGGCGAAGTTTGCAGAGTTATCCAGGTTTGTACCTCATTTGGTGGAGAATGAGGAACGTATGACGCAGATGTTTCTAAGAGGTTTGAAACCCGGCATACGTCAATATCTCATTTCTCATAAATTTTCTCTCTATTCAGATGTTGTCAACAAGGCTCAATTATTAGAGCAAGATAATGAGTACGTTGAACCGAGGGACCACAACCAGGATCATACCGGTGACAGCAGTCATCAGAACAATGATAACCAGCGGAGAAAGAAAAATAAGGACAAAAGCGGTAACCCCTCTAGTGGTAATTATGGCCATAAAAATAGAAGAAGCGAGTCGGGAGGAGATTTTAAAAAGAGGAGATTCAACAATGACAATGCGAAGACGTCAGCACCAATAGCAACTGGTTCTAAGAGAGGAGAATGACCACCGGTCGTATGCTATAAATGTGGAAAATAGGGACATATCAGCCCAAGCTGCCCACAACAGTTCAAGGTATGTTATAATTCTAGAAAGGAAGGACATATCGCTCGAGATTGTACAGCAGCGAAACCAAGTCCAGCGAGGATGGTGACTCAAAAGGCTGTCCCAGAAAAGTCAAAGTAAACGGTTCCTGGAAAAGCGTTTGTCGTGACTGGTCAAAATGCGAGGAACCCAAATGAGGTGATCACGGGTAAGCTAATCATAAATTCTTGCAGAGTTTATACCTTACTAGATACCGGTGCTACCCATTCATTTATCTCTCCTGCTTGTGCTCAATGTTTAAACTTGACTCCGGAGAAATTAGACTTTGATTTATCTGTGGAGACTCTGTTAGGAGAAACTTTCATCACATCTACTTTTTATAAATCTTGTTTGATCCAAGTTGGCACCATCACATTATCTATTGACCTTATCTCTTTAAAGATACTTGTTTTTGATGTGATTTTAGGGATTGATTGGTTAACTACTCATCATGCCAAAATTAATTGTTTTCGTAAGGTTGTTAGTTTTCATATTCCTAACCAACCTGTTGTACGAATTCAAGTAACTAAACCACTAAAATCAATCACTGTCATATCAAGTTATAAAGCTATTCGTTTATTGAAAAATGGATGTCAAGCTTTCTTAGCCCATGTTATGGATTTGGATAAAGACACGTTGGATTTGAATAATATTCCTGTTGTTAGTAAATTTCCTGACGTATTTCCTGAAAAACTTCTCGGTCTACCCCCAGAACGTGAAGTTGAATTCTATATTAATCTTGAACCTGGTACAAAGCCCATTTCTAAAACCCCATATCGAATGGCTCCTATTGAACTTCAGGAGTTAAAGGTCCAACTACAGGAGTTGTTGGACATCAATTTCATTCGTCCTAGTACATCTCCTTGGGGTGCTCCTGTTTTATTTGTAAAGAATAAGGAAGGGAGTATGCGACTTTGTATTGACTACCGGGAATTGAATCATGTCACCATCAAGAATAGGTATCCGCTACCTCACATTGATGACCTGTTTGACCAGTTGCAAGGAGTAAAATTCTTTTTAAAGATCGATCTTAATTCTGGATATCATCAGTTGAAGATTAGAACTGAGGATATTCCAAAGACTGCCTTCAGAACTCGGTACGGGCATTATGAATTCTTAGTCATGTCTTTTGGATTGACTAATGCACCTGCGGCTTTTATGGATATGATGAACTGGATATTCAAAGAATATTTGGATCAGTTTGTTGTCTTTATTGATGACATCCTCATATATTCCAAAAGCCGTAAAGATCATGAACACCATTTGAAGCTGGTACTCCAAAGGCTTCGTAAAAACAAGCTATATGCCAAGTCAAAGAAATGCGAGTTCTGGCTTGAGGAAGTAACATTCTTTGGGCACTTGGTGTCAAAACATGGAGTATCTGTTGACCCGGCGAAGATTGAAGCAATACAAAGTTGGGAGCAATCGAAGTCGGTAACCGAAGTACGTAGCTTTCTGGGCTTAGCTGGTTATTATCGGAGATTTGTGGAAGTATTTTCTCGAATCGCTACTCCGTTAACTCAGCTGACTCAGAAAGATACCAAATTTGTATGGAGCGAGGAATTCAAAAAGAGTTTCCAAGAGCTTAAGAGGAGACTCATTTCGGTACCTGTTCTGACAATACCATCTGGTTCAGATGGATTTTTTATCTACAGCGATGCTTCAAGCAAAGGGTTAGGATGTGTTCTCATGCAATCTGGGAAAGTCATAGCCTATGCCTCGCGACAAATTAAAGAGTATGAGAGGAATTATCCTACTCATAATCTAGAGTTTGCAGTAGTCGTTTTCACGCTAAAAATCTGGAGGCACTATCTATATGACGAGAAATTAGAGATATATTCAGACCATAAAAGCCTCAAATATTTCTTCACCCAAAAGGAACTCAACATGCGACAACGACGTTGGTTCGATCTATTAAAAGATTATGACCACACCATTCAATACCATCCTGGAAAAGCAAACGTGGTAGCTGATGAGTTGAGTAGAAGATCATATGCAGGAACGAGTGCGATGATATCAAGTATATGCATAGAACCAACTTTAATTGATAAAGTTAAATTTGCTCAAGACACAGACCTGAAGGCCGGAGCTAATGCGTATGAAGAAGAAAGTACAAGAAGGTGCTATTCCAGAAGCAAGAATCGATGAAGAAGGAATACTTCGAGTACACTCCAGACTTTGTGTTCCTAACGACTCTGATTTGAAGTACAAGATCATGATGGAAGCACACAATACACTGTTTGTAATCCATCCTGGAAGTATTAAAATGTATCGTGATCTTCGACATACATTTTGGTGGAACAATATGAAGAGAGAGATTGCAAAGTTTATCTCGAGGTGTTTAACATGTCAACGTGTAAAGGCGGAGCATCAAGTGCCTAAGGGTCCATTGCAACCACTTGAGATTCCGAAATGGAAGTGGGAACACATTACCATGGATTTCGTTATGGGTCTTCCCACGGTTTCTCAAGGCATAAATGTTATTTGGGTTATTGTTGATATATTAACCAAGTCTGCTCATTTTTTGCCGATACGGGAGACTTATTCCCTTGAACGTCTTGCTCATATGTATGTAAATGAGATTGTGAGATTGCATGGCATGCCAGTATTCATAGTTTCGGATCGTGACCCAAGATTTACTTCACGATTTTGGGTTAGCTTGCAAAAAGCTATGGGTACGGATTTACGATTCAGTTCAGGATATCATCCTCAAACGGACAGACAATCAGAGAGGATTATTCAAACTCTTGAAGATCTATTAAAACTCTGTGTCCTAGATTTCAAAGGGAGTTGGGATAAATATTTACCATTGGTGGAATTTTTCTACAACAACAGTTATCAGGCAAGTAAAGGTGTGGCTCTATTCGAAGCATTATATGGACGAAAGTGTTGCTCTCTAGTATGTTGGGATGAGGTGGGTGAAGCAACATTGTTGGGACCAGAGTTGGTACGTATGACTACAGAAAAGATCCAAATGATTCGATAATATATACAAACGGCATAGGATCGACAAAAGAGTTATGCGAATCTTCATCGAAATGACGTGGAATTTAGTATTGCGGATCATGTATTGTTGCGTGGGGCTCCATGGAAGGGAGTTACAAGATTTGGGAAGAGAGGAAATCTCAATCCACGATTTATTGGTCCATTTCAGATTCTTGACCGAGTAGGAAATGTAGCCTATAGACTCGCGTTACCTCCAAGTATGTCTCGTGTTCATAATATTTTTCATATATCCGTGCTTCGTAAATATGTGAAAGACTCGAACCATGTTATTGAGTTAAAACTGGATGACATAGCCGAAAACTTAACGTACGAATAGGTACCTGTCAAGATCTTGGATAGGAAGAAGCATGTCCTACGAACAAAGGTCATACCACAAGTCAAAGTTTTGTGGAGGAACCATGCTATTGAGGAAATGACCTGGGAGTTGGAAACAGAAATGAAAGCAAGGTATCCTCACCTTTTTGAAACACCAGGTACGTACGTCAATTTCGAGGACGAAATTTCATAAGGAGGGGAGGTTGTAAGACCCCAACTTATTATTAATGAAATTGAATTCCCTCTATTTATTATTTTGAAATAGTAAGGGTTGATTTGATTAATGTGGTTAGTTATGGGTAAAATGCGCAAATATTTTAAATAAGCAAATGGTTATAAAATATTCATTGTTGTCGGGGAATATTCGTTTGGTCGTGGAATATTCTTACTGTCGGAGAATATTCGTACGACGGTGCAGCCTTGTATGGGCCCCATAACGGAAAGCGATTGGATGAAGAAAACGACAAGTATAAGTTGTTTATAAATAACGGCGTAGTTGTTACCGTTAATACTGTTGGAATACGCGGTGGTTAAAATACAGTAGCACATGGTATTGCACCAATTATTGATTCTTACGTAAGAAGGCACTACTCAATAATTGTTACAATAATTACTGTTCAATATTTTATTTTATTGATTCAATAATTGCTACATTGATATTTTATATTATGGTTGTTTTAATAATTGTCACTACACAATATTTTTCATTATCAGATTAATAATTCATATTATTTGAATAATATTATTAGATAGCATTATTAGCAATGTCTAGAAAGTTCTGTCTAAGGAGGGGTTTGGTCACCTAATTGCGCGCCAATAAGGAGAAATCCTTATTGGAAAGCCCCATCTTTCCTGGGAACGGTCTGGTTGTCGATATTGTAATTCTGTAATATTATTCGTGAATAATTAATTATTAATTTATATGATAAGAAAAATATTTATTTTATGTGGATATAGATGGAGAAAATTTTAAAGTGATAATTGTTGAAAAATTAATACTTTATCTTTTCTGATAAAATAATTCATTTAAATATATTATTATATTTTAATAATATAATAATGGTGATATTTTTGTAATGAATGTGGGATATATGAGTATATGAGGAGGAAGAGTATTTTTGTTTCTAAAGATATTTAAAACATGTTTTTCATGTTTGTGGACCCCATTTCTTGACTGAAAATTGAGTATATTATGTAAAATCGTCCGTTTGTGGATTTTGGTCAACTTCTGCTTGGAATTTGAAAAAACTTAAAGTTAAAAAGTTATAGAGAATTGAATTTCCTATGGAAATGACATAAGATTTGAATTTTTTAGATAAAAGGGCTATTTATTGTGAATTATTAAAGTTCTGAAGTTCTAGAATAATTAATTTTTGAAGTTTTAATTATGTTTTTAAGAAAAATGTTTTTGGTGAGTTGAGTGGGTCTTGCATGTGATATAAATTGTTGAATTCAGATCTTCAAAAGTGGGCATAAGAAATTTAAAAAAAAATTATAATATTTTATTAAATTTTCTGCTTTGGTGTTCTAAGCAATTTCCTATAAATAGGGTGCTTAGGTTAGAATTGAAAATCACACCAGAAACTAAAGTTTTTTCTCTCTTTTTCTCTCTATATTATCAAGCATATTCTTGTGAGTATTTTGATACTTTGAGTGTTGTTATACGATATATCCAGTATTCTAGTCAGAAGTACTGTCTTTTCGAGGTAAGGGATATTATTTTTTTAAAATATTATTATTTCTTTCAATATCATTATGCCAGAATTTTGGTAAGATTTTTCTTGTAAAATTCTTGTCTTTTAGTGTCGGGGTTACTATTCACGTATACGATACTATTCATGAATACGACACTATTCACAGAAAAATTAAATTTTCGTTTTTGTCTAAAATATCTATTATGGATACTAGCTTTGATTGTATCCATGTTTTGATCATTCTTAAATTTTACTTCACTATGAGTATTTATGAAGTATTTTTAAACTCAGATTGTTTAAAGTACGAATCCTTAATATTTGTTCTTTTGTTTCACTGGATTTGTTTTCTTTAAATTATTTTTCATCATCCTCAGTCCTAAATGATGATATTACTGCATATCTTTGGCCTGTAGTGCAAAGATTAATGATTTTCTGATGAATATCTTTGGCCCGTAGTGCAAAGATGAACAAGTGTTGAGATGAACATGACCAACTGATGAATATCTTTGGCCTGTAGTGCAAAGATGAATATTTGATTCAAGATGAATATTGATTGATGTTACAGGGATAAAATATTGATGATTGACTTTTGAATTCATAGATAATAATAGATTTCATTCTCTACGTAACTCATCTATGAATTATTATTTCCGCTGCGAATATTGATCTGAAAATTGTTATCTATTGTATTTTATCAGATTTTTCCCTATTGAAGACTAACGATAATTTGTTCTATATTATCTTAGTCATAATATTCTTTACTGAGCTAGTTGAGCTCACCCTTTTCTTTTTTGTTCCATTTTTCTTCTCAGTAGGCGAGAATATAGCGAGTTCTAGTCGGGGTATGGAATGATGGTTCTAGAGAGTTATTTTAATAGTCCTCACTATTTTTGTAAAATAATGTATAAATAATTGTAATCAGGACTTATTTGTGTGTAGATATTGTCTAGATGACAATATTTGTATTTAACCTCACAGTTTAAGTGTTGTCGTATTTTGCACGACAATTGTATTAATAAAGTTGTAGTTGTTTCTATACCATGTATTCTGGCGACTCAGAATGGGTGTTGTATACCTATTTTGGGGACGTCACAGAAGTGGTGATTTCTGAGGTGCTACTAAGTTGCGTTGATTTCGACTTCTTAAGGACTTAGTAGCAAAACGAGTTGATCTTGATTTCGTAGAGTTGAACTTTCTTGGAGATTTGGCAGCAATTTAGCTTGAAGTTCGTGATTACTGTTTGATTGAATCTCTATGCCCTTTTATAGACAACCTCGAGATTTTCCTTTTGGAAAGTTATCGTTGTGTATTTAATGTTCCGATCCTATAAGATCTCTAATGTTAACTTTTAGGGAGGATGTACCAGCTTACTTTTAGCTATGATAGGTCACTTCTAACTGCTGCAGTACTAACCACGTGGGTGATGTCACATCGCCAAACTAGTTGTTAGACAAAACTCGATCTAATCTTCAATTTGAACTGAGGATGATCGACAAACACTCAAGTTCTTCACTCTTCAAGGTTGCTCAATGTTAATCAAATGTCAGCCCTGACATATGCTAAGAATTTGTCTCATCGTAGAGTTTCATATAAATCGTGGCGTGATCGTAGAGCTTTTGTCTTATTCCACTCCACGATCTGTTCTACTATTTTCTTGCTCAACGGATTGATATGCACTTTACGATTTTCTCTACGATTTTTGTACAAACTCTGCGATCTTTGTTTCGCCTTACAATCTTAGAGCAGACATTACGATTTTTCTGCAGACTCTGCGATCTTAATTTAGCTTTATAAACTTCTGTAAGCTCTACGATCTTGAACTGAATGTTATACGATATATTTTCTGACTCTACAATCTTCAATACACTTTACGATTTCTCAGAGTAGCTTTATGATCGTTTAATTAACAATAAGATCGATTCAGTCCTATCATCTATTCATTTGATTAACTTCAATAGATTAACCTAACAAATTTGGTCTTTTATTTTAAGTCCATGTATATCATATTCTCATTTAAGGACTTTACAAATGCTACTGGCACAAATATACAATAATATTATCTCATCACCATCAAATCAAATATACAAGTCGTAACAAAATCTATTACTTTACTTATCAATCAATACCAATATATAATAAGGTAAGAGGCGATCCACAATTCAATTTCTCGAGTCAATTTGGATTGTTAAAGCCAATTCATCGAGTTTGGCTTGAATTAATACATTGACTCTTCCCCTTCTTCATTCTTCCATCTTTTCAATCCTTTCTTTTTTCTATTTCTTGAGCAGGCTAACAATCACTCATAGGGAAATCAATTGCCCTCACTTTTTCTTTTGTTCTGTATCTCTCCCTCCCCTGACACGCATCCCAAATCTCTCATTCTTTATCTCTAATTTACCCTAAACTTCTTTTGTAATACCCCAACCTTTTATGAATAAGATTTAATTTCATTTATATATTATTCTAAATAGTTAGGTATTGATTTAATAAATGTTATAGTTAAGGGTGAGATAAGCAAATTATCAAATAAATAGCGTGTCAGGGAATATTCATTTTGTCGGAGAATATTTGTTTTGTTGGAGAATATTCATTTTATCGGGAAATATTCTTTCTGTCGGGAAACATTATATTCGGTAAAGTACGACGACGTCGAAATAACCAATCATTGGTAGGCCCCATAACGGAATAACTGTCGGATATGGAAAGCGATAAAATTAACCTTTTTATAAAATAACGACAAAACTTTTATCGTTAATTGTTGAAATACCCGGTGATAAAAGTATAGTAATACGAATTATTCCACAATAGTACGCGGTATTACAAAGTAACACACGGTATTGCACAGTATCTCTAATTATTGATTCTTACGTAAGAAGTCACTCAGTATTTCATTCAATAATTGTCATAGTAGTTGCTGCATATTATCTCAATTATTGATTCAATAATTGTTATAGTAACATCTATACAATATTTTATATTATTAAATCAATAATTGTCACAAAATAGTTACTCATATTATTTGATATGATATAATTATTAGTTAGCGTTATTGGAAATGTCTAGAAAGTTCTATCAAGAAAAGGGTTAGGTTATCTAATTGCGTGTCAGTAAAGAGAAATCCTTATGAGAAAGTCACTTCTTTCTTGGGAACGATCAGGTTGTCAGTATTGTGAATCTATAATATTAATTATGAGTAATTATTGAAAGATTGAAGAGTTGTAAATAATTGATGAATAAAAATTGTTGATAAATATGATAAGTAAATATTTGTTCAATTTTGATATAAATAGAGGAATTTAGTATGAGACATTTGTTGAAAGTTTGACATATTTTTCTACAGAACCATAATTATCTTTTCCGATAAAATATTTATTCAAATATATTATTATAATAATAGTATAATTGTAAGATCCCAACTTTTATGAATAAAATTAAATTTTCTCTATTCAATATTTTGAAATAGTAAGGGATGGATTTGATTAATGTGGTTAGTTATGGGTAAAATGCGCAAATATTTTAAATAAACAAGTGGTTATAAAATATTCATTGTTGTCGGGGAATATTCGTTTGGTCGTGGAATATTTTTGTTGTCGAAAAATATTCGTTCGATGGCACAACCATTTGTGGGCCCCATAACGAAAACTGTCGGATGAAGAAAACGACAAGTATGAGTTTTTTTTTTATAAATAACGGCGTAGTTGTTACCGTTAACACTGTTGGAATACCTGGTGGTTAAAATACAATAATATGTGTGGTTGCACAGTAGCACACGGTATTGCACAATATTTTTAGATTACTGATTCTTATGTAAGAAGGCACTACTCAATAATTATTACAGTAATTATTGTTCAATATTTTATTGATTCAATAATTGCTACATTAATATTTTATATTATTGTTGTTTTAATAATTATCACTGCACAATATTTTCCATTATCATATCAATAATTCATATTATTTGAATAATATTATTAGATATCATTATTGGCAATGTCTAAGGAAGTTCTGTCTAGGAAAGGAGTTTGGTCACCTAATTGAGCGCCAGTAAGGAGAAATCCTTATCGGAAAGCCCCATTTTTCTTGGGAACGACCTAGTTGTCATTATTGTGATTCTGTAATATTATTTGTGAAAAATTAATTATTGATTTATATGATAAGAAAATATTTATTTTAAATGGATATAAATGAAGGAATTAATGCTGAGGTGTTTTATCAGTATTTTGTCAGAATAGAGGTGTTAAAAATTATCCGTATGTGGATTTTGGTCATTTTTTATTTGGAATTTGAAAAAACTTTCTTCTACAAAGTTGTAGAGAATTAAATTTTATATGGAATGGTCATAGAATTCGTATTTTTCTGATAAAATGGCTATTTATTTTGAATTATTGAAGTTTTGAAAATAAATATTTTTAATTAAAAACATGGGTGGACCTCACTCTTGTCCTTTATTGGTGAGAAATGTGCTGAAAATTATTTCAAAAGTGGCGAACTCATTTTTTCAAAGATGGATGCGTAGAAGCCACCGTAAGGATTTTGTCAATCCTGATGTGCTAAGCATTTTCTATAAATAGGGTGTTTAGTTAGAATTGAAAATCACACCAGAATCAGAAGTTTTCTCTCTCTGTAATATTGAACGTATTTTTGTGAGCATTTAGATACTTTGAGAGTTGATAAGCAGTGCAAGTTTTTTTTAGCATTATATCCAATATTTCAGCCAAAAAGTACTATTATTTTGAGGTAAGGGATGCTATTTTTTTTCGTAAATGATATTTTTTTTCCTTCAATATCATTATACCAAAATATTGGTATGAATTTTATTATGAAATTTTTAACTTTTCATATCGAGGTTACTATTTACGTATACGATACTCTTTACGTATACGTTACTATTCACAAATACGGTACTATTCACGAGTACTATTCACGAAGTATGATTTTCTTATGAAACTTTTACCTTTTCTTGTCGGGGTTACTATTCACGTATACGACATTATTCACGAATACGATACTATTCACAGAAAAATTAAATTTTCTTTTCTGTGTCCAAGTTGTCTGTTATGGTTCCTATCTTTGATTGGATCTATGTTTTAAACTTTATTCTTGAATTTTGTTCCACAATTAATTATTATGGAGTATTCTTGAACTCGGATAAACTAAATTATAAATCCCTAATCGTGTCATTTATCTCTTTGGATTCGTTCTTTAAAATATTTTTCATCATCCTATGTAAGACCCCAAATTTTATGAATAAAGATTTAATTTTTCGAAATATATTTTTTTAATATTAAGGTATGGATTTGATATAATGTTATAGTTTTGGGTAGTATTTACAGATTTTGAAAAGTATGCAAGTTGTCATAAAATATTCGTACGACGGTACATTCATTGGTGGACCCCACAACGGAATTACTGTCGGAGTGAGAAAATGATAGAAATATCTTTTTATGAAAATAACGGCGAAAGTTTTACCGTTAACGGTTAAAATACCTGTGACACTCCCAAATCCGGGTACTTCATTCCCACAAAATTTGGTGTTCACTTACCAAAACCATTATATCTAACTATCCATTATAAAGGATAAAGACATAATTTAAATAACTTAAACAATAATTTTTCCCATTAAAGGGTTACATTATAATCTCAAGATAAATCCCAGGTAATCTAAGCTTAAAATCATTACATCAGTTTGCAGAATACATCATATATTAAAACAAGTCTTTAACATACTTCATTACAATAACAATTCTCATAAGTCTTCAACACTTGAACATCTTTCCCTTTCCTTTGCTAGTAGATGGCTCATCGAATTTCTCTATTTTAGCTGCAGTGTTAAGTGCAAGAGTGAGCAAACAATTGCTCAATAATATAGGAAGTAGCAATGATAATAATATGAGAATAAACAACGAATGCTGGACAATAATGAACTTGTTCTACGAATCAAAATAGAAAACAAGTTCGAAATCAATATCTGAGGGTCTTAAGACCATGAACTATGTCTCTGGTATTCAGGTATTATTACCTCAACCTTAACAGTCATTCAGACTATACAGGCCCTTCTTAACGTACTTAGGGGGATCAACCCTTTGTACCATTTATTGTGCACAAACATCTAAACGTTACACGTACAAAATCTCCTATGCTAGGGTTGTTCGTCTCAGCTTGAATTTAGAATTTCCACACTAAAGAAAGTTTAGCTCGGAACTAACTTATTAGTGTTTCTAGAATTTTAGAACACTATTCGATTATAGATTAATTCAATCAACAAAGGTTTGCTTACTACTTGAAGGTTTAATACAATAATAAAGCTTTGAACAAGGTTATCAAAGTCAAAGATTGAATAACAATAATATATAATTGAGTTAACATGATATACATGCAAAGCGCTATATTCAGAAGAGTTAGAACAATCTTCTTTGAATCAATGTACTAGAACAATATATGCTTCGAATGATAATAAGGAAAGTAGAACTCGCTCGATATAACAAATTAGGTTACAAGAGCTTGTACAATCATAAACGAGATAGAATCAATAGGCTTGCTTAACTTCAATGTAAAATTTAGGAATAAAGAGATTGCTTGACTTAAAGATAGCATAGCTATGAAATAGGCGTAATTGTAATTGAGATAGAGTAAATAAACTTGCTCAATAATCACAAGGTAGAGTTAGGAAACTTGCTCAACGAAAGTTTAGGGTAAGAAACTTGACTTGTATGTAAGCTATACAAGTAATAATATTCGCCAATTACCCTACATATATCATTGAAATCGCAACAACAATTAGTTACATTAACATCCATTTCATTAGTTTAGTTTTCATTTTAATCAAGTCTATAATCCTTAACTTAGGACTTGATTATCCTACTCATTCATGTAACACAAAACTGAATTCTCAATTATATCATAGTATACGACATGGTGATTGTAAAATAATTCCAATTCAAGTGACATCACATTACGAACTTTCACAACTCATTAATTCATAATCTATAATTTTGGCGTTGTGATTACAATACACTACTATGCCTTGTAACATGTTTTCGGTCCTTTACAAACCATTAAATTATGTTAAGTTAACAATTTCCAAGCTATGTTGTTAACAGCTCAACACTGGGTCTGACTGACCACTAGTGCGGCCGCGCCAGTTGTACACTGGATTACAGTGTGCCCGTACGGCAACAGCGCGCCCGCACCACAATACAACGCGTCCACTCCGAGACACAGCGCACCAGCGCGATGCATTAGTTTCAGTTTTTACAGAATGCGAACTTAGACTCTGTTATAGGCCAAAAATCCCAATTCCACAGAAAATCACCCAACTTCAACATCTAAAACTTTGGAATATCCTAGTTAAGCATGTTACACACCATTCTATATATAAAACATCACATCTACATCATTTTGAGGAATCAAAACCATAGTTTTTCTAAATTTCTTCCATTTTGACACTGTTAACGAATTCGATTACCACGAATTCGTTTCTTAATCAATTGACATGATTTAAACTACGCCGCTTTCATTTCTTCACATACTAACATAATCCAATAACAAATTACAGAATACAACACATATAATGCATGAAATTTGGTACTTTCTAAGGCCATTTTTCAAATATGAACACTGATATTTCATTTTCTTTTTACACACCAATTTCTCACGAATTTGACCAACAAGTATCAATCATATATGATGATTATCAGATTTTACAAAACTATATGCACATATATCTACCATAATTCACGTGATTACCAAATCATACCAAGAAGATATATATATATATATATATATATATATATATATATATATATATATATATATATATATACCACCATACTAAAAGTAAAAATAAAAATAGTTTATACCTTGAACCTTTGATTGTATGATAGCAAATTCCCTCTCTATCATTCTCCTTCTTGATTCCACTCTCAATTCTCTGAAATTCTCACCAAGCTCTCTCCCTCTCTCTGCTATCTAGAAAGCCTTAGAAAAGTAATACGTGAAATAAAATGCGCAACATATAACTGGCTTCCACGTTCATCCGATAAAAACCAAAAAGGCTCACGTCAGTTAAAATAAAACAAAAGCCATAAGGCTACGTTTGGTTACACACTACTTCCCCATACTAGATTATTTAAATAATATTTATATTATATAGTTACTACTTGTCACACATGTAACCATTTTAATAGCTTATAATTTATAATTATAAGAATTATATTCTTATTATAATTATGCTTATAATAAATAATTAAATAATTATATATCTAATTTAATTAATAAATTAGAAATGTCACTTTTTTTAATTTATTTATTTTCTTTAATTAAACAATTCATTTAATTTAATTATTTTCTTAAATATCAAGCAATTGATTTAATTTAATTATTTTCTTAAATTAAATCCTTCAAATAAAATTATCATTACTCAATTTAATTACTAAATTAATTCACCACAATTCATCTATTATTTATTTTCCTCAATAAATAAATTATTTAAAATATTTATTTAATTTAATAAATATTTAAATTAAATTATAAATTTCTCGATTATTACATCATTTCCTCCTTAAAAGGATTCTGTACCCAGAATCACAACTCGAAAAATTTATTTTTTATATTCTTCCCTCCTTAACAAGATTCTGTCCCCAGAATCGCTATATAAAATCAAGCAAACAACTGAGGATAATTATTCATCATAACGCTTTCAAGTTCCCACGTACCTTCCTCAACATTGTGGTTTCTCCATACTACCTTAACAGAAGGTAACACTTTATTCCTTAGTACCTGCTCTTTTCTGTCAACAATTTGAACAGGGACTTTTTCATATGACAAATCTTTCTCAAACTGTAAGGGTTCATATTCTATAACATGTTTATAATCAGGTTTATATGGCCTTAATATTGATACATGGAAAATATTATGAATATGCTCCAACTCTGGAGGTAAAGCTAACTCGTATGCTACTTCACCAACTCGTCGAAGCACTTCGAAATGTCCTATAAATCTAGGGCTCAATTTCCCCTTCTTACCAAACTGAATTTTCCCCTTCCAGGGAGACACTTTCAAGAAAACATAACTACTGACATTGAATTCTCTATTTTGTCGATGCTGATCGACATATTTCTTCTGTCTATCTTGTGCGGCTATCAATCTTGCTCGAATCACTTTAATGATTTTGACTGTTTGTTGTACCAATTCTGGACCCAATAGTTGACATTCACCTACCTCATTCCAGCATAACGGAGTTCTGCATTTTCTGTCGTATAACGCTTCGTAAGGCGGCATGCCAATACTTGCGTGATAAATATTAATATAGGCAAATTCTACCAACGGTAAATGATCATCCCAATTTCCCTTGAAATCCATGATACATGCTATGAGTATATCTTCTAGTGTTTGGATGGTTCTCTCACTCTGCCCGTTGGTTTGAGGATGGTACGCTGTGCTCATTTTCAGCTGTGTTCCCAAGCACTCTTGTAGTCGTTTCAAGAAATTAGATGTGAAACGTGAATCTCTGTCTGATACAATGGACACAGGTACACCGTGTCTTGACACAATTTCCTTCACATATAGGTTTGCTAACCGATCTAGGGTAAATCTAATCTTGATTAGCAAAAAGTGTGCCGACTTCGTCAGTCGATCGACAATCACCTAAATGACATCATAACCTTGTTGGGTTGTTGGAAGACCTACCACAAAATCCATTGTGATATGCTCCCATTTCCATTCTGGTATCTCCAACGGTTGTAACAATCCGCTTGGCCTTTGATGTTCAGCTTTAACTTTCTGACACGTTAAACATTTTGCCACGCATTCAACCACATCCCTCTTCATATTCGGCAACCAAAAATGATGTCTAAGATCCTAGTACATATTTGTACTCCAGGGTGAATCGAATATCTTGAATTGTGAGCTTCTCTCAGAATTTTTTCTTTAACTTCTGGTACTTGCGGAACCCAAATTCTCCCTTCGAATTGAAGTAACCCTTCCGAATCGATTTTGAATTTGTTTTCCTCACCTACAAATATTTTCTATTTTATCTTTTCATAGTCTTCATCCTGAAGTTGTGTATTTCTCACCTTATCTACCAACATTAAACTATTTCCCATCTGGAACAACTTTTCATTGGATTCTGTCGGATATTTAATTTTTAACTCCATCTTAGCCATTTCCGACACTAGTTTCTCTTGAACAGTCAACACCATTAACTTTTCCTGTCCCTTCCTACTTAGAGCATCAGCGACAACATTTACCTTTTCGGGATGAAAGAAAATTTCGCAATCATAATCTTTGATCAGCTCCAACCATCTTCTTTGTCTCATATTCAAATCTTTTTGCGTAAAGATATACTTCAGTTGTAAGACCCCAACTTTTATGAGTAAAGATTAATTTCTCTCGAAATATATTTTTGAATATTATGGTGTGGATATAATATAATGTTACAGTTGTGGGTAATATTTACAAATTTTGCAAAGCAAACAAGTGGTTAAATAATATTTGATTGGTCGGGGAATATTTGTTTTAACAGGGAATATTCGTACGACGGCACAATCATTGGAGGACCCCGCAACGGAAGTATTGTCGTAATAAGAAAACGACAGAATTATCTTTTTATAAAAATAACGGCGGAAGTGTTACCGTTAAAACTGTTGAACTACCCGGTAGTAAAAGTACAGTAATACGCGTGGTTGCATAGTAGCACATGGTATTGGTTATTGATGCTTACGTGAGAAGTCACTCAGTTATACTCAATTATTACTACAGTAATTGCTGCATCATATCTCTCATATTATTGATTCAGTTATTGTCACAGTATCATCCGCATAATATGTTATATTATTAAATAAATAATTGAGACGACAAAGTTATTCATATTATTAAATTGCAATATTTACAATGTCTAGAAGTTCTGTCAAGGAGAGGTTTGGTCATCTAATTACGCGCCAATAAGAAGAAATCCTTATCAGAAAGCCCGCTCTTTCCTAGAAATGACCTGGTTGTTATATATTGTGAGTTATAATATTAATGATGAATAAGTTCGTGTGATTAAAAATGAATTTGATAGTTCCGTTGTGTTGGGATTATTAGTGTTAGTGGAAATCGACATCTATTCCGATGATAATTGATGTCTGGGGGTTATATTGATAAATCGGGTAATTAATCGGATAAATGAGCAATTAATTGCTACTAATTCACATGCTTATATAACTATTTATTCACATGTGTGTACTATTGAATCACATTCATGTACTATTAGGAGAGTTGGTGCAAGATTAATAATACTTACATGACTAAGTTAAAAATGGAGGTATAGATGGAGGTACTATACTGTAATTCATATTTTCACATGATTATAACTATTGATTCACATGATTGAACTATTGATTCACATTATTTACTATTAGGGAAGGTGGTGCAAGTTTGATAATACTTGTAGGATTAAATTAAAAATAAAAGAAAAGTTGGAGGTATTGTACTGTAATATTTCGAACCCCAAAACGTGCAATTATCGAAACTATATTTTCCTATAAATAGAAGCTTATTCTTCCTTTATTTCTCACCAATCCACTAAAGCTATAGAGCAATTATTATAGAGAAAAATTATAGAGATAAAGAAGAAGAGAAGTCCGCTACCTCACTATTCCAATATCCTGTTCCTTCTAAGGCAAGGGATATTATTTCTTTCGTATTCATGAAGAGAGCTTCTGTTATTCCATTCTTTATTATTATGTTGGAATAACCTGTCTATGTGGAGTGCCGCATACATGGTGAAATTCTTCCGTTATTCCATTCCTTATTATTATGTTGGAATAACCTGTCTATGCGAAGTACCACATACATAGTGAAATTCTTTTGTTATTCCATTCTTTATCATTCTATTGGAATATCCTGTCGGTGCGTATTACGCCTGTCCTGGTTCCACTAATTATTATGCTGTTGGAATAACCTGTCTGTGCGGTCTATCGCATGCATGATGATTTTTGTTGTTATTCCATCATTTATTATTCTGTTGGAATATCCTGTCTGTGCGGATTACGCTAGACCTAGTTCTATTTTTTATTATTCTATTGGAATAACCTGTCTGTGCGTTCTATCACATGCATGGTGAATTCTTCTGTTATTTCATTCTTTATTATTCTGTTGAAATATCCTGTCTGTGTGAATTACGCTAGACCTGGTGTAAAACCCCAAATTTTACGAATAAAGATTTAATTTTCTCAAAATATTTTTTTTAATATTATGGTGTGGATTTTAGATAATGTTATAGTTGCTGGTAGTATTTATAAATTTTGCAAAGTATGCAAGTTGTTATATAATATTCGATTGGTCGGGGAATATTCTTTTTGTCGGAGAATATTCGTACGACAGTACAATCATTGGTGGACCCCGCAACGGAATTATTGTCGGATTAAAAAACGACAAAAATATTTTATGAAAATAACGGCGGAAGTTTTACCGTTAAAACTGTTGAACTATTCGGTAGTAAAAGTACAGTAATACGCGTGATTGCATAGTAGCACACAGTATTGATTATTGATGCTTACGTGAGAAGTCACTCAGTTTTGTTCAATTATTGCTACAGTAATTATTGCATAGTATCTCACGTTATTTGATTCAATTATTGTCAATATTTTATATATTATTAAATCAATAATTGAGACGATAAAGTTATTAATATTATTATTTATAATATTAACGATGTCTTGAAGTTCTGCCAATGAGAGGTTTGGTCACCTAATTGCGCGCCAATAGGGATAAATCCTTATAGGAAAGCCCCCTCTTTCCTGGGAACGACCTGATCGATTAATATTGTGAATTATAATAATGATGATAAATGTTATTAAATATATTGAGGTATTTTTTTTATGAAGTCACGGAAGTTTATATATATATATATATATATATATTATATAAATTTTGTTTTATTAGTATTATTAATGTAATAAAAGAGAAACACTTTTTATATAAAACAGAATACTTTTATAAAGTTATTTGTTTTATTAGACAATAATTAGAATATAATATATTTTATTATGCATAGTATTTTGCATAGTAAAATCTTTTTATATTAAACAGAATATTTTATAAAGTTATTTGTTTTATTAGACAATAATTAGAATATATTATATTTTATTATGCATAGTGTTTGCATAGTGCCTGCATAGTATTTTGCATAGTAAAATCTTTTTATATAAAATAGAATACTTTTATAAAGTTATTTATTTTATTAGACAATAATTAGAATATAATATATTTTATTATGCATAGTTTTTGCATAGTACCTGTATAGTGTTTGCATAGTAAAATCTTTTTATATAAAACAAAATACTTTTATAAATTTAATTGTTTTATTAGATTTTAAATAATATATATATATATATATATATTATATTTTATTGCATAGTATCCTTTCTATTTTCCTATAAATAAGATGCTTAGTTAGAATTGAAATAACACCAGAAATTCAGAGAATTCTCTTCTATAATCTTGAGCGTATTTCTTTAGAGTTTTAAGAAGCTTTGAGCGTAGTGTAAGTTTTCTTCAAGTATATCCCCGTCCTACTCATCGGAGTACTCTTCTTTATAAGGTAAGAGATATTATTTATTGTACTCGTAAGGGGTATTATTTCTTTCGTATTCATGAAGAGAACTTCTGTTATTCCATTTTTTATAATTCTGTTGGAATAACCTGTATATGCGAAGTACCACATACATGGCGAAATTCTTCTGTTATTCCATTCCTTATTATTATGTTGGAATAACCTTTCTATGCGAAGTACCACATACATAGTGAAATTCTTCTGTTATTCCATTCTTTATCATTCTATTGGAATATCCTGTCGGTGCGTATTACGCCTGTCCTGGTTTCATTAATTATTATGCTGTTGGAATAACCTGTCTGTGCGGTTTATCGCATGTATGGTGATTTTTGTTGTTATTCCATCCTTTATTATTCTGTTAGAATATCCTGTCGGTGCGAATTTCGCCTGACCTGGTTCCGTTCTTTATTATTCTGTCGGAATATCCTGTCTGTGTGTTTACGTATGTCCTGATTCCTTTATTTATTATTCTGTTGGGAATAACCTGTCTGTGCGATCTATCGCATGCATGGTAAATCCTTATGTTATTCCATTCTTTATTATTTTGTTGGAATAACCTGTCTGTGTGGATTACCACATGCATAATGAATGATCCTTTGTATTCATTTCTTATTAAATTGTGAAAATGATCTGGCTATGTGAATTACCGCATGGCGGGCAAAAATCCATTTGCAGTTTCATATATTCTATTATACACAGTTGGTTAAAGCTTTGCCTTCTATATTCCTTGAAATTAGTGGAATATCCTGGATATTTGCACTTCATCCAGTATCTTTCCGTGGAAACATTCTTCTGAGCATTCTTGAATTTTTCTCCACAAAGCAGTATCATGTTGACTATTTGGACATTATTGAGTTCAGGATAAATTAACTTATAAATCTTTAAAATTTATTCTTGAACTTGTTTTATTGAATTATTATGTCATTGTCATGATGAGTTATGTTGGTTATTATGTGAAAACATGAAAGTTTCTTAGAAATCACAAAGGGTTGAAAATCGGATTTTGGTAAAAATGGAATATGAAATTCAATTGACCATATTTCCTATTATATTTTAAATTTTTGAGTGTGGTCAAGTTCTAGAGTTAGATGTATGAGTTTTCTAACTTATCCAAGTGGAATCACTAGAAAAGGTGTTGTAGATTTTTGTGTGGACTGATTTTAGCAAAGGAGTCAAAAACTGCAAAGTACCAAAAAGCTACTGCCCATAAATTTAAAAGGGCATTTTCAGCCACTTAATTTGTGAGAAAAATTTTGGCCTTTTGGGAAATGGAAATATATGGTATAAAGTACATCCTGTCCAAAAATAAGCTCATTCTGACTTAAAATGAGCAAGTTATGACCATTTCAATATTTAGATTTTTCTGACAAAAAATACTATAACCGGAGTTCTATAACTCCGGTGACCATGAAATTTAAACCGGAAGCTCACGTTAACAGGTGTAAGATCCTGCCAAGATTTGGGAATTTCTGGAGTTAAACTTGAGGTAGCTAATTTCTTAAGGAATTAATTAGAAATTGATTTTTGAAAAATACTTAAGAGAGTTGAAAAATTCTAAAAAAATACTTGTTGTGTATGAAATATATGTATATATGTTTGGACAAAGGATAGAAAAATAATAAGTTGATTTGGTAATTTTTCATGAAAATGGTTTAATTTCAAACATATGAGTTAAATATGTTATGTGAAGTTGAAGAATTGGTAAATAAGATTTTAGGGCTTGAAAATCCTATACTTAGTATATGCAGATTTTTGATGAGTGATTTGATCATTGGTGATAAAATTTTATGAGTATGACATTTTTGAATGATTAAATGCATTATTTGGTAAAGTGTAAATAATTGAAAAATATTATTTATAAGTTTAAGAAGTGATTAAAATATTGGTATAATATTAATAATATTAGATGATGAGTTTATTAAATGATTGATAATATTTGGATAAATTTAAAGTCTTTAATATTTATCCTTATTTTCGTTTGATTAATGCTTATATCATTGTCATAATCCTCATGCTTATATTGTGATGAAAATCATCTTTGACTTACGTGCATAGATGGACTTGGTATGATTATGATCAGGGATCATTTGGTATAATCATGACCTGTAATGTTGTAAATGATGTGGTAAAAGTCCTCAGTGACCTGTAGTGCATTGATGGACAGTTTTTGATATGATTATGATAAGGGATTATTCGGTATAGTCATGACCATTGATGATTTAATGAATATCCTTGGCTCGTAGTGCAGGGATGACTCGATGATGTGGTTTATTTATTAAGCTGAGTCTCAGCGATAAAAATTTATGAAAATCTTTTTAAATCATAGAAGATAGTAGATTTTATGCTCTACTTGACTCTTCTAATGGATTAATTATTTCGCTGCATTTAAACTTGATGTCTTTTGTATTTTATCAGTTTAACATTGTTGAAGGCTAATGATAATTTATTCTGCATTATCTTAGTCATAATATTTCTTACTGGGCTAGTTGAGCTCACCCTTTCTTTCACTGTTCTCTTCAGGAAATGAGATTATAGCTGAGAAGAGTCGGAGAACGGAGTGACGGTCCAGATGATAACATTACTAGTCCTCACTATTCTGTTAAATAGTGTGACAATAAATGTAATGAGGACTTCTTTGAGTGTGGATATTGTCTAGATGACAATATTCTTATTAAAACTCTCAGCTATGTTTTGTCGTATTTTTACACGATGTTTGTATAATTAAGTTGTATTTGTATTTTGTACCATGTATCTCGCGACTCAAGATGGGTGATGTATACCTATTTTTGGGGGCGTCATAGTTGGTATCAAAGCTTAGGGATATGATCCCTGGCTGAGATGTGAGACAAGAACTTGGAGGGGAGAGACGGGGAATTCCTTTGCTAGTATGACCTACCTAAGTTTATTTGGTATTTAATTGGTCGGTCAGTGTATAGGGATAATATGTGATATGTTAATTAACCCTTGTTTTGTGGCAGTATTTGAAAATGGCATCCGAAAATGTTGAGATAAGCAATGAAGCACATGAGACCGTTGAGACACCTTTAATCACTAACCAGGTTAATGTGATGTTAGACGAAGAAAAAATTAGAGATATCTACGTGGTGAGTGAAGAACTAATAGTTGCACCCGAGCTAGTTGCAGAGGTAGCAGCTGAGAGTGAGGAAGAAGAGGAACATGAGGAGAATTGGTTAGAAGAATTTTATGATCAAAATTTAGAATTACAAAATCGTATTCACGAGTTAGAAGAGCAGGCTGAAGAATGGCAGGTGGTCGTGGAACAAAGAGATGTAATAATTCAAAATTGTATTATCCGATGTGCGATGCTTGAACAGAAGCACTCTTTGGCAGAGTATAAGTTATTAGAGCTAGAATCTGAGAATGCTATGATCAAAGTTCATATGAAAGAAGAAGCAACTGAACGAATGAGAATAGATGATGCAAGGGTAAAAGTCGCACGACACGTAGATATTGTAGAAAAAGATGTCTGATCCAATAAGGCCAAGATAGATGAAATGGATTTTACTTTTTGGACAGCAATTGGGAGAATCCAACATCGAATTCGAAATTATCCTGTACAGAGCGGTCAACCCTAATTTGATATTGATCGAAGAGTAATGATTCGAATCATGGATCAGGAATGTGATGAAGCAATTAAGGGTTGAATGTACTCTACAGCAAAGTTAAGTCCAACTGGGATGTCCCAGACAAGTCAAAATCGGTAGTTTAAGAGAGAGCATTTTTTTTTTGTGACGAGGAACTTGAACAAAATTATCACGAGTAAGTTAATCATAAACTCTTGCGAAGTCTATACCTTGTTAGATACTGGTTCTACCCACTCTTTTATTTCATCTAGTTGTGTTCAATGTTTGAACTTGGCTCTTGAAAAATTAGACTTTGACTTATCTGTTGAAACTTCGTTTGGAGAAACCTTCATTACATCCACTATTTATAAATCTTGTTTAATTCAAATTGACACTTTCACGTTACCTGTAGATCTTATCTCTTTGAAAATACTTGCATTTGATGTGATTTTAGGAATCGATTGGTTAACTACTCAACATGCCAAAATTGATTATTTTCGTAAGGTTGTTAGCTTTTATATTCCTAACCAACCTATTATGAGAATTCAAGTAACCTAACCACTAAAGTCAATCATTGTCATATCAAGCCATTAGTAAAAAGCCCCAAGCCTTTCGCTGGTGACTTCCAAGTCTTAGAATACACCGAAGCCGGACTTTCTGTAGGGGACGCCGTGAATGACGATGGCAAGTTGATAGGTATTAATGTGACGTACTATCCAAGTCTTTGATGAGAGTCACAATTTTTAAACGATATTTTTATTGTTAATAAATTTTTTGACGTATTCTTAAAGACTTCTTAGCCTACCCTAGAGCGTGAAATCGAATTTTGTATTGACCCCAGTACAAAACCCATTTCTAAAACCCTCAAGTATTTCTTCACCCAAAACGAACGTATAATGCGCTAAAGACGTTGGCTCGAGCTGTTGAAGATTACGATCATACCATTCAATATCATTGTGGAAGAGCGAACGTGGTAGCTGACGCGTTGAGTAGAAGATCATATGCGTTTACAAGTGCGAATATACGAACCTACATGAAGATAACGAATATATGATTAGAACCGACTTTAGTCGATAATATTAAAGCTGCTAAAGCTACAGACCCGGAGATGATGAATACGAAGAAGAAGGTTCAAGAGGGCATTATTTTAAAAGCAAGAGTTACTGAAGAGAGCAAATATCAACCCTCGATTTAATTGGCCCATTTGAAATCCTTGATCGAGTAGGAACTGCGGCCTATAGACTCGTTTTACCGTCAAGTATGTTGCGTGTTCATAATGTTTTTAACGTATCGATGTTACGTAAATATGTGGATGACCCGAACCACATTATTAAATTAAAACTAGACGATATAGCAGAAGATTTAACGTATGAGGAGATACGTGTTAAAATCTTGGATAAGAAAGATCGTATTCAACACTCAAAGGTTCTACCTCAGGAGTTAGAATTTGAAATGAAGTCAAGGTATCCTCACCTCTTCGGCACACCTGGTACGTACGTAAATTTCGAGGGCAAAATTTCGTAAGGAATGGAGATTGTAAAATCCCAAATTTTACGAATAACGATTTAATTTTCTCAAAATATTTTTTTTTAATATTATGGTGTGAATTTGAGATAATGTTATAGTTGTTGGTAGTATTTATAAATTTTGCAAAGTATGCAAGTTGTTATATATTATTCTATTGGTCGGAGAATATTCTTTTTGTCGAGAAATATCCGTACGACAGTACAATCATTGGTGGACCCCATAACGGAATTATTGTCTGATTAAGATAATGATAAAAATATTTTATAAAAATAACGGCGGACGTTTTACCGTTAAAACTATTGAACTACTCGGTAGTAAAAGTACAGTAATACGTGTGGTTACATAGTAGCAAACGTTATTGATTATTGATGCTTACGTGAGAAGTCACTCAGTTTTGTTCAATTATTACTACAGTAATTGTTGCATAGTATCTCACGTTATTTGATTTAATTTTTGTCAATATTTTATATATTATTAAATTAATAATTGAGACGACAAAGTTATTAATATTATTATTTGCAATATTTACGATGTCTAGAAGTTCTATCAAGGAGAGATTTGGTCACCTAATTGCGCGCCAATAGAGAAAAATCTTTATTGGAATGCCCCCTCTTTCCTGGAAACGACCTGGTCGATTAATATTGTGAATTATAATAATGATGATAAATATTGTTAAATATATTGATGTGTTTTTTATGAAGTCACATAAGTTTATATATATATATATATATATATATATATATTATATATAAATTTTGTTTTATTAGTATTATTAATATAATAAAACAGAAAAGCTTTTTATATAAAACAGAATACTTTTATAAAATTATTTGTTTTATTAGACAATAATTAGAATATAATATATTTTATTATGCATAATGTTTTGTATAGTAAAATCTTTTTATATAAAATAAAATACTTTTATAATGTTATTTATTTTATTAGACAATAAGGAGATAGGAATTTTTCAAGTCAAACAAATCTAGCTTTAGTTGATGACGACAGTAATAAAATAAACGTCTTTCCTCGACAACGGCGCCAAAAACTTATTGGGCTTGTTTCGGGTTAACAAAACAGACTCTAGCTCATGTAATTATACACAGGTCAACAAGTAGTACATGTAACGATCGAGAAATTTTGTAATTAATTTAAATATTTATTGAATTAAATAAATATTTTTAATAAATTTATTTGTTGATATAAATAAATAATTTATAAAATTATGGTATAATAATTTAGTTAAGTGTGTATGTTAACTAAATTAAAATAATAGTAATTTTATTATTTGAGGATTTAATTTAATAAAATAATTAAATTAAATGAATCGTCTAATATTTAAGAAAATAATTAAAATAAATAAAATGATGTTCTAGTCTAATTTAATATTTAAATTAGATATGTAATGATTTATTAAGTATAAAGTATAATTATAATGATAATCATAATTATTATAATTATTAATGTAAGTTATTTAAATTAACGAAATTAAAGTGTGACACACGGAATCATATAATATAAATATTATTAAAATAAATTAGAAAAATAAATTGAGTATAGCCAAACAAGGCCTTGTGGCCTTTGCCTTATTTTAACTGACGCAACCTGTTGTGTTTGTTACCTGACATACGTGGGGGAGAAGGAGCTTGTTATATTACACTTATTATACCCTTAGCTAAGAGAGAAAACAGAGCGTGAGAGAAACACAATGGTTTTGAGAGAGAGTTTTCTGAGATTTTCAAGAGGAAGGAGAGTGTCACCATCTTTTGCTAACATACAATCAAGGATTTAAGGTATACTTTACTCTTAATTTCTATGTTTTGGGTTTTCAGTAATTATTCTTTGTGAATTGGAAGTTACGTTGGATTGTTGTATAAATGTGCATATAGTTTGTAGAATATATTAATTATCACATATAAGTAATATTTGGTTATCAAATTCGTGAAAATTGGGTTTGCAAGAAGAAAGTTAGAATAACAGTGTAATGTTTATGTAAAATAGCTTGTTTAAGTCCAAAATTTTATGTCTAATACTTGATAGAATCTGCAAATTGTTTTTTATTATGTTAATATGTCAAGAAACGAAAATAACGTAGTTTGAATGGTGTCAATTGGTTAAGAAACGAAGATTTGGCGATCAAATTCGTTAAAAGTGTTAAAATATGAAGAAATTGGAAAAATATGATCTTTGATCCTTAAAAGTTGATTATATATAATGTTATGTGGATAGAATTATGAATTGCATGCTTATTGATGTTATTACAAAATTTTAGTTGTTAGGCTTTGTGAATTTTTGTGGAAATTGGGATAAATTAGAGTGTTGGTGCAAAACAGGGCTGAAGCTGCTGCAGTTTCTGTCTGCGTACTGGCGCAGCCGCGCCATTACCATAGGCAGAAATGGCACAGCTTCACCAGATGGCCTTCTGAGATTCTACACTAGTGCAGCTGCGCCGGTGCCAAGGCTTGGGGCAGTGCAGCTGCGTCGTGCCCTGAGCAGAAATAGTATGTGTTTGTTAATTGCAGACCATAGTATGTACACCTAATTTAGTTTAGTAAGGATGATAAATATGTTAAACCCTATCATAAAATACAATAACATATTGTAATGTAATGTAATACTAGATATGGAGATTTTAAATTATCACTTGAACAAGTTATATAATGAATAAAAGTTGATGTTTACAAGGGTTAGAAGTGAATGATAAAGCTTATAATTAGGTGATAGTGAGATTTTAGATTCGTAAGTGGGGTTAACCAACATGATTAGAAATTAAGTTAAAGGTTATGGCTTAAATGGTGGGTTGAACCTATAAAGCTAATGTTAATACAACTAATTGGTATTACAATTTCAATGGTATGTGTAGGGTAATTGTTAACATTATTATATTTGTGTAGCTTACACACAAGGCAAGTTCCCTAACTTCATTCTCTTTATAATGAATGCAAGTTTCATAACTATGTTATCTTTTGATGTCAAGCAAGCTTTCTATTCCTAATTTATCATTGTACAAGTTCCTAAATTTTATATTAAAGTTAAGCAAGCCTATTGATTCTATCTCGTGTATGATCGTACAAGCTCTTGTAATCTAATTCGTTACATCGAGTGAGTTTTACTTTCCTAATTCTTGTTATTGCTATTTAAGGCATAGACTGTTTAAATTCATTATTTTAAAAGAGGTTTTCCTAACTCTTTTGGATGTAGTACTTTGCATATATACCATGTCTATTCCGATGTATATTGTTGTTATTCAATCTTTGACTTAAATAACCTTGTTCAATTCTATATTATTGTGTTGAACCTTCAAATAGCAAGCAAACTCTTATTTATTGAACTAATCTATAATTGAATAGTGTTCTAAAATTCTAGAACCATTGATAAGCTAGTTCCAAACTAAACTTTCTTTAGTGCGGAAATCCTAAATTTAAACAAAGATGAACAACCCTGATATAGGGGATTAAGTTCGTATTAATGTTTAGATGTTTGTTTACAATACATGGTATAAAGGGCTGATCCCCCTAAGTACGTAAAGAAGGATTCGTATAGTCTAAATGATTGTTAAGGTGGAGGTAATAATGTGACGCCCCCAAAATAGGTCCACACGACCCATTCTGAGTCGCCAGAAAAAACACTACTAACAACTCCATTTATACAACTGTCGTTAAGAAAATGACCACAGTTAAACTGTGAGTTTTAATACACATATATATAACTCTCGTGGTGCCTTGACCACGAGACCTTACAATGGTACCTTACATAAAGGTACAGTCAATAACTGTTTTAAAAATTAAAATCTTTGGAAAATACTCAAGGAAACCTTCGTACATGGGAGGCCATGCGTCTAGGTTATGATAGATATCATATGTCCACAGAATTATCCTTGGTTGGCCCAATAGTCCCCAAAGAAAAATAAGAAGATTGCTATCATCTTCTTTCCAATGGTGAGTCTTTTCTTAACTTATAATTATCTCCATTGTCTCCAATTGAGAATTATATTTCAAACAAACTCCAATATTATATATGTAGTGCTCGTAGATATACTCAACAAGTGCATGTGCACAACCTTGTCTTATGATAACACGAAGTCGTCTGTCATTAGACATCTTGTATGATAGTGACAAAAATGCCCTTCCAACGTTGGGTTCACATCACCCTATTTGGTTCACCAAAATCAACGGTTAAACTGACGTATAAAATACGACACACTTATCTATAACTCTCAATAAAAGTATTTCCATACTATTTTAAGGGAAACCTCAACAGCTATAGACCACCGTTCTAATCTTCTGTTACCCCCACTCGACCCAGCTACACTCTTAATACCTGAAAGGAATTGTGAAGCAAAAGGGTGAGCACAAATAGCCCAATAAAGAATATTATGACTAAATATAATTTACATTATCAATGCCTTCGTCAGTGATAAATCAGAGATTTAGAACATATGGTAGGTGATAAAACTTTTCAACCATAGTTGCAGCGGAACGAGCAATCCATTAGAAGAGTCAAATGGACCATAAGGTCTATTATCTTCTCCATGTTAAAAGTCCACCAATAATATTTTATCCATGTAACATCAATCAACAATTCTTGTCCACAATCATGTGAATAACTCATAATCATAATTGTGATTCTAAATTCCTCTTCACACCCAGGACGAAGATAATTTTCATCACCTGTCTTTACCTGAAATATCAAAAATCATGGTTATACCAAATCACAATCCTTGTTCATAATCATACTAATAAATTCATCTTTGCACTACGGGCCAAAGATATTCATTAACAATTCATCTTTGCACTATAGGCCAAAGACATACAACTGTATTTTAGAAGAGTCAAGTAGAGCATGATATCTAGTATCTCCTACGAATTAAAAGTGTATTATCAATATTTTATCGCTGAGACAGCTTACTAAATAATTCACATCATCAAATCATCCCTGAACTACGGCCAAGGATATTCATTATTATTATGACTACGAATTATCCATGCACTATGGGCCAAGGATATTCGTGTTTTCAACAATGGTCATGATTATACCGAATAATCCCTGGTTATAATCATACCAACAACTGTCCATCAATGCACTACGGGCCAATGAAGACTTTTATCACATCATTTGTAACATTACCGGTCATGATTATACCGAATGATCCCTGGTCATAATCATACCAATCAACAGTTCATCTATGCACATAAGCCAAAGATAATCATCAATCAATAGTTTATATTTACACGTAAGTCAAAGATATACAACTGTAAAACCAATAATCAACAGTCCATCTTTGCATGTAAGACAAAGATATACAACTGTAAAACCAATAATCAACAGTCCATCTTTGCACGTAAGCCAAAGATATACAATTGTAAACCAATAATCAACAGTCCATCTTTGCACATAAGTCAAATATGACTTTCATCATAATATAAGTATGAGGATGATGACAATGATATAAGCATTAATCAAAGGATAAATGTTAAAGACTTTAAATTTATCCAGAGTTTAAAAATATCCAAATTGTCAACATGATACTGTTTTGTGAAGTAAAATTCAAGAATAATATTGTATCAAAAATGATTTGAACAGAAAATAATATTACAAAGAATATTTAACGAAGATAATATCATTATCCATTATATTATAAAATCCATTTAATATTATTAATTATATAATAACATTAAATTTATTTACTAATATTATTAACCATTAAATAATATTTTAAATCAATGATTTCATAACACCTTAATCCAAATGTTATCAATCACTTAATAAACTCATAATCTAATATTATTAATATTATAACAATATTTTAATCACTTCTTAAACTTATAAACAATTTATTTTAATTGTTTACACTTTACCAAATAATGCATTTAATCATTTAAAAATGTCATACTCATAAGATTTCATCACCAATGATCAAATCCCTCATTAAAAATCTTCATATACCTTATATAGGATTTCCAAGCTATAAAATCCTATTTACCAATTTTTCAACTTCACATAACATGTTTAATTCATATGTTCGTAACTAAACTATTTTCGTGAAAAATAACAAATCAGTCCCAAAAAGTTTTTTTTTCTGGGATTTAGTAGAATATAGTCTCATATTGAACATATATTTTTCTCGAAATTTTTAAAATTCATTTACTATTTTTCATATGGCCAAAACTGCCGAATATTTAGACATTTATCATAAACTGTACTTTTGTCCAAAAATTCCGAAATTTACTGGGTATACTCATGTTATATACATGTACTCCCAATAAAAATTTCACCAATTTTGGAGTTAACCACAAGGAGTTATAAGGGTTTACTTTTAAAATAGTCTTTTTCCATAAAATTCATAACTCCTAATCTATACATCCAAAAATCACCATTTTTGGACACAATCTAGAAAACTCAACAAAACATCATTTACAATTTTTTCTGAATTTTTGAGGGTCAGAAAAATTACGAAACTACAAATGAATTTTCACCCGCCGTGTGGTAATCCACGTAGACAGATCATTTCCACAATTTAATAAAAAATGAATACGAAGGGTCATTCACCATACATGCAGTAGTCCACATAGACAGGTTATTCCAACAGAATAATAAAGAATGGAATAACAGAAGAATTCACCATGCATGCGGTAGTCCGCATAGACAAGTTATTCCAACAGAATAATAAAGAATGGAATAACAGAAGAATTCACCATGCATGTGGTAGTCCGCGTAAACAGGTTATTCCAACATAATAATAAAGAATGGAATAACAGAAGAATTCACCATGCATGCGGTAGTCCGCGTAGATAGGTTATTCCAACAGAATAACAAAAAATGGAATAACAACCCTTACGAGTACTGAAAAAAATAACTCTCTTCATGAATACGAAAGAAATAATACCCCTTACCTTAAAAGAAAACTGGATACTAGAATAGTGAGGTAACAGACTTCTCTTCTTCTTTCTCTCTATAATAATTGCTCTTGTGAGACTTAGTGAATTGGTGAGAAATGAAGGAAGAATGAGCTTCTATTTATAGAAAAATATAATTTCAATAATTGCACATTTTGGGACTCGAAATATTACAGTATAATACCTTCATCTTTTCCTTCATTTTTAATTTAGTCCTGCAAGTATTATCAAACTTGCACCACCTCCCCTAATAGTAAATCATGTGAATTAATAGTTCATTCATGTGACTCAATAGTATAATCATGTGAAAAAACTAATTATAGTATAGTTCCTTCATCTATACCTCTATTTTTAATTTAGTCATACAAATATTATCAATCTTGCACCAACTCCCATAATAGTAAATCATGTGAATCAATAGTACACACATGTGAACACATAATTATAAGCATGTAAATTAATAGCATTTAATTTCTCATTTATCCGGTTAATTACTCGATTAGTCAATATAACCTCCAGACATCAATTATTATCGAAATAAATGTAAATTTCCACTAACACTAATAATTCTCACACAATGGAACTATCAATTTCATCTTTAATCAACACGAACTTATTCATTATTAATATTATAACTCACAATATTTAACAACCAGGTCGTTCCCAGGAAAGAGGGGGCTTTCCGATAAGGATTTCTCCCTATTGGCGCACAATTAGATTATCTAACCTCTCCTTGACAGAACTTCTAGACACTGTCAATATTGCAAATAATAATATGAATAAATTTGTCGTCTCAATTATTGATTTAATAATATATCATATTATACAGATGATACTATGACAATAATTAAATCAATAATATGAGAGATATGATGCAGCAATTATTGTAGCAATAATTGAGTATAACTGAGTGACTTCTCACGTAAGCATCAATAATCAATATCGTGTGCTACTTATGCAACCACACATATTACTGTACTTTATCACCGATTATTTTATGACAACTTGCTTACTTAGAAATTTTTTCACATATCACCCTTAACTTTAACCCTTTATCAATTTAACCACTTACTAAATAAAATAATAATTACAAGAGAATTGAATACTTTTATTTTTTAAAATTCGGGGTCTTACAAATAATACCTAATTACTGGGGATATAGTTCGTGGTCTTTAGACCCTCATATACAAATCTTAAGCTTATTTTTTATTTTTGATTTGTAGAACAAGTTCACCGCGTTCACCACTATTCACCAATTATTGTCCAAACTCATGTTGTTATTGTTATTACTCTTTATATTAGTGAGCAATTGTTTGCTCGCTCTTGCATTTAAACACTGCAGCAAAAGTTGAGAAAGTCAATGAGCCATCTTTCAGCAAAGGAAAGGGCAAGATGACCAAGTGTTGAAGATCTATGTGAATTTATCTGGATGAATTATATTATAAAACTTCATTTATTTTATGATGTATTCCGTAAACTTATGTAATAGTTTAAGGTTAGATTACCTAGGATTGTTTTATATGAATGTAACCCTTTAATGGGAACGATTATTGTTTAAGTTAGTTAAATTATGTCTTTATCCTTTATTATGGGTAGTTAGATGTAACAGTTTTGGATAGTGAGCGCCAAATCTTGTGGGAATGAAGTACCCGAATTTTGGGGTGTCACAGTACAGAGTAAGAAAGTATCGTTCCCATGGAGAAAGGTGACTATTTCTACTCTATGCATGCAACAACCTTATCACTATTTCTGATTTCTTAAACGATCAATAATCAAGTAAAATTAAATTTTAAATTAATTTTAAACACAAAATTACAAAATACTAAATTTAGGAAGTCAAATGGAGAGAAATGGGATCCTAATGTCATTTAATGCTTTATCCAGAATGTACGCCTCTTGTTATGTTTGATTGATTACAATGGAAAGCTAGTTAAGATCAAAAAAGTGAAACATGGCCATCTTTTAATGTACCATGTTCAAATCACATAAAATCCACAAAATGATAGAATTCATATGAACACCAATATTACATAACTAACTATATGTCTATGTGAATTACAAGCAATACCGATTTAAGCACAAGCCCTCTTAACAACTACACATGGTGAACCGGTATATGTCTATCCCGGTCACGAATCATGAAACCTAACACATGTAAATCTCATGAACACATGCTAACATGGTTTAATCTGTACTTATACTTCTTTTTTCCAATTTCATACAAGTAATTTGAGTGAATGGTATTCAAGAATTCAATATTTAAGTGCAACCATGTTAGGCAATCCATAGATAACCATACAAACAATTAAAAATAGGCATACAAGACTGAACTACGTAATAAATTTCATTAGAATCCAATAATGGAAGTTAGTTCATTACTGAATCAACACCCATTATGGGATTTAAACCAAACATTAAAATAAATAATGAAAGTAAGAGATTTAAGAGAAATGAGGAATCAAATCTGATAAAACCCTGCTTCAAAGTCTGATTCCAAGCTATTTCAGGTCCACATTCATCGTCAAAATTAAAACCCAGTATTTACAATCAAACAATCTAAAGAGAAGCTCAAAGAAGTAGAGAAATGATATGGATCCTCTCTAGACTATGAAACCCTAAAGTGGAAATAATAACTGCTAGAATACGTCTTTTTAAATTAACAAATACACCTTATAATTGAAATCATGCTCAACATTACTAAATAGAAAGTCAGCATTTTAAGTCAAGTATAACTGGCGCGGTCGAGTCCTCCTCACCCAATTGTTGTTCGCCAAAATCAATTATTAAATAACGTATAAAATACGTCACACATATCTTAAGTCCTCAATACAATTATATATTATCATACTCTTTTATAATGTATTGAGAAACTTCTACAGTCTCGGACCATCACACTATTCTCCTGTAAAGTCCTCGAACCCGGATACTTGAAACCCGAACTCGGTACTTCATGATACCATTTCTATGAGCGGAAATATTACTAATAATAATAACAATAATATAAATTATAAACTTATCTTACCTTTATCAGATTTAAATCCCAAGTACGCAACCTTTACTAAATGACATTGTAAACCTAATCTGTTTGCTTTTCTTTTCACTTGTTCTTGACCGATCCTTCTGATTGTTCACACTTACCTGAAAACATTTAAATTAAGCAAAGATGAGCATTTGAGTGCCCAGCAAGTATTATATGTATATAAGTTGAAAGAATTTAAATGTTTTCTTTATAATATCCATTTATAACAAGTCAATAGTTGTGAAGTATTCTGAACCGATATTAATAACATAACAACCCTCTTTCAAATTTTTTAAAACTACGTACTGGCTATAAATAAGGTTTAAGTGACATTCTATGAACATTATTTTTATTTTCGAAAAGGTTTAGCAGAACTTCATCTGCAAACCGTCATAACTTACGGACACGGGGGTGATCAGCCCGTTGTGCCCTGTATTGATCAATACTACATTACAAGAACGATGTTATCATTTACTTGGTCCGCCTTGGGCGCATAAAAGTTTTCCCGTGAACGGGATGTTCATATTTGTCAGGGTTCCAGACAAAAGGTTTTATTTTACCCAACAATAATCTATAATTCAACATATATGTATAACAAAGGTGTATCAACATGTGATTAAATACAATTATTATCCAAGTGGGGACACTTGTATAATCATTTATAGAAATTAACGAACAGAATATATAACTGAATTATCATATACTAACATGTTGATAATCAAAGGGTGTATATAATATAGGTTTAACTTTGCATAAAGAAAATGCAAAGTTAATTAGGATACTTGCCTGATGTGCTGCTTACAATTCTCAACTTAGTTCTATCTTTCTATCACGACCTATCATTAATCGAATCATTCGTTCGATTAGAACAATATAATATAACACATAGTACTGCATTTCGCAGTCAGCACATAACCTAATCATCTTATCACACATGTTCTACAATCATGGCATCACAAACAAACATCAACACATTCCTAATCACATTGTCACACAACCTTAATAACCATTGAATCATAATTAAACAGTTAACTAATCACATTATCTAAGTCCAGATCAATTTCTGAAATATGTCGGTCTACCGACATCTTTACTGGGTAATTATCGAGCCTAAGACTCTAAACAGTTGTCCAATATCCATTTAGACTAATTAAATAACAGTTGCACTATTTTTCATGACCTTATAATAATTTTAAAATTATTATTACCACTTATCATAATTTTTGAAATATCAGAATCATTATTAAATGATTTAAATATCAAACAATTCTATTATCATTAATATTTAATTAAAATTAAACTATTAATGAAACCATTGCTAAAATATTAAAGTTATTAATAATAACTTAAAATATTTTTAAAATATTTATATTACCCTTAAATGATTTTAAAGCATTTAAAATCATCATTAAATAATCACCATTAATATTTTAATATTAATGAACTATTATCTAAATATTAAAAGTCATTAATTATAACTTAAAATATTTTTAATTCATTTATATCCTTTTTAAATAATTTTTAAATAAATAAAACCATTTTTTAAACTATTTATTTAATATAATTATTAAATAAATTTAATATCATTAATATATCATTAATATTAAATTATTAATGAAATTATCCTTTAAATATTAAAAGTTATAGTTTATAACTTAAAATATCTTTAAACACTTTATTTTCATTTAAAATGATTATTATAATGTTAAAATGATTTTCAAAATAATTTATTTAATATAATTATTAAATAACTTTAATATCATTAATAATCATTAACTAATGAAATTAACCATTAAATATTACTCCCTCTGTCCCAAATTAACTGCTCAGTTTTGACTTTTTTAAGTCAAATTGACTATTTTTAGAATTAATAATTAAGCATATATAAATATATTTCTAAAATTATAAAAATTAGGATTAGTAATAAATTGTATATACTTTCTTTTGGTTATAATCTCTTCACCTATATTTTAGCAAAAATAGTAAAAAGATTAATTTTAAAAATGGTCAATTTGACTTTAAAAAGTCAAATCTGAGCAATTAATTTGGGACGGAGGGAGTAAAAGTTATATTTTATAACTTAAAATATTCTTAAATACCTTATTATTATTTAAAATGATTTTTAATATAATAAAATCATTTTTAATTCATTTATTTAATTCATTTAATAAATAACATAACTATCATTAATATTAATTTATTAATGAAAATTATCACAAAATATTAAAAGTTATCAAAAAATAACTCAAAATTATTTTCTAACACAATAATATAATTTTTTCATGATTTTTCATTAATTAAAACCATTTTTAAATAATTTATCTAATATTGTAATTAAATAAATAAATACCATTTACATTCAAAAAATATTAAATATTTTCGAAATATACCCAAAATAATTAAAATATAATTTTCGAACATTAAAATAATTTTTAAGAATTTATTATGTATTTTTAATAATTAAAAACCATTTTATCAATTTTTTATTAATTTCTGGAAATTATAATTAAAACCGTCGCTAAAGGGCTATAGCGACACTTTCTGTCGCTATAGGTGTTCTTGAGGATTTCCAGAAAATCTTGACAGTGTGCTAGGGGGGTGGTTTGACCGGTTATATCTCTTAGGATAATGCGTTTCTGGGCTTGAAATTGATTTCCAGAAATAGGGTTTGTAAAATATTATTAAGGTTTGATCGTAATATAATAAAACTGTTCCATACATTAACATTGCACACCTAACCATACATATCTATAACACTGACAAATAATAATATTATATTATTATTCTCATTCCTTGATTAAAACCAAGAATTAAGGTTTGAATTCCATATCTGATTTATCTGTCATAAATAACCTTATTAAGTTAAAATAATTAACTTAATATCCTGAACAAAATTCATTTAATAAAATAATTATTATAAATATTCTAAAATCATTTCACAGATTATTTAAATAATATTTAATTTTATTTTCCTAGAAAATAATTGATAAAAATATTTCCAATATGGAATTAATTAGTATAAAAATTATAATTGATAATAATTAATAATTCTAAAAATAAATTTATCTGCAATACTTAATGTAATAAATAAATTTTATTTATCACACATATAATTATAATTACACATTACCTTGACACATATCATTCATATTTATTTTAATAAATAATAAAAAAAATTATACGCAAAATTTATGATTTATTTATATAGAAAATATCGGGTTGTCACATTCACCCTCCCTTATAAGGATTCCGTCTCCGGAATCACCACTTTAAAACCTATACATACCAGGGTACATAACATTCACAATCATTGCAAGTAGATCTCGATCATGATTGACCGAATCGATCTTTAACTATTCAAATAAAGCTTGTCTTTCTGATTAAACGAAAATTTGATTTCTAAAAGAACTCAAATTCCTCCTTCAAAATAATTTATAAAAATAATTTACTATATATAAGAAATCAATATATAAGAAAATAAAATTGGTTCGAGTAATACCTGGAGTTGCATCCCCAGCTGCCACGATATCTTGAACGATTGTGTTAAAGACGTTTGCGGTTGATTCCGTTGGCTCGTTCGTTGATGTCGGTCCCCTGATGTAAGGTCCCGTTGCCGCCAATGTCCTGCTGCCTTTTTCCCCGTATTCGCATTCCTTACCTCCATTCTAGTCTACATACTAGCTGAAAAATGATTCTAAAAAAAAATAAAGTCTTAAACCTATCTCATGTTACCACACCTGTTTCTGCCTTCACCTGATTCGCTTCCCACCAAAAATTTGCCACACCCTTCATCATGTAGATGGCAAAAATGGTCTTTTGCCCCTCAACTACCTTAACTATCACGAACACCTTTTTAATTTCCTTAATCCAAGTTTGGGCTTCTACAAGGTCATTTGTACCTTTGAATTCTGGCGATAGGACCGCCTTGAAGTCTTTAACGTTCGACGTTCGATTATCTGGTTGATCTTTCGTGGCTGGTATTCCTTTCTGCACATCTTGATCATCCATATTCGCAAGTTTCTGTATTGAGTCTGGTTGTCCTCCAACTTTGTTGACAGATTCTTCTATCCTTTGGTTTCGTTTTCGTCTTGACGATATTTTCATAAATTATTCTTACATACTAAGCCTTATCGTATACGCTTAACATATAACACAAAATTTTCTACTCAAATAATCATGTATTCAAAATATTAGCTTCTGAAAACCGCATTAACCAATGCTTAGATAAATAATTACTATCTTTATACCAACTTATTTCATTAATCCAACATAGACTCATATTCATAACATTTGACATACCATAGCACATTGTGCTTTAAACATTCGTTATCCCTTCGTGACTCAAAAGTCAGGATTTACAACTTTGTCCAACACAAAAGTTAAAAATATACCCTTACACAAATATACTTATCACATATACCACACAGAAATATATATATTCAGCTAATACCAATACTACCTATTTCTTTTGCCTTCACTAAAGATTAACTATACCCAGTTCGTCAAACCACACTTATGAGTCCATAAACTTGTCACAGTTATATGAGTTTATGAACTTATCCTAGTCAGACCTTTGGTGTCCATTCGCTGAGGGATTCATAAACATTTCATATAACTATGAGTCAAGAATGTCACATAAGTATGAGTTTTAAGAACTCGTACTTATCCCTATGTTCTCTACCTATGACCTATCTATTTTTTATACACATGAGAAAGGAATCACCTCTTAACATGCATATAGAAAATAGCGTGAAACAAACATTTCAATGATTATCAGTGTCAGATACTAAGTAGTTTTTACACCAAGTACAATTCCCCGCCCATACAAGGTATCATACAACTCAGCTGCCGACATGAGTCATCATTGAAATCCCCATCTAATCCTAACCCCCTTTTCCATTCGAATTTCATTAAATCCGTATTCATAATCCTTTCTTGAATCTGTACCATTCACACAACAATCTTGCTTTAAACTTTCCAATCATAAGATTGATTCTTTCTGACTGTCATAATTTTATCAGATCAAGGGGTGATCACATCGTATATATTATGATTCAATTCTATGTCTTAATTGTTTTGTTTTACAACCTCCTTTCCCTGCTCTTCCAGTCTTTTAGACTCGAGCTATTCACCATTACTGTTTAACTTTATTATCAGAGTTAGGAAACTCTGTGGCTTAACAACTCGTCGAGATTCATCTTTGAATCATACCAACCAACTAACTATATATGAGTTATTTATATTTTCAACGTTTCCCTCTGTTCTAAGGTTATAGCCTAAGGTCTAACCCACCTAAGGTTTCTAACACTATAGCTCTGATACCATGATGTAAATTTCCCGAACCCGGATACTTGAAACTCGAACTCGGTACTTCACGATACCATTTCTATGAGCGAAAATATTACTAATAATAATAACAATAATATAAATTATAAACTTATCTTACCTTTATCAGAGTTAAATCCCAAGTACGCAACCTTTACTAAATGACATCGTAAACCTAATCTGTTTTCTTTTCTTTTCACTTGTTCTTGACCGATCCTTCTGATTGTTCACACTTATCTGAAAACATTTAAATTAAGCAAGGATGAGCATTTGAGTGCCCAGCAAGTATTATATGTATATAAGTTGAAAGAATTTAAATGTTTTCTTTATAATATCCATTTATAACAAGTCAATAGTTGTGAAGTATTCTGAACCGATATTAATAACATAACAACCCTCTTTCAAATTTTTTAAAACTACGTACTGGCTATAAATAAGGTTTAAGTGACATTCTATGAACATTATTTTTATTTTCGAAAAGGTTTAGCAGAACTTCATCTGCAAACCGTCATAACTTACGGACACGGGGGTGATCAGCCCGTTGTGCCCTGTATTGATCAATACTACATTACAAGAACGATGTTATCATTTACTTGGTCCGCCTTGGGCGCATAAAAGTTTTCCCGTGAACGGGATGTTCATATTTGTCAGGGTTCCAGACAAAAGGTTTTATTTTACCCAACAATAATCTATAATTCAACATATATGTATAACAAAGGTGTATCAACATGTGATTAAATACAATTATTATCCAAGTGGGGACACTTGTATAATCATTTATAGAAATTAACGAACAGAATATATAACTGAATTATCATATACTAACATGTTGATAATCAAAGGGTGTATATAATATAGGTTTAACTTTGCATAAAGAAAATGCAAAGTTAATTAGGATACTTGCCTGATGTGCTGCTTACAATTCTCAACTTAGTTCTATCTTTCTATCACGACCTATCATTAATCGAATCATTCGTTCGATTAGAACAATATAATATAACACATAGTACTGCATTTCGCAGTCAGCACATAACTTAATCATCTTATCACACATGTTCTACAATCATGGCATCACAAACAAACATCAACACATTCCTAATCACATTGTCACACAACCTTAATAACCATTGAATCATAATTAAACAGTTAACTAATCACATTATCTAAGTCCAGATCAATTTCTGAAATATGTCGGTCTACCGACATCTTTACTGGGTAATTATCGAGCCTAAGACTCTAAACAGTTGTCCAATATCCATTTAGACTAATTAAATAACAGTTGCACTATTTTTCATGACCTTATAATAATTTTAAAATTATTATTACCACTTATCATAATTTTTGAAATATCAGAATCATTATTAAATGATTTAAATATCAAACAATTCTATTATCATTAATATTTAATTAAAATTAAACTATTAATGAAACCATTGCTAAAATATTAAAGTTATTAATAATAACTTAAAATATTTTTAAAATATTTATATTACCCTTAAATGATTTTAAAGCATTTAAAATCATCATTAAATAATCACCATTAATATTTTAATATTAATGAACTATTATCTAAATATTAAAAGTCATTAATTATAACTTAAAATATTTTTAATTCATTTATATCCTTTTTAAATGATTTTTAAATAAATAAAACCATTTTTAAACTATTTATTTAATATATTTATTAAATAAATTTAATATCATTAATATATCATTAATATTAAATTATTAATGAAATTATCCTTTAAATATTAAAAGTTATAGTTTATAACTTAAAATATCTTTAAACACTTTATTTTCATTTAAAATGATTATTATAATGTTAAAATGATTTTCAAAATAATTTATTTAATATAATTATTAAATAACTTTAATATCATTAATAATCATTAACTAATGAAATTAACCATTAAATATTAAAAGTTATATTTTATAACTTAAAATATTCTTAAATACCTTATTATTATTTAAAATGATTTTTAATATAATAAAATCATTTTTAATTTATTTATTTAATTCATTTAATAAATAACATAACTATCATTAATATTAATTTATTAATAAAAATTATCACAAAATATTAAAAGTTATCAAAAATAACTCAAAATTATTTTCTAACACAATAATATAATTTTTCATGATTTTTCATTAATTAAAACCATTTTTAAATAATTTATCTAATATTGTAATTAAATAAATAAATACCATTTACATTCAAAAAATATTAAATATTTTCGAAATATACCCAAAATAATTAAAATATAATTTTCGAACATTAAAATAATTTTTAAGAATTTATTATGTATTTTTAATAATTAAAAACCATTTTATCAATTTTTTTATTAATTTCTGGAAATTATAATTAAAACCGTCGCTAAAGGGCTATAGCGACACTTTCTGTCGCTATAGGTGTTATTGAGGATTTCCAGAAAATCTTGACAGTGTGCTAGGGGGGTGGTTTGACCGGTTATATCTCTTAGGATAATGCGTTTCTGGGCTTGAAATTGATTTCATGCTGTAGTACTCATGTAATACTACAAGTACATAACAAGATTCGTGGCTAAACAACATCATATCAGAGAGATTTAAGCTCTCAAAAAACCTGACAACGCTGTTCTTCGGCTTGTGAGAGTTTAACAGATTTGAGATACCTACTTTGAGTCCTTATAACTTGATGTTCGTATAATGTTTATATGATCTATCAACTCCAGTTTGTAGATAACATGTAGGTCTACCATTAAAAAGTATCATAACACAAAAACATCAAAACATAAGCAAGATCTGGCCGGTCAAAGTTGGACACGAACACTGCTAAAAAAATTTATGGGTTCGATAATTGGACAGTTTCGGTCAACGGGTTTTGACCGTTTATATCTTCTGATCTACCAATGATCTGACCTTGATTCTTTTTGCATCTTAAAGATCATATTACAGACTACATGTTACAAGTTTTAAACATCAAAAACACTTAATATACACGGAGTTATAAGATCTGACATTTGGCTGTAAAACACAAATTTTCCTATTTCCAGATTTATTAAAAACTCAAAATCATGAACTTTGATGTTATGGGTCATGGATTTAACAACCCAGAACTTCAATTGACACCTTATAACACATCTTTAAACAATCAATTACAACATTTAACAACAAATCGAAGGATTTCTAAAATTAGGGTTTTTATACCTTTATGCTTTAATTTCTTGATTTCTGATTTTTGATGCTTCTGATTTGTTGTTTGTGACCATGGGGCTTGATAAAGGGACTGATATACTACTAAATTTCGTTAGCTTGTCTTGAGAGAAAAGGTTGGAGTGTCATGAACAAAAATGGCTAGCAAAAGTAAATTTTTCTCTCTCCAATCTTTATATAGTGATGTTAGATGCATGTATGGCTGGACTTAGGCTGATTTAGAGGCTGTGTGTTGTCATCTTAGAGTCAAGGTGGTGGTTGGAGTTGTTAAACAACTCAAGATATAGAAAGATTTGCAAGCAAACTAAAAAAAATGTGACAAAAGGGCTTTTTGGTCATTTTGCTTCCAAATTAAATTCTAAAATTTTCAATTGATGAAACCCTTAGGGTTTAGGGTTTGGTTTAGATTTAGGGTTTGAGCAAATTTAGGTTTTATAAACAAACCAAATCTAGGATTCCTAATTTAGGGTTTACATAAAAATTAAATAAATAAAATTAAATAACTTTTAGTTTCTAAAATTTTGAAAATAATAACTTTATTAATTATCTTATACATGAACATTAGAGTTTATTATCTTTAATCACAATTAACTTTGCTAATAAAGCAATTAGGGTTTCTAACTTTTGAAATTAGGGTTTATAATAAAAAAAATTAATAAGGATTTTGAATAATTGCGATTCTCCCTAATTAGGGTTAATACATATATCACCGATTATAAATCACATTATCGTGATTACATAACGACTTAACCAATTCTCAAAGTCGTGAATGACTTTCGCATTAAGGTTTCAGATCAATTAGGGTTTCAAGAAATTAATTTAGGGTTCTAGATTTTAGGGTTTTAATTTACTAATTAGATTCACCTTAACTAGTAATTAAAGTCTATCATACTTGATATTAATCATAGTAACACTATTTCTGACTGATCAAACCTCCGATTTAGGTTTCCGGATTAGGGTTTTCATTCATAGTTAGGGTTTTCTAATATCTAGAAAATATAAATATAAAATAAGGTTTTAATATTTATAATTAGGGTTTTCCCATAGTAAAACTAGGGTTTTCAAATATTGCACCACAATTACTCAATCATTACTAGCTCACATACATACAGTACATATCTATAGCACTGAAAAATCAAAATATAAATAATATTATATTTTATCACCATTCCTTATTCCAGAACCAGAAATAGGGTTTGTAAAATATTATTAAGGTTTGATCGTAATATAATAAAACTGTTCCATACATTAACATTGCACACCTAACCATACATATCTATAACACTGACAAATAATAATATTATATTATTATTCTCATTCCTTGATTAAAACCAAGAATTAAGGTTTGAATTCCATATCTGATTTATCTGTCATAAATAACCTTATTAAGTTAAAATAATTAACTTAATATCCTGAACAAAATTCATTTAATAAAATAATTATTATAAATATTCTAAAATCATTTCACAGATTATTTAAATAATATTTAATTTTATTTTCCTAGAAAATAATTGATAAAAATATTTCCAATATGGAATTAATTAGTATAAAAATTATAATTGATAATAATTAATAATTCTAAAAATAAATTTATCTGCAATACTTAATGTAATAAATAAATTTTATTTATCACACATATAATTATAATTACACATTACCTTGACACATATCATTCATATTTATTTTAATAAATAATAAAAAAAATTATACGCAAAATTTATGATTTATTTATATAGAAAATATCGGGTTGTCACATTCACCCTCCCTTATAAGGATTCCGTCTCCGGAATCACCACTTTAAAACCTATACATACCAGGGTACATAACATTCACAATCATTGCAAGTAGATCTCGATCATGATTGACCGAATCGATCTTTAACTATTCAAATAAAGCTTGTCTTTCTGATTAAACGAAAATTTGATTTCTAAAAGAACTCAAATTCCTCCTTCAAAATAATTTATAAAAATAATTTACTATATATAAGAAATCAATATATAAGAAAATAAAATTGGTTCGAGTAATACCTGGAGTTGCATCCCCAGCTGCCACGATATCTTGAACGATTGTGTTAAAGACGTTTGCGGTTGATTCCGTTGGCTCGTTCGTTGATGTCGGTCCCCTGATGTAAGGTCCCGTTGCCGCCAATGTCCTGCTGCCTTTTTCCCCGTATTCGCATTCCTTACCTCCATTCTAGTCTACATACTAGCTGAAAAATGATTCTAAAAAAAATAAAGTCTTAAACCTATCTCATGTTACCACACCTGTTTCTGCCTTCACCTGATTCGCTTCCCACCAAAAATTTGCCACACCCTTCATCATGTAGATGGCAAAAATGGTCTTTTGCCCCTCAACTACCTTAACTATCACGAACACCTTTTTAATTTCCTTAATCCAAGTTTGGGCTTCTACAAGGTCATTTGTACCTTTGAATTCTGGCGATAGGACCGCCTTGAAGTCTTTAACGTTCGACGTTCGATTATCTGGTTGATCTTTCGTGGCTGGTATTCCTTTCTGCACATCTTGATCATCCATATTCGCAAGTTTCTGTATTGAGTCTGGTTGTCCTCCAACTTTGTTGACAGATTCTTCTATCCTTTGGTTTCGTTTTCGTCTTGACGATATTTTCATAAATTATTCTTACATACTAAGCCTTATCGTATACGCTTAACATATAACACAAAATTTTCTACTCAAATAATCATGTATTCAAAATATTAGCTTCTGAAAACCGCATTAACCAATGCTTAGATAAATAATTACTATCTTTATACCAACTTATTTCATTAATCCAACATAGACTCATATTCATAACATTTGACATACCATAGCACATTGTGCTTTAAACATTCGTTATCCCTTCGTGACTCAAAAGTCAGGATTTACAACTTTGTCCAACACAAAAGTTAAAAATATACCCTTACACAAATATACTTATCACATATACCACACAGAAATATATATATTCAGCTAATACCAATACTACCTATTTCTTTTGCCTTCACTAAAGATTAACTATACCCAGTTCGTCAAACCACACTTATGAGTCCATAAACTTGTCACAGTTATATGAGTTTATGAACTTATCCTAGTCAGACCTTTGGTGTCCATTCGCTGAGGGATTCATAAACATTTCATATAACTATGAGTCAAGAATGTCACATAAGTATGAGTTTTAAGAACTCGTACTTATCCCTATGTTCTCTACCTATGACCTATCTATTTTTTATACACATGAGAAAGGAATCACCTCTTAACATGCATATAGAAAATAGCGTGAAACAAACATTTCAATGATTATCAGTGTCAGATACTAAGTAGTTTTTACACCAAGTACAATTCCCCGCCCATACAAGGTATCATACAACTCAGCTGCCGACATGAGTCATCATTGAAATCCCCATCTAATCCTAACCCCCTTTTCCATTCGAATTTCATTAAATCCGTATTCATAATCCTTTCTTGAATCTGTACCATTCACACAACAATCTTGCTTTAAACTTTCCAATCATAAGATTGATTCTTTCTGACTGTCATAATTTTATCAGATCAAGGGGTGATCACATCGTATATATTATGATTCAATTCTATGTCTTAATTGTTTTGTTTACAACCTCCTTTCCCTGCTCTTCCAGTCTTTTAGACTCGAGCTATTCACCATTACTGTTTAACTTTATTATCAGAGTTAGGAAACTCTGTGGCTTAACAACTCGTCGAGATTCATCTTTGAATCATACCAACCAACTAACTATATATGAGTTATTTATATTTTCAACGTTTCCCTCTGTTCTAAGGTTATAGCCTAAGGTCTAACCCACCTAAGGTTTCTAACACTATAGCTCTGATACCATGATGTAAATTTCCCGAACCCGGATACTTGAAACTCGAACTCGGTACTTCACGATACCATTTCTATGAGCGAAAATATTACTAATAATAATAACAATAATATAAATTATAAACTTATCTTACCTTTATCAGAGTTAAATCCCAAGTACGCAACCTTTACTAAATGACATCGTAAACCTAATCTGTTTTCTTTTCTTTTCACTTGTTCTTGACCGATCCTTCTGATTGTTCACACTTATCTGAAAACATTTAAATTAAGCAAGGATGAGCATTTGAGTGCCCAGCAAGTATTATATGTATATAAGTTGAAAGAATTTAAATGTTTTCTTTATAATATCCATTTATAACAAGTCAATAGTTGTGAAGTATTCTGAACCGATATTAATAACATAACAACCCTCTTTCAAATTTTTTAAAACTACGTACTGGCTATAAATAAGGTTTAAGTGACATTCTATGAACATTATTTTTATTTTCGAAAAGGTTTAGCAGAACTTCATCTGCAAACCGTCATAACTTACGGACACGGGGGTGATCAGCCCGTTGTGCCCTGTATTGATCAATACTACATTACAAGAACGATGTTATCATTTACTTGGTCCGCCTTGGGCGCATAAAAGTTTTCCCGTGAACGGGATGTTCATATTTGTCAGGGTTCCAGACAAAAGGTTTTATTTTACCCAACAATAATCTATAATTCAACATATATGTATAACAAAGGTGTATCAACATGTGATTAAATACAATTATTATCCAAGTGGGGACACTTGTATAATCATTTATAGAAATTAACGAACAGAATATATAACTGAATTATCATATACTAACATGTTGATAATCAAAGGGTGTATATAATATAGGTTTAACTTTGCATAAAGAAAATGCAAAGTTAATTAGGATACTTGCCTGATGTGCTGCTTACAATTCTCAACTTAGTTCTATCTTTCTATCACGACCTATCATTAATCGAATCATTCGTTCGATTAGAACAATATAATATAACACATAGTACTGCATTTCGCAGTCAGCACATAACTTAATCATCTTATCACACATGTTCTACAATCATGACATCACAAACAAACATCAACACATTCCTAATCACATTGTCACACAACCTTAATAACCATTGAATCATAATTAAACAGTTAACTAATCACATTATCTAAGTCCAGATCAATTTCTGAAATATGTCGGTCTACCGACATCTTTACTGGGTAATTATCGAGCCTAAGACTCTAAACAGTTGTCCAATATCCATTTAGACTAATTAAATAACAGTTGCACTATTTTTCATGACCTTATAATAATTTTAAAATTATTATTACCACTTATCATAATTTTTGAAATATCAGAATCATTATTAAATGATTTAAATATCAAACAATTCTATTATCATTAATATTTAATTAAAATTAAACTATTAATGAAACCATTGCTAAAATATTAAAGTTATTAATAATAACTTAAAATATTTTTAAAATATTTATATTACCCTTAAATGATTTTAAAGCATTTAAAATCATCATTAAATAATCACCATTAATATTTTAATATTAATGAACTATTATCTAAATATTAAAAGTCATTAATTATAACTTAAAATATTTTTAATTCATTTATATCCTTTTTAAATGATTTTTAAATAAATAAAACCATTTTTAAACTATTTATTTAATATATTTATTAAATAAATTTAATATCATTAATATATCATTAATATTAAATTATTAATGAAATTATCCTTTAAATATTAAAAGTTATAGTTTATAACTTAAAATATCTTTAAACACTTTATTTTCATTTAAAATGATTATTATAATGTTAAAATGATTTTCAAAATAATTTATTTAATATAATTATTAAATAACTTTAATATCATTAATAATCATTAACTAATGAAATTAACCATTAAATATTAAAAGTTATATTTTATAACTTAAAATATTCTTAAATACCTTATTATTATTTAAAATGATTTTTAATATAATAAAATCATTTTTAATTTATTTATTTAATTCATTTAATAAATAACATAACTATCATTAATATTAATTTATTAATAAAAATTATCACAAAATATTAAAAGTTATCAAAAATAACTCAAAATTATTTTCTAACACAATAATATAATTTTTCATGATTTTTCATTAATTAAAACCATTTTTAAATAATTTATCTAATATTGTAATTAAATAAATAAATACCATTTACATTCAAAAAATATTAAATATTTTCGAAATATACCCAAAATAATTAAAATATAATTTTCGAACATTAAAATAATTTTTAAGAATTTATTATGTATTTTTAATAATTAAAAACCATTTTATCAATTTTTTTATTAATTTCTGGAAATTATAATTAAAACCGTCGCTAAAGGGCTATAGCGACACTTTCTGTCGCTATAGGTGTTCTTGAGGATTTCCAGAAAATCTTGACAGTGTGCTAGGGGGGTGGTTTGACCGGTTATATCTCTTAGGATAATGCGTTTCTGGGCTTGAAATTGATTTCATGCTGTAGTACTCATGTAATACTACAAGTACATAACAAGATTCGTGGCTAAACAACATCATATCAGAGAGATTTAAGCTCTCAAAAAACCTGACAACGTTGTTCTTCGGCTTGTGAGAGTTTAACAGATTTGAGATACCTACTTTGAGTCCTTATAACTTGATGTTCGTATAATTTTTATATGATCTATCAACTCCAGTTTGTAGATAACATGTAGGTCTACCATTAAAAAGTATCATAACACAAAAACATCAAAACATAAGCAAGATCTGGCCGGTCAAAGTTGGACACGAACACTGCTAAAAAAATTTATGGGTTCGATAATTGGACAGTTTCGGTCAACGGGTTTTGACCGTTTATATCTTCTGATCTACCAATGATCTGACCTTGATTCTTTTTGCATCTTAAAGATCATATTACAGACTACATGTTACAAGTTTTAAACATCAAAAACACTTAATATACACGGAGTTATAAGATCTGACATTTGGCTGTAAAACACAAATTTTCCTATTTCCAGATTTATTAAAAACTCAAAATCATGAACTTTGATGTTATGGGTCATGGATTTAACAACCCAGAACTTCAATTGACACCTTATAACACATCTTTAAACAATCAATTACAACATTTAACAACAAATCGAAGGATTTCTAAAATTAGGGTTTTTATACCTTTATGCTTTAATTTCTTGATTTCTGATTTTTGATGCTTCTGATTTGTTGTTTGTGACCATGGGGCTTGATAAAGGGACTGATATACTACTAAATTTCGTTAGCTTGTCTTGAGAGAAAAGGTTGGAGTGTCATGAACAAAAATGGCTAGCAAAAGTAAATTTTTCTCTCTCCAATCTTTATATAGTGATGTTAGATGCATGTATGGCTGGACTTAGGCTGATTTAGAGGCTGTGTGTTGTCATCTTAGAGTCAAGGTGGTGGTTGGAGTTGTTAAACAACTCAAGATATAGAAAGATTTGCAAGCAAACTAAAAAAAATGTGACAAAAGGGCTTTTTGGTCATTTTGCTTCCAAATTAAATTCTAAAATTTTCAATTGATGAAACCCTTAGGGTTTAGGGTTTGGTTTAGATTTAGGGTTTGAGCAAATTTAGGTTTTATAAACAAACCAAATCTAGGATTCCCAATTTAGGGTTTGCATAAAAATTAAATAAATAAAATTAAATAACTTTTAGTTTCTAAAATTTTGAAAATAATAACTTTATTAATTATCTTATACATGAACATTAGAGTTTATTATCTTTAATCACAATTAACTTTGCTAATAAAGCAATTAGGGTTTCTAACTTTTGAAATTAGGGTTTATAATACAGAAAATTAATAAGGATTTTGAATAATTGCGATTCTCCCTAATTAGGGTTAATACATATATCACCGATTATAAATCACATTATCGTGATTACATAACGACTTAACCAATTCTCAAAGTCGTGAATGACTTTCGCATTAAGGTTTCAGATCAATTAGGGTTTCAAGAAATTAATTTAGGGTTCTAGATTTTAGGGTTTTAATTTACTAATTAGATTCACCTTAACTAGTAATTAAAGTCTATCATACTTGATATTAATCATAGTAACACTATTTCTGACTGATCAAACCTCCGGTTTAGGTTTCCGGATTAGGGTTTTCATTCATAGTTAGGGTTTTCTAATATCTAGAAAATATAAATATAAAATAAGGTTTTAATATTTATAATTAGGGTTTTCCCATAGTAAAACTAGGGTTTTCAAATATTGCACCACAATTACTCAATCATTACTAGCTCACATACATACAGTACATATCTATAGCACTGAAAAATCAAAATATAAATAATATTATATTTTTATCACCATTCCTTATTCCAGAACCAGAAATAGGGTTTGTAAAATATTATTAAGGTTTGATCGTAATATAATAAAACTGTTCCATACATTAACATTGCACACCTAACCATACATATCTATAACACTGACAAATAATAATATTATATTATTATTCTCATTCCTTGATTAAAACCAAGAATTAAGGTTTGAATTCCATATCTGATTTATCTGTCATAAATAACCTTATTAAGTTAAAATAATTAACTTAATATCCTGAACAAAATTCATTTAATAAAATAATTATTATAAATATTCTAAAATCATTTCACAGATTATTTAAATAATATTTAATTTTATTTTCCTAGAAAATAATTGATAAAAATATTTCCAATATGGAATTAATTAGTATAAAAATTATAATTGATAATAATTAATAATTCTAAAAATAAATTTATCTGCAATACTTAATGTAATAAATAAATTTTATTTATCACACATATAATTATAATTACACATTACCTTGACACATATCATTCATATTTATTTTAATAAATAATAAAAAAAATTATACGCAAAATTTATGATTTATTTATATAGAAAATATCGGGTTGTCACATTCACCCTCCCTTATAAGGATTCCGTCTCCGGAATCACCACTTTAAAACCTATACATACCAGGGTACATAACATTCACAATCATTGCAAGTAGATCTCGATCATGATTGACCGAATCGATCTTTAACTATTCAAATAAAGCTTGTCTTTCTGATTAAACGAAAATTTGATTTCTAAAAGAACTCAAATTCCTCCTTCAAAATAATTTATAAAAATAATTTACTATATATAAGAAATCAATATATAAGAAAATAAAATTGGTTCGAGTAATACCTGGAGTTGCATCCCCAGCTGCCACGATATCTTGAACGATTGTGTTAAAGACGTTTGCGGTTGATTCCGTTGGCTCGTTCGTTGATGTCGGTCCCCTGATGTAAGGTCCCGTTGCCGCCAATGTCCTGCTGCCTTTTTCCCCGTATTCGCATTCCTTACCTCCATTCTAGTCTACATACTAGCTGAAAAATGATTCTAAAAAAAAATAAAGTCTTAAACCTATCTCATGTTACCACACCTGTTTCTGCCTTCACCTGATTCGCTTCCCACCAAAAATTTGCCACACCCTTCATCATGTAGATGGCAAAAATGGTCTTTTGCCCCTCAACTACCTTAACTATCACGAACACCTTTTTAATTTCCTTAATCCAAGTTTGGGCTTCTACAAGGTCATTTGTACCTTTGAATTCTGGCGATAGGACCGCCTTGAAGTCTTTAACGTTCGACGTTCGATTATCTGGTTGATCTTTCGTGGCTGGTATTCCTTTCTGCACATCTTGATCATCCATATTCGCAAGTTTCTGTATTGAGTCTGGTTGTCCTCCAACTTTGTTGACAGATTCTTCTATCCTTTGGTTTCGTTTTCGTCTTGACGATATTTTCATAAATTATTCTTACATACTAAGCCTTATCGTATACGCTTAACATATAACACAAAATTTTCTACTCAAATAATCATGTATTCAAAATATTAGCTTCTGAAAACCGCATTAACCAATGCTTAGATAAATAATTACTATCTTTATACCAACTTATTTCATTAATCCAACATAGACTCATATTCATAACATTTGACATACTATAGCACATTGTGCTTTAAACATTCGTTATCCCTTCGTGACTCAAAAGTCAGGATTTACAACTTTGTCCAACACAAAAGTTAAAAATATACCCTTACACAAATATACTTATCACATATACCACACAGAAATATATATATTCAGCTAATACCAATACTACCTATTTCTTTTGCCTTCACTAAAGATTAACTATACCCAGTTCGTCAAACCACACTTATGAGTCCATAAACTTGTCACAGTTATATGAGTTTATGAACTTATCCTAGTCAGACCTTTGGTGTCCATTCGCTGAGGGATTCATAAACATTTCATATAACTATGAGTCAAGAATGTCACATAAGTATGAGTTTTAAGAACTCGTACTTATCCCTATGTTCTCTACCTATGACCTATCTATTTTTTATACACATGAGAAAGGAATCACCTCTTAACATGCATATAGAAAATAGCGTGAAACAAACATTTCAATGATTATCAGTGTCAGATACTAAGTAGTTTTTACACCAAGTACAATTCCCCGCCCATACAAGGTATCATACAACTCAGCTGCCGACATGAGTCATCATTGAAATCCCCATCTAATCCTAACCCCCTTTTCCATTCGAATTTCATTAAATCCGTATTCATAATCCTTTCTTGAATCTGTACCATTCACACAACAATCTTGCTTTAAACTTTCCAATCATAAGATTGATTCTTTCTGACTGTCATAATTTTATCAGATCAAGGGGTGATCACATCGTATATATTATGATTCAATTCTATGTCTTAATTGTTTTGTTTTACAACCTCCTTTCCCTGCTCTTCCAGTCTTTTAGACTCGAGCTATTCACCATTACTGTTTAACTTTATTATCAGAGTTAGGAAACTCTGTGGCTTAACAACTCGTCGAGATTCATCTTTGAATCATACCAACCAACTAACTATATATGAGTTATTTATATTTTCAACGTTTCCCTCTGTTCTAAGGTTATAGCCTAAGGTCTAACCCACCTAAGGTTTCTAACACTATAGCTCTGATACCATGATGTAAATTTCCCGAACCCGGATACTTGAAACTCGAACTCGGTACTTCACGATACCATTTCTATGAGCGAAAATATTACTAATAATAATAACAATAATATAAATTATAAACTTATCTTACCTTTATCAGAGTTAAATCCCAAGTACGCAACCTTTACTAAATGACATCGTAAACCTAATCTGTTTTCTTTTCTTTTCACTTGTTCTTGACCGATCCTTCTGATTGTTCACACTTATCTGAAAACATTTAAATTAAGCAAGGATGAGCATTTGAGTGCCCAGCAAGTATTATATGTATATAAGTTGAAAGAATTTAAATGTTTTCTTTATAATATCCATTTATAACAAGTCAATAGTTGTGAAGTATTCTGAACCGATATTAATAACATAACAACCCTCTTTCAAATTTTTTAAAACTACGTACTGGCTATAAATAAGGTTTAAGTGACATTCTATGAACATTATTTTTATTTTCGAAAAGGTTTAGCAGAACTTCATCTGCAAACCGTCATAACTTACGGACACGGGGGTGATCAGCCCGTTGTGCCCTGTATTGATCAATACTACATTACAAGAACGATGTTATCATTTACTTGGTCCGCCTTGGGCGCATAAAAGTTTTCCCGTGAACGGGATGTTCATATTTGTCAGGGTTCCAGACAAAAGGTTTTATTTTACCCAACAATAATCTATAATTCAACATATATGTATAACAAAGGTGTATCAACATGTGATTAAATACAATTATTATCCAAGTGGGGACACTTGTATAATCATTTATAGAAATTAACGAACAGAATATATAACTGAATTATCATATACTAACATGTTGATAATCAAAGGGTGTATATAATATAGGTTTAACTTTGCATAAAGAAAATGCAAAGTTAATTAGGATACTTGCCTGATGTGCTGCTTACAATTCTCAACTTAGTTCTATCTTTCTATCACGACCTATCATTAATCGAATCATTCGTTCGATTAGAACAATATAATATAACACATAGTACTGCATTTCGCAGTCAGCACATAACCTAATCATCTTATCACACATGTTCTACAATCATGGCATCACAAACAAACATCAACACATTCCTAATCACATTGTCACACAACCTTAATAACCATTGAATCATAATTAAACAGTTAACTAATCACATTATCTAAGTCCAGATCAATTTCTGAAATATGTCGGTCTACCGACATCTTTACTGGGTAATTATCGAGCCTAAGACTCTAAACAGTTGTCCAATATCCATTTAGACTAATTAAATAACAGTTGCACTATTTTTCATGACCTTATAATAATTTTAAAATTATTATTACCACTTATCATAATTTTTGAAATATCAGAATCATTATTAAATGATTTAAATATCAAACAATTCTATTATCATTAATATTTAATTAAAATTAAACTATTAATGAAACCATTGCTAAAATATTAAAGTTATTAATAATAACTTAAAATATTTTTAAAATATTTATATTACCCTTAAATGATTTTAAAGCATTTAAAATCATCATTAAATAATCACCATTAATATTTTAATATTAATGAACTATTATCTAAATATTAAAAGTCATTAATTATAACTTAAAATATTTTTAATTCATTTATATCCTTTTTAAATAATTTTTAAATAAATAAAACCATTTTTTAAACTATTTATTTAATATAATTATTAAATAAATTTAATATCATTAATATATCATTAATATTAAATTATTAATGAAATTATCCTTTAAATATTAAAAGTTATAGTTTATAACTTAAAATATCTTTAAACACTTTATTTTCATTTAAAATGATTATTATAATGTTAAAATGATTTTCAAAATAATTTATTTAATATAATTATTAAATAACTTTAATATCATTAATAATCATTAACTAATGAAATTAACCATTAAATATTAAAAGTTATATTTTATAACTTAAAATATTCTTAAATACCTTATTATTATTTAAAATGATTTTTAATATAATAAAATCATTTTTAATTCATTTATTTAATTCATTTAATAAATAACATAACTATCATTAATATTAATTTATTAATGAAAATTATCACAAAATATTAAAAGTTATCAAAAATAACTCAAAATTATTTTCTAACACAATAATATAATTTTTCATGATTTTTCATTAATTAAAACCATTTTTAAATAATTTATCTAATATTGTAATTAAATAAATAAATACCATTTACATTCAAAAAATATTAAATATTTTCGAAATATACCCAAAATAATTAAAATATAATTTTCGAACATTAAAATAATTTTTAAGAATTTATTATGTATTTTTAATAATTAAAAACCATTTTATCAATTTTTTATTAATTTCTGGAAATTATAATTAAAACCGTCGCTAAAGGGCTATAGCGACACTTTCTGTCGCTATAGGTGTTCTTGAGGATTTCCAGAAAATCTTGACAGTGTGCTAGGGGGGTGGTTTGACCGGTTATATCTCTTAGGATAATGCGTTTCTGGGCTTGAAATTGATTTCATGCTGTAGTACTCATGTAATACTACAAGTACATAACAAGATTCGTGGCTAAACAACATCATATCAGAGAGATTTAAGCTCTCCAAAAACCTGACAACGCTGTTCTTCGGCTTGTCAGAGTTTAACAGATTTGAGATACCTACTTTGAGTCCTTATAACTTGATGTTCGTATAATGTTTATATGATCTATCAACTCCAGTTTGTAGATAACATGTAGGTCTACCATTACAAAGTATCATAACACAAAAACATCAAAACATAAGCAAGATCTGGCCGGTCAAAGTTGGACACGGACACTGCTAAAAAAATTTATGGGTTCGATAATTGGACAGTTTCGGTCAACGGGTTTTGACCGTTTATATCTTCTGATCTACCAATGATCTGACCTTGATTCTTTTTGCATCTTAAAGATCACATTATAGACTACATGTTACAAGTTTTAAACATCAAAAACACTTAATATACACGGAGTTATAAGATCTGACATTTGGCTGTAAAACACAAATTTTCCTATTTCCAGATTTATTAAAAACTCAAAATCATGAACTTTGATGTTATGGGTCATGGATTTAACAACCCAGAACTTCAATTGACACATTATAACACATCTTTAAACAATCAATTACAACATTTAACAACAAATCGAAGGATTTCTAAAATTAGGGTTTTTATACCTTTATGCTTTGATTTCTTGATTTCTGATTTTTGATGCTTCTGATTTGTTGTTTGTGACCGTGGGGCTTGATAAAGGGACTGATATACTACTAAATTTCATTAGCTTGGCTTGAGAGAAAAGGTTGGAGTGTCATGAACAAAAATGGCTAGCAAAAGTAAACTTTTCTCTCTCCAATCTTTATATAGTGATGTTAGATGCATGTATGGCTGGACTTAGGTTGATTTAGAGGCTGTGTGTTGTCATCTTAGAGTCAAGGTGATGGTTGGAGTTGTTAAACAACTCAAGATATAGAAAGATTTGCAAGCAAACTAAAAAAATGTGACAAAAGAGCTTTTTGGTCATTTTGCTTCCAAATTAAATTCTAAAATTTTCAATTGATGAAACCCTTAGGGTTTAGGGTTTGGTTTAGATTTAGGGTTTGAGCAAATTTAGGTTTTATAAACAAACCAAATCTAGGATTCCCAATTTAGGGTTTGCATAAAAATTAAATAAATAAAATTAAATAACTTTTAGTTTCTAAAATTTTGAAAATAATAACTTTATTAATTATCTTATACATGAACATTAGAGTTTATTATCTTTAATCTCAATTAACTTTGCTAATAAAGCAATTAGGGTTTCTAACTTTTGAAATTAGGGTTTATAATACAGAAAATTAATAAGGATTTTGAATAATTGCGATTCTCCCTAATTAGGGTTAATACATATATCACCGATTATAAATCACATTATCGTGATTACATAACGACTTAACCAATTCTCAAAGTCGTGAATGACTTTCGCATTAAGGTTTCAGATCAATTAGGGTTTCAAGAAATTAATTTAGGGTTCTAGATTTTAGGGTTTTAATTTACTAATTAGATTCACCTTAACTAGTAATTAAAGTATATCATACTTGATATTAATCATAGTAACACTATTTCTGACTGATCAAACCTCCGGTTTAGATTTTCGGATTAGGGTTTTCATTCATAGTTAGGGTTTTCTAATATCTAGAAAATATAAATATAAAATAAGGTTTTAATATTTATAATTAGGGTTTTCCCATAGTAAAACTAGGATTTTCAAATACTGCACCACAATTACTCCATCATTACTAGCTCACATACATACAGTACATATCTATAGCACTGAAAAATTAAAATATAAATAATATTATATTTTTATCACCATTCCTTATTCCAGAACCAGAAATAAGGTTTGTAAAATATTATTAAGGTTTGATCGTAATATAATAAAACTGTTCCACACATTAACATTGCACACCTAACCATACATATCTATAACACTGACAAATAATAATATTATATTATTATTCTCATTCTTTGATCAAAACCCAGAATTAAGGTTTGGATTCCATATCTGATTTATCTGTCATAAATAACCTTATTAAGTTAAAATAATTAACTTAATATCCTGAACAAAATTCATTTAATAAAATAATTATTATAAATATTCTAAAATCATTTCACAGATTATTTAAATAATATTTAATTTTATTTTCCTAGAAAATAATTGATAAAAACATTTCCAATATGGAATTAATTAGTATAAAAATTATAATTGATAATAATCAATAATTCTAAAAATAAATTTATCTGCAATACTTAATGTAATAAATAAATTTTATTTATCACACATATAATTATAATTACACATTACCTTGACACATATCATTCATATTTATTTTAATAAATAAAAAAAAAATTATACGCAGAATTTATGATTTATTTATATAGAAAATATCGGGTTGTCACATCTCCTGTTATCCCCGCTCGACCCAGCTACACTCTTACTACCTGAAAGGAATTGTGATGGAAAATGGTGAGCTTAACTAGCCGAGTAAAGAATATTATGACTAAGATAATGTAGAAGGAATTATCCATTGTCCTCAACAGGGTAAAAATCTGATAAAATACAATAGAGAACATGTTTTAGATCAGCAACTGCAGCGGAACCAACAATCCATTAGAAGAGTCAAGTAGAACATAATGTCTACTATATCTTCCAAATTAAAAGTTCATCATTAATATTTCATCCCTATAATACCCATCAACAGTTCTTTGTTGTACCCAAGACAAAGAGAACTTTCATCACCTGTCTTCACATGAACCACCAAAGATTATAGTTAAATTCACAATTCATATTTATAATCATGTAAATCAACAGTCCATCTTTGCACTACGGGCAAAAGAAATACAACTGTAAAACCAATAATCAACGGTCCATCTTTATACTACGACCAAAGACATACAACTGTAAAACCAATAATCAACAGTCCATCTTTGTACTATGGGCCAAAGATGTTCAACTGTAAAACCAATAATCAACAGTCCATCTTTGTACTACGGGCCAAAGATGTTCAACTGTAAAACCAATAATCAACTGTCCATCTTTACACTATGGGCCAAAGAGGACTTTTACCACATCATTTGTCTGTAACATTACAAGTCATGATTATACCAATACACAATTCTTGGTCATAATCATACCAATCAATAGTCCATCTATGCACTACAGGCCAAAGATGACTTTTACCACATCATTTATCTATAACATTACAGGTCATGATTATACCAATACACAATTCTTTGTCATAATCATACCAATCAATAGTCCATCTATGCACTACGAGCCAAAGATGAATTTTACTATATAACTTTTCTGTAACATTACATGTTATGATTATACCTACACAATCATAATCATACCAATCAACAGTCCATCTATGCACTACGGGCCAAAGATGACTTTCACCACAATATAAGCATAAAAATGATAACAATGATATAAGGATTCAATCAAGTGAGATTAAGGATAAATATTAGAGATTTATAATTCAATTTATCTAGAGTTCAAGAGTATCCAAATTGTCAACATGATAACTAAATGTGGAGTAAAATTTAAGAATGATATTCATGTATCATAAATAATTTGGACAGAAAAGAAAGCAATTTTATCGTGAATAGTATCCCGTGAATATTACCCCAAGTGAATAGTACCCCGTGAATAACACCCCGAGTGAATAGAAATTGAGTGAATAGTACCCCGTGAATAGTACCCCATGAATATTGCCTCGAGTGAATAGTATTTGAGTGAATAGTACGCCATGAATAGCACCCCGAGTGAATAATACCCAAGTGAATAGTACCCAGAATGAAAATATTAAAATTTAATAAGAAAGTTCAAACCAATATTCCAATGAAACGATACTAAATGAAGCGCAAAACTCAAGGATATTCTACTAATTTCAGAGATTATAAAAGTAATACTTACCATAGTAAGTTTAGATTTAAGAATATGAAAAGAAATAATATACGAAATTGCAAATGGATTTTCACCCGTCATGCGGTAATCCGCGAAGACAGATCTTGTGAGACCCCAAATTTTATGAATAAAGATTTAAATTTCTCAAAATATTATTTTTTTGAATATTATGGTGTGGATTTGATATAATGTTATAGTTGTGGTTAATATTTATAAATTTTGTAAAGTATGCAAGTTGTTATATAATATTCGATTGGTCGGGGAATATTCTTTTTGTCGGAGAATATCCGTACGACGGCACAATCATTGGTAGACCCCACAACAGAAGTATTGTAATAATTAGAAAATGACAGAATTATCTTTTTATAAAAATAACAGCGAAAGTGTTACCATTAAAACTATTGAACTACCCGGTAGTAAAAGTACAGTAATACGCGTGGTTGCATAGTAGCACACGGTATTGATTATTGATGCTTACGTAAGAAGTCACTCAGTTATACTCAATTATTGCTACAGTAATTGCTGCATCATATCTCTCATATTATTGATTCAATTATTGTCACAGTATCATCTATAAAATATGTTATATTATTAAATCAATAATTGAGACGACAAAGTTATTCATATTATTATTTACAATATTAAAAATGTCTAGAAGTTCTGTCAAGAAGAGGTTTGGCCACCTAATTGCGCGCCAATAAGGAGAAATCCTTATCGGAAAGCCCCCTTTTTCTTGGGAACGACCTGGTTGTTAAATATTGTGAATTATAATATTAATGATGAATAAGTTCATGTTGATTAAAGATGAAATTGATAGTTCCATTGTGTTGGAATTATTAGTGTTAGTAAAAATTGACATTTATTTCGATAATAATTGATGTTTGGAGGTTATATTTTCCAATCAGGTAATTAACCGGATAAATGAGCAATTAATTGCTATTGATTCACATGATTATAACTATTTTCTCACATATGTGTACTATTGATTCACGTTCATTTACTATTAGGGGAGTTGGTGAAAGATTGATAATACTTGTATGACTAAGTTAAAAATGGAGGTATAGATGGAGGTACTGTAGACACTCAAAATTTTCTGCACTCCTATTACTAACATTGCAGGAGGGTAGATACGTCTTTTGGAGATAACCCTAAAAGACAGCTTACATCCATTTCGGATACCACCGGAAGTTCAGTTCCAACCTGGAACACAAACCGGGAGCGTCATGTCAACCCGGAACACACACCGGGAATGTCATTTCCGATCTCGGAGATAACCCCGAGATATACAGATCAAAAGACCGACAACAACACCGGAGAGGACAGTTCTGTCTCGCCGATAACACCGTGACGCTCAGTTCTAGTCCCAGAGACAACACTGGGATTAGCAACCCCATCCTTGGTGATAGCCCCAAGGGATGCCATTGCAGTTCCGGCAATAACCCCAAAAATGCTTGTTTCAAATATGTGCGATCAGCTTCAATTCAGATGACAGTGAGGCATACAAACAAGTAGACCAATCTCAGATGTAACCCTGAGCAACGTCTATTTTCTGCTTAAACCAGCGATAACCCCGATGAGGTGTCATAATGTCATCTGTCCACGTCAACAAGATGATATCACGGCATACCAACAAATAGTCCAATCTCAGCTATAACCCTGAGCAACGTCTACTTTCAACTCAAACCGGTGATAACCCCAGCGAGGAGTCAAGCATCATCTTATTCCTTCAACAATGGCACGTCGTCTCAATACTTCATACATACATCCAACAATGTCTCACAAGAGCTGAGGAATGACAATCCCGAGTGACTATTACGTGTGGCAGTACTTTGGATAGAATTTGAAGCTTGAAGACCATGGGCATAGACCCCTCTTCCTGACTTTGTACAACCTCTAATCCATTTCATTGCGTAACTCTCGACATCAAAGGTCCGAAGAAGGTCAAATATACCTCATTCGGATGCTCGGATTGAAGTTCTATAAGTTTGAGCGGACATTATAGTGTATGAGTGCACTTACTACGAGACAACGGGACCCGCGAGGCTCAGATCCACCACGACCAGCCGCAGGTGTACCTGCGGCCATCAGTCTATAAATATAGGCTGGGGGTCATCCATTTGAAGAGAGGGAGAGAAGGAAAAAGGCGAGGAAGCCATGTCCATTTTACTCTGCATACACATCTTTTGAGTGTTTCCTCTTCTTTAAACACTAGTTAGCTCACATATAGCTATCTTTTATCTGGCGGGAGCTGAGTGTTTATCCATTTAAAGTCATAGAAGTCTACTTTGGCAGCCCACTGTAAGCCTTCTTACATTTTATAAAGCCTTCTTCTCATATAGCACACATTGTTATACACATTGAGAGTCGTGTTGTGTATGTTTTTCCGGACTTCGGTCTGTGATTTTCATTTTTGTCTGTATATATATACTAGTATATGTATATATTTCATATATATGGACTAACATTATGGAGTTATGCCTCGATTGAGCCTAAACTTTGGTCTAGAACGTTTAAATCTCTTATATATATATATATATATATATATACTTATATATATAAACTGTGGTCAGACTCTGTCTGATGAGCCTGGATTTTATATCCGGTGCGTTTAATTGCTTATATATATATATATATACTTATATATATAATTTTTGTCAGACATATCTGATGAGCCTGGATTTACATCCGGTGCGTTTACTGCTTTTATATATATATATATATATATATATATATATATATATATATATATATATATATATATTTACATTCCAGTCAGGCCTGAAGTTTACTTCGTGGCCTTTTACTGCTTTATTGACATTTTGTCCTGCCTAGAGTTTACTTCGTGGCAGTTGATCGCTTTTACAGCTTTATTTACATTTTGTCCCGCCTGGAGTTTACTTCGTGGTGGTTGATCATGTTTGTATATATATATATATATATATTTATAGCTTTTATATATATAACTGTTTACTGTTTTTCATATAAATTGTAGTATCATGTGGGCCTAGGAATCATGTGATCACAGGTTCTGTTTACTGAATCTAGATTCGGTTCCCATGATGGACAATTTTCAACTGTAAGCAGCTTGTACATTATTTTACAGTGCCTGAATTTCCTTGGATGGTTGTCATGCCCATGAGGAGTTCGGCACTGCTGTATATTTTCTCAAAAATAAAAAAAAACTAGCCGGACATTTAATAATAAAAATGGAAGTATGAAAATGTCTCAATTCCTATTGAGCACAGGGTTTGAAAAAACCGTTTTTACAAAACTTCATTGCTATATCTTGGTTAAAACTGAATTTTCGTATAAAATTCAAACCTTGTGTATATAGGTACGAATGAGGCCTCGCACTATTTTCAAATAATTGCACATTGATCCACACACACACACACATTCATATATTAATTTCTTTGAAAAGTGGCGGTCTTCGTGGTAACACGGATGTCGGGGGGTGCATAACATCTTCCCTCCGCATAATCAAGCTCCCAGACCCAAAATGAATCTCGGTTTCATAGAACCGTTTAGTAGTGTCGAACCACTGGGTCAATGTGCAAGCCTTTTCGGTTGCATTGGTTCAACCAGTTAAATACACCAACTGGCGACTCTTAAAGTCCAATCGTCAACATTATACATGTCGGACCTTTTTCATTTGTTTTTTCAAACAAATCTCACATTAACATGAGAACACCAAAGAACAAGTAATGAAAAGGGACACTCAAAATCCTGACGTCGACAGGTGGCGACTCTGATGGGGGCTCCAGTAATAGGGCTTAAGCCGCTATTACAAGCTTTTCAAAATTATTATATGCTTGTGTGTGAATGTTGCATTTACATTTCTGATCAATGTGTACGAATGTATTTTTTAACTCATGCACTGCTAAATATCTATCTGGGATATTAGTGCTTCGCACATGTCATCATTTTGCATAAACGGTGAGACACGTTGTATGTGAATGTATGTTGTGTGGTTCCTCCATCAGGAGACTATCCTGTCAGTGTTTGATTACTGGACTCGTGGGAAGAATGATTCCCCGAGGTTCAGGAAAGGCACCACCCAGATTCGCTCCAGTTGAACGACCGGATTAACTTCCCGTCAAGTAGATTGCGATGATCTGGGAACCTTCATGCCGAAAAGCCGCGAGAGAAACCCTAGGATAGGTCAACCTCTGATAAACCAAACGCGGAGGAAAGTTTCTTCATACTTTCCATTTTAAATTACTTGTAAAAGCATTTACTTGTAATTTTATTCCATGTTCATTCATATGTAATGGAAAATATGAAGAATATATGTGCATGCATGACATGTTATCAATTAACAACCGATTTTTACAGGACAAATTCCTAAAACGAACATGTTATGATAACATTTATATTACCCTAAGACTAAACTACGTAAGTCTTTTGTAGGGAAGCAATTGGGCCTGTTACCCGGTCAAAATCTAAAAAGGCTGCGAGCCTAGAAGCAATCATGTACTCTTCCGAACAGTCTAATCCTGTTTCTCGAGAAGAATTTGACGGATTGAGTAAACAAATCACAGACTTGGCCGTTCTACTGAAAGAATTGCACCAGTCTGCTCAGAGTATGAAGATACCTATACATACAGAATCCTCTACACAAGGGGGAGTTCAAGGTCTGGAAAAAACAATTCCATAACAACAGTTGGATACAACCAACCCATACCCTGAAGGCACCCATCTCAAAGGAGATCCAGACACCGGTGACATCAGGAAGAAGGTCCTTCAAATGAAGGAAACCATTCACGTTCTTAAAGGGATTGGAACACATGGCAGTGTTTCATATGCCGACCTTTGCGTATTTCCTGGTGTTCAATATCCAGAGAAATTCAAGACCCCTAATTTTGAGAAATATGACGGATTAGGGGATCCTTATACACATTTAAAGGTGTTCATAGGAGAACTTGGGTCTTACGCAGAAAATGAAAACCTTTGAATGCAGCTGTTTCAAAAAAGTCTGACTGGAGAAGCCCGTTCATGGTATACCAGCTTAGACAACTCTAAGATCCATAGCTGGGAAGAGCTGGCTCACGCCTTCCTCACTCAATACAGTTTCCAATCTCAGATAGCTACCAAATCACCAAGGTCAAGAAACAGTCAAATGAGTCATTTAGAGAGTATGCTCAAAGGTTATTCCTTCCATGACAAAATCAGAAATGGTCATGACCTTCATAGATGTACAGGAAACTCCTTTCTATGAAAGAGTTCTAGCTGGTATAGGCAAGCCATTTTCTAAAATGATCAAACACGGCGAGATGGCTGAGATGGGATTGAAGACCAATAAAATTCAAGACCTAACCGCTCTTAAAGCTGTTGTTGAGCACATCCAGCCCGGATCTTATGGAAACAACCCCAGATGGTCCATAAAAAGAAAAAATAGGATGTTTCCTTGATACTACAAGGACAAAAAGGAAATCCAAGCATGCCTATGCAGAGGAGAAACTACTCCCCTTTTCCAGCACAACTTTCAAACCCTCCATTGCCTAAAAGTGGAGAAGTAAAACGACCTCGGACGTTCACACCCTTAGGGGATTCGCTCGAAAACATTCTTGCCCTTCTGACTGCTCTGAAGAAAATTACACATCTTCTTCCACCAGTCAACCCTAATGGGAGGGGTTTTAATGCTACTCGGAAGTGTGCTTATCATGTCGGGGCACCTGGATATGATACTCAAGATTGTTGGGCCTTGAAACATAAGATTCAGGATCTGATAGACAGCAGTGAGATTGTAATCACCAAATCAGATCAACCTCATGTACAAGACAACCCTCTTCCTCAACACAAAGAAGAAGAGGTCAACATGATCAGTTGGAGCACTGTACAAGGTTCCAATTCTAACGGTGAATCATCCCAACCCATTAAAGATGGTGTTAACAAATGGGATTATGTAAAGTTCCAGCTTACCATGGAATGAAAGATGAAAGCTCTTTGCAAACAAATTGAGCAATTGGTAGAACTGGTGACCCACCAACATCAAATCACACGCCAATTAATTAGGCAGGAGCATGTTTATCTCCTTCTATTTGTTATAAATGCTCCATCAACACCTTCAGAAAGTGAAGATATGGAGGATAAGGTTGCAAAGCGAGCAAGTGCTAAAGCCCGTCGAGATTTTGCCAATCAAAGGGAATTCACCTATCTTGGCCAGTCTATGGAGGAGATACTTCAAATGTTGATCAATGAAGGAAGAATCACATTTCTTCTCCATCCAATCAATCCCCACTCAGGGCGGTTCAATCCTGATGAAATGTGTCAATATCATTCACATTCTCGCGGTCACAGCACAGAAGAATGCTGGGCACTCCGCCATCTTATTCAGAATCTTATTGATAGCGGTGTCCTGCAAATAACAGATGCTTACACTGTACAACTTAAGGGTGGGAATGGATGCCCTACCAAATGGAAGGGATCGGTAGCAGTTATCTCCACAGTAGATGAGGAAACTGTCAAAGTATTTCCCATACAACCAATTCAACTCAAAGGAGCTGACAATCCTTTGAAAGTGGCCGCACCAGATCCAATTCCTTTACCTTGCAGACCACAACATCCTATTGTCAGCTTACATAAAGTTCCACGGAATTATGGAAAAGCTGAAGGATCCACGTCTCATACTACTGCTACAGTGTCAAAAGAAAATCCACTGTACCTTCCTCAACGGGTTATTAAACCTACTTGCGAAGCAAAGGGGAAATTGCCCATAGAGAAGATTGAAAAATTCCTCCGTACTATGGGTTATAATGAAGCCAAAGTGGTTTTAAGCTTACGAGAAGCTCCACACCAGATTTCGATACTGGATTTGGTTTTCTCTTTCGAGGATCATCGGAAGATCATGCTTAAGGTTTTAGAAGAAGCCCATTTGCCAAAATCAGTGGATGTGGAAAAATTTTAACATTTGGTTGATCACATTTTCAACAACAATGTGATATCCTTCACTGATGACGACATACCTCTCGAAGGGACCGGTTATTGCAAGCCATTGCACATAGCAGTGTTGTCTTCCGGGTATATGCTAGCAGGAGTATTAATAGATGGAGGCTCATCTCTGAATATCTGTCCTTATGTCACCTTGGTAAAGATGAATATCAATCTCAAGTGGATTTAAAGCAGCCATACGATCATCCGAGCTTTTGATGGATCCCAACGAAATGTCGTCGGAAAGATTGAATTATCAATTGAGATTGGTCCAAATACATTCCATGTATCTTTCCACATCCTTAAGATCGACTCAGGATACAACCTGTTATTAGGGAGACCATGGATACACATGGTTGGATTTGTTCCCTCCACGCTACATAAACAACTCAAATACATCATCAACAACAGTCTAGTCACTATCAATGCTAAGCCGGATTGTCCTGAACAAGGAATTCTACCAGTTATCAGCTTTAATTCAGAAGTTAAACCGGCCAGTTTCCATACTTGGGAAGTGAGTAACACGCAATACCATTCTATGGGAACGCCACTTCCTGTACCCAAGATTTCTGCCGAGATTATGTCAGCCACTCAAGAAATGATGTTATTGGGTCATCAACTTGGACAAGGGATTGGTAAGGATCAACAGGGTATTAAGTACCCTATCCAACTATCCAGTCAAATTGGAACAGCCGGGCTAGGCTATTCTTCTAGTTCTAGATATAGGAATCCTCATAAACACGAGCAGGTTCCTCAAGCTTCCACTGCACGGCGATTTTCTATACCATTACCTCATGAGCTAATGCAATCTCCAGTAAAGGTGCCAGCCCATGCTGTGGCTATGCTATTTCCGAAACCAGTGCCAATCAAAGCTAAAGAGGTGCTGATTTCTAATCCCGAAGTGGAAGAAAAGGAACGAAAACGTAAACATGACCTTGCCTTGATGATGGCAGGCATTCACGTCATTGTTCATGATTAACATACAAACAAATATACCCCAGAAGATGATTGCCCAGATGTTATGGTTATCATTCGGGAGAAGGAAGACACTAACAATCCTTCCATCACTGCAGTCCTTCAGGACTTTGCCCTCGACAATTGGAGCAGTACTCCATGCATTGGTCGACGAGGGTAAAATGGGCAGAAAAACCCTTTGCCCTGTAGATAACTTTAATTGCCTGCTTTCCTTTACAGCACTAGCAGTTATTTTATCACGTACATGCTAACACTTTTGTATGATCGAATAGTTGCATATATTAAGTGAAAGCATCTTTTGTTTCAGGACTTTGAATTTAGATGTGACTGTCCTTGCAGATGACATGTCTTCTCTCCACAAGGGCTGTAACTTTGATGCAAAGTTGGACTCAGACTTGATGGACATCCAAGAGGACATTGAGACACCTCAAGAGATTAGGGAATGGGTCGTAGACAAACCCAAACCCAATCTTAATCAAACCACTCCTCTCAATCTTGGAACCTTAGACAACCCTAAGCTACTCCAGATTGGTTCAGACCTTACCACAACTCATCGGAATGACATTGTTGCACTATTAACCAAATTCTAGGATGTGTTTGTATGGTCTTATAAAGACATGGTTGGTTTGTCCACTGACATTGTCCTTCATTGCCTTCCCATTAAAGAAGGATTCAAGCAAGTTAGGCAAAAACTCAGGAGATTGAAACCTGAATGGAGTTTAAAAGTCAAAGAGAAAATTATGAAACAATTTCAAGCTGGCATCATCATGGTGTCTACATATCCAAAATGGATATCCAACATTGTTCCCATGCCTAAACCAGGGGGAAAGGTGCGAGTCTGCGTGGATTACAGGGATTTGAATAAAGCTTGCCTTAAAAATAGCTTTCTCGTGCCTTTTATCCACATTCTTATTGACAATACTGCTCAATACGGCATGTACTCCTTTGCTAATTGCTTTGAGGGGTACCATCAATTTATGGTCGCTGAGGAAGATCGTGAGAAGACTGCTTTAATCACGCCTTGGGGAACTTTTTGCTACAGACGATTGTCCTTCGGCCTCATCAATGCTGAGGCAACCTATCAGCGAGCTATGATGGTTCTTTTCCACGATTTAATACACAAGGAGATAGAGATCTATGTGGATGACATCATTGTCAAATCCCGGAAGGAGGATGACCACTTAGACCATCTCACAAAGCTATTCAACAGATTGCGTAAGTACAACTTGAAGTTGAATCTCGCCAAGTGCGCCTTTGGTGTTAAGTCAGGCAAGTTACTAGGCTTCCTAGTCAGCCACAAAGGGATTGAACTGGATCCTACCAAAATCCAGGCCATCAAGGAAATGCCCATTCCTCAGATAGGGAAGGAAATACGGGGATTTTTGGGAAGGATTAACTTCATTAGCAGATTCATTTCTCAACTCACAATAACCTGTGATCTTATCTTCAAATTGTTAAGGAAGAACTCATCCATGAAATGGAACGATGAGTGTCAGAAAGCCTTCCTTACCATTAAAGAGCAACTGATTAACACTCCTGTTTTGGTACCTCCAAGGGATGATGTTCCCCTGTTCATGTACCTGTCCATAAATGACAATGCTATGGGTTGCATGCTGGGGCAAAAAGACAATAGAGTCCAAGAATGAGCTATTTATTACCTCAGCAAAAGATTCAGCATCAGTGAACACAAGTACACTCTGATCGAGAAGACTTGTTGTGCTTTAGCATGGGCTTCCATAAGGTTACAGCATTACCTCCATGGTCACACAACCCATCTCATATCCCGCGTGGATCCTCTTAAATATGTATTCAGTAAACCCATATTGAATTGTCGACTGTCCAGATGGCAGTTGATCCTACAACAATTTGACATCGTCTACGTGACGCAAAAATCTATCAAAGGTCAAGGAATTGCAGATCAACTGGTCGCCGTACCTGCAAGGGATTACAAACCCTTAGAAACGTACTTTCCCGATGAAGGGGTAATGACAGTTCAGCTACAACATCAGTACGATACATGCCGTGAGTGGAAAATGTATTTGGATGGGGCTGTTAATTCAAAAGGCTCCGGAGCTAGAGCAATCTTACTATCCGAGACGGGGGAGCAGTATCCCATCACCGTCAAATTGCAGTTTGTCAGCACCAACAACACAGCTGAGTATGAAGGTTGTATCATGGGGCTAAAACTTGCCCGTTCAATGGGCATCAGGTGGTTAACTGTCTTTGGGGATTCCGAAATGGTAATAAAGCAATCCACAGGAATCTATCAAACCAAAGTATTACATTTTCTACCTGACCATCGGCAAGTTCTACAGATGGCTTTGGAGTTCAAAAAAATCTCATTTCTACACATTCCTCGTAATAGGAATGATTTTGTAGACGCGTTAGCAATGTTGGCCTCCTTGGTTTACATACCGGACAAGGAAAATATGTCGTGCATTACGTTTACTCTGTAAAAAGCCCCAATCTATGGGAATTAAGTTGGAGAAGTATCGGATGAGCTACCTCCCATCCACAACCCTTGGTACCAACACATCAAGGAGTATCTACGAGATGGATCTACACCCGCTGAGGTGAGCCTAATTGAAAAGAGGAGGATTCATCGACTTGCTATGAAATTCTACCTGAGCGGAGATGCACTCTACAAAAGAGATGCAGGATTAGGTCTCCTCAGATGTCTAGACAAAGACCAAGCTCAGAGACTCATGGATGAGATCAATGGTAGAGTATGTGACCCACATATTAGCGGCCCCTTACTTGTCAATAAAATTCTCAGAACGGGACATTATTGGCTTACACTCAAAGCTGACTGTGATGATCACGTCAAGAGGTGCTATCAATGCCAGATTCATGAGAATGCTATCCACGCCCCTCCAAGGGAACTCCACAATATGAGTTCGTCATGGCCCTTCTCAATGTGGGGAATGAATGTGATTAGGCCCATCGAGCCCAAAGCCAGTAATGGACATTGATTCATATTCACCATGATCGACTACTTCACCAACTGGGTAGAAGCAGCATCCTTCCCCAAGGTCACTAAAGAAGTTATCATTATTTTCATCAGAAACAATGTCATCTGTCGATATGGACAACCAGAGGTCATTGTGTCAGACAATGCTAAGAACCTCAACAACAAAATGATGGAGGATTTATGCAAAAAATTCAACATCAAACATCTCAACTCCATCATCTACCGTCCAAAGATGAATGGTGCTGTTGAAGCGGCTAATAAAAACATCAAAAAGATCATGCAGAAAATGTCCGCCAATCACAAAGGATGGCCTGGCCTCTTGCCTCTGACTTTATTAGCCTATAAAACTTCCATGCGAACTTCCATGGGGCAACCCCCTACTCATTAGTCTGTGGGATGGAAGCAGTGCTCCCCATAGAAGTTGAAATGGAATCCCTCAGAGTATTGATGGATGCTCAGTTTGATGAAGACCCATGGGTACAAGACAAGTATCACCAATTGTCTCTGATAGACGAAAGGTGAACCGCGTCAATCTTCTATGGTCAGTTATATCAGCAAAGGATCGCACGATCTTACAACAGAAAAGATCGACTACGGCAATTCAAACAACATGACTTGGTTTTGAAGAAGATCATTGACAACCAAGATCAATCTAAGGGAAAATTCGCTCCTAACTGAGAAGGCCCATTTGTTGTCAAGGAAGCATTGACAGGAGGTGCTCTCAGATTGTAGGAAATGGATGGCAATGAATTTCCACAGCTTATCAACTCGAACACCGTGAAACGGTACTATGTATGAAGTTACCATCAAACAAACATCCTGGTTTTGATCCTCAAATCACTAGTCATTCCAGTTTTGAACCCTTTCTACATACTTTCTGCCCCTCAGGGAAACATACACTTCAAGCAAGCAGCCTGGTTTCACTTCATTTCAAACCTTTAATACAATATCGGTTATCCTAAAGACGGGATTTAACCTTTCACAATTTTGGTTATCCTGAAAACGGGATTTAAACTTTCACACCTGCAGTTTGTCCTGAAGACGAGATTAAACTTTTCTATGCCTGCAGTTTGTCCTAAAGACGGGATCAAACTTTTTACACACTTGCAGTTTGTCCCCGTTATGGGATTAAAATTTCCTCTCCCCGCAATATAGCCTGCACATGGGATTTACACTTCTCTTCGCCTTCAATTCGTCCTGAGGGGCGAACTACGTCGACCTGATCTCCCTGATACCCAGGGGTACGTAGGCAACCATATGCTATATGGCCCAGTCGTAATTAAAAAAAACAACAACAACATTTCTACCCTTTCTTCACAAAAATGACAAAAAACAACAAAAAATACTTCTACACCCTTTTGCCTTCCGCATTCAGCGTTGAACCTCCTACACTAGGTTCGAACTTCACAGACTTGATCTCCTCCTCTTCAATAGGAGTACGTAGGCAACCATTCATGGTGCAGTCTAACCCCTACCAGAACAACATACTTATCACACGGTACTAGGATCAATCTTCAATTTGCCCCATTTCATCAGTTTCAGATCAAATGGATGGAATTACCCAACCTCTTCTCACAAATAGAAGATTCGGTGACCATCTAAGCTGCGATCGTGCCTCAAAGAGCAATACCAACCCATAAGAGATGGAATTAACTAAGCTTCTCACAAATAGAAGTACTGGTGACCATCTGTGGTGCGGTCAATCTCAGAGAGGAAGAAACCATCCTCCTCTCAACTTTTCTATACAGATACCAGTCCCAAAACACCAAAGATGGTAGGGATATACAGAAATCAATGATCCATTCTGAGAGATCTTGTGATGTCTCAATGTCCATCTATCAAGGATAAGTTCAGAATGCATCAAGATCACAAGGCCCTGGAGAAACAGGCAAATATCAAGCAAGTATCAAGGCATAACTAAAAGGGAAGTGAATCAAAATATATTTCCCTGCCATATATAATACTGTTTGGTATATACATCTGTGTTGTACATGACAAAATGGCTAAGCTAGTCTGTGCAGGAAAATACAAAGCTATCTACAGATCTGTATGTATGCGGACTATCAGATCTAACATAGCATCCCTCTCTGAAGACAGAGGTAGCACAGCAAGCTCCTACCCAAGGGTATCTACACGAGCTAGCAGATCAGAGGCTAACTACATGGTGGCAAAATGCTCATCAATGTAAGCACTCATGTCATCCAAACTGGCAGTCATCGGCGATCTAACTTAAGTTCTATCTACAATGGCCACATCCCTAGCAGATAAGGCGGCATCCTGCTCTCCAATCAATACATCCCTGGCTGATCTAGCCTCATCCCTCTCTAACAGAGCGGTATCTCTCTCATCAAGAGCTGTCAACATCGCGGCCCTAGTCTGATCTCTATCATAGGTCATCAGATGTAAGCTCTACTCCAAATTTTGTGCCGAACACTGAGTAACAGTGGCACTCGGGGTGGGAGAATCCATCACAATTGTTGGCAGCCCAGCAATTAAATCGTCAGTGGAAATAACAGCCTCCTCTATAGGCTCCTCATCGTCAAGATCAGTCCCCTACACTATGAATACTACCGCAGCCGATGCAATCTCTGTCTCCATCCATGCGAAATACTCTGCAGAACACCCTGGATGACTGACAGAAAACTCAGCCAGCTCTCGCTTATCCCAATAGGCATACAAACTGGATCTGTCCTTCGCTGACAAACGGTGTGACGCGAAGCGCTGACTCACTGCCCCCTCATACGGGTGAAAGTCCTGGAACTGGTCAAACTGACACATCACGACCAGTGGGTGGTAAGTGATCATGCCCCTCAATCCAGCCAGAGGGAGATAATCCATGCCTGGAGCATGAATAATGAAGTTGTAGGGTGAACTAAGCCCTGAACACGGTAATATGGCAAATGGATCTTTAATCCCTGCCAGAAAAACTTCCAACACAAAGGCAAACATCTGCTGTTAGTCAACACTCTTAACCCATACATGGGAAAAGACAAGAGAAACACTCACCAGCAGAAATGGGTAGAATCCTAACCACGCCTCGGTCAAGCCCTACGATCGGATGCGCATTCCGCTGAGGAAATAGGCAAAGGTGTAGGAACCCCAATCATACTCTCCTATACGGTCCACGTGTCGAGTGGCGCTGATCAAAGCGAAAGACACCGTAGAGGAATTATCTACTATGAAGCAGCCCCTAATGATTATCAGGAACAATCGCCGAAGAATGCGGTCCCTGACTCTCACATCATCGGGTATGGGCTCACTCAATAGCCCGCTCATAGCATCTATGCTCAAAGGACATGTACGAACAGTCCTGCCCTTGAGCGCCTCCGCCGGAACTCCCAACAAGGATCTGACGGCAGTAGGGGTGATATCCGTCGTGCAAGGCACCAGCTCCCCTCCAAACTCCATACCTGTGATAAACCACCAATCCATCGGTGTCATCATCACCTCGCAGTCCAGCAAATGGTGACTGAGTCTGGTGAAACCACCGCTCATACAATGCCCTGATGTAACCCCAGGGACAACGACGGGGTAGAATGGAGAAGAACCTCCTGAATCCCCATCCATAGACGATCGCTCTGTAGTCATCATGCAAAGCCTGATACACAGAGTGGATGCTAAACTAATTCCCTCGAGGCTGTGTGAATCCGGGAATCTACATCAAATGCAGATCAACATCAGACTCCTTGACTCCTCATCAATAGGAAATAAGGAAGATTAAAGATCTAACTTTATACCTCGTTTGCGTGCAGGTATACTGAAGGATGCCTACTCAAGTCACCCAGAAGATCTGGGTTCTCCACTTGAATACCTGGCAATTCTTCGCGGGGAACACATACAGCAGGAGCAAAAACCTCGATCGATGCATCCTCATCTTCATCCTCGACATTCGGCACTTCAACCCGAATAGGACGTACCCTCTTCCAAGCGACGAGGCTGTCTAACAGAACGGTACTGAGGCTCTTCAAAAGCCTTCCTCCGTACACCAGAAATGGTCCTGTGGGAACTACTCGGCTGATTCGGATCCATGATATCTGGACAAAAAGTCTCTAAATCACCTCAGAAAGGGTGTGGTAATTTCTTACCTGGAGTCTTTTCAAAATGCATTCTATGATTACATGCATGCATGCATTGCTTTAACATACATCTACAATAGAGTTAAAATGCATGACTACCCAATACCTACATTTTGGGAAAATTTTGCCATAGTCCCCTTTTCAAATGGGACTATCCACATGCACATAAGCATGATTAGGTAGCCATTCAGTAGCACACCTATACACAGTCATATACATCTTGTATGCATCAATACATTGCAATAAAAAAATCGGTAAGTGTAGTCTAATTACCAGGATTATTTTGCTTGTCTACCTTTACTCATTTGTCTTCAAATAGGATAAGAAATGACAGTAAAAGGTGCCAATTTGACTGTTTCAAAAGCCAAATTTTTCCACATCATTATATTCGGCATGGTTTAATACTAACATTTGTTATGTTGAATATTTTTTATCAAGTCATATCAGCATGCATATTCACTACTATGTGTCTAAATGCATTTCATGCGATAAGTCATTTTCTAACGGACAGAAATTGGAAAAAAAATACATGTATGTGTTACCAGGACAGTGAAGAACGCTTGTACGGTGACAGAATATGCAGAAAGTTTCCCGAACTCAGCAGATCTGAAGAAGAGCTCTCGGATTTCCTTTGCTGCGCAACTTGAAAATGACTTATGAAAGCAACCAGCCACCTATACATAGGCACGGCTGGCCGCAGGCTAACCTGTGGCTCCTACAGGTACACCTGCGGCCCCCCTACATGGGTCCCATACCTTCGGCTCGCTCCAGTTAGAGTTGCAAAGGAGGTCTCATAAGTTGAAAAGGCCAAATCAGGAATAAAAATGCTACGCGCTTAGGTGGATTAGTCTGAAATCCTGGTTTCTTGTCGGTCGGAGTTAAACTCTCGTCGCCTCAACGGTATTCACCTGAATGCAAGGTATACTATACCGATGAGCTCAGCTTTTACAAATCATGCTCGGCAATACCCCACAATGGTCTGATGTCGTCACAACCCTAACCTCCCCGGCGGGGGTTACAATGCGAAAAACCACGAAATATCAAACCTCCCCGGCGGGGGTTACAACGCCGAAGTTATCAACATCTATGTATCCCCAGCGGGGGTCACAACGCATATCTTTCAAACATCTATGTATCCCCGGCGGGGGTCACAACGCATATCCTTCTAAGCATCTACGTGTCCCCAGCGGGGGTCACAACGCAATGTAACCATTGATACACACATCAATGAAGGTCAAGCAGTCTTGATGTCATATTAGCCGATGGCAAGTAAACCCATCGAAGCAACTTTGCCCAGCAAAGGTTACAACATAATGCTACCACTGACACATACATCAATGAAGGTCAAGCAACCTTGACAATATGCCCAGCAGGGATCTATCCGGTGATACACACATCAACGAAGGTCAGGCAACCCTGGCAGCGACAACACTGTTGGCAGTAACTCCGACAGAATGAGGGAACATGTTATACACATCCTTAAAACAGATAAAGCCTCATCCCCACAGATCTCTTCCAAACAAGAGGTACCTCTATAGAGTATAAGCCAGTGTCTAGGATTCAAGACTTTGGTGGTAGTCCCAATGTCAACATCCTTGGGAACTTGGATTGAATGTCTAGGTTAACATTGATTGTCATCCCAGTAGGATTACATGACAATCATTCATGCATCATACATTTGCATCATATTGCTGCACATAGCATCATGTTTATCTTGCTTGCATTTCAAGTGTCTAGGATTCTTTATCCTATCCATGCCTTGCATTGCATGAATATGATAAAGAGGGGCATCTGTAGACACTCGAAATTTTCTGCACTCCTATTACTAACATTGCAGGAGGGTAGATTCGTCTTTTGGAGATAACCCTGAAAGACAGCTTACATCCATTCCGGATACCACCGGAAGTTCAGTTCCAACTCGTAACACAAATCGGGAGCGTCATGTCAACCCGGAACACACACCGGGAATGTCATTTCTGATCTCGGAGATAACCCCGAGATATGCAGATCAAAAGATCGGCAACAACACCGGAGAGGACAGTTCTGTCTCGGTGATAAAACCGCGACACTCAGTTCCAGTCCCAGAGACAACACTGGGAGTAGTAACCCCATCCTTGGTGATAGCCCCAAGGGATGCCATTGCAGTTTCGGTAATAACCCCGAAAATGCTTGTTTCAAACATGTGCGATCAGCTTCAATTCAGATGACAGTGAGGCATACAAACAAGTAGCCCAATCTCAGATATAACCCTGAGCAACGTCTGCTTTCCACTTAAACCGGTGATAACCCCGGTGAGGAGTCACAATGTCATCTGTCCACGTCAACAAGATGATATCGCGACATACCAACAAGTAGTCCAATCTCAGCTGTAACCTTGAGCAACGTCTACTTTCAACTCAAATCGGCGATAACCCCAGTGAGGAGTCAAGCGTCATCTTGTTCCTTCAACAATGGCACGTCGTCTCAACACTTCATACATACATCCAACAATGTCCCACAAGAGCTGAGGAATAACAATCCCGAGTGACTATTACGTGTGGCAGTACTTTGGATAGAATTTGAAGCTTGAAGACCATGGGCATAGACCCCTCTTCCTGACTTCGTATAACCTCTAATCCATGTCATTGCGTAACTCTCAACATTAGCGATCCAAAGAAGGTCAGATATACCTCATTCAGATGCTCGGATTAAAGTTCTGTAAGTTTAAGAGGGCATTACAGTGCATAAGTGCACGTACTATAAAACGATGGGACCCGTAAGGCTCGAATCCACCACGACCAGCAGCAGGTACAACTGCGGCTGCCGCAAGTGTACCTGCGGCCATCAGTCTATAAATATAGGCTGGGGGGTCAGCCATTTAAAGAGAGGGAGAGAAGGAAAAAGGCGAGGAAGCCCTATCCATTTTACTCTGCATACATATCTTTTAAGTGGTTCCTCTTCTTTAAACACTAGTTAGCTCACATATAGCTATCTTTTATCCGGCGAGAGCTGAGTGTTTATCCATTTAAAGTCATAAAAGTCTACTTTGGCAGCCCACTATAAGCCTTCTTACATTTTATAAAGACTTCTTCTCATATAGCACACATTGTTATACACATTGAGAGTCGTGTTGTGTGCGTTTGCCCAGACTTCGGTCCGTAGTTTTCATTTCTGTCTGTATATATATACTAATATATGTATATATTTCATATATATGGACTAACATTATCAAGTTATACCTTGATTGAGCCTAGACTTCGATCTAGAGCGTTTAAATCGCTATTATATATATACACTTATATATATAAACTGTGGTCAGACTTTATCTGATGAGCCTGGATTTTATATTTGGTGCATTTAATTGCTTATATATATATATATATATATATATATATATATATATATAATTGTTGTCGGAGATATCCGATGAGCCTGGATTTACATCCAGTGCGTTTACTACTTTTATATATTTGTACATATATATATATATATATATATATATATATTTACATTCCTATCAGGCCTGGAGTTTACTTTATGGCCTTTTACTGCTTTATTTATATTTTGTCCTGCCTGGAGTTTACTTCGTGGCAGTTGATTGTTTTTACAGCTTTATTTATATTTCGTCCCGCCTGGAGTTTACTTCGTGGTGGTTGATCATGTTTGTATATATATATTTACAACTTTTATATATATAACTGCTTACTGTTTTCCATACAAATTGCAGTATCATGTGAGCCTAGGAATCATGTGATCACAGGTTCAGTTTACTGAATCTAGATTCGGTTCCCATGATGGATATTTTTCAGCTGTAAGCAGCTTGTACATTATTTTACAGTGTCTAAATTTCTTTGGATGGCTGTCATGCCCATGAGGAGTTCGGCACTGCTATATAATATTTTCTCGAGAATGTTTCGCATCTCGAAAATAAAAGCAAACAAGCCGGACATTTAATAATAAAAATGGAAGTATGAAAAGGTCTCAATTCCTATTGAGCACAGGGTTTGAAAAAATCCATTTTTACAAAACTTCATTGATATATCTTGGTTAAAACTGAATTTTCCTATAAAATTCAAACCTTGTGTATATAGATGCGAATGAGGCCTCGCACTACTTTCAAATAATTGCACATTGATCCACACACACACACACATATATTCATATACTAATTTCTTTGAAAAGTGGCAGTCACTGTGATAACACGAATGTCGGGGGGTGCCTAACACCTTCCCTCTGCATAATCAAGCCCCCAGATCCAAAATGAATCTCGGTTTCACAGACCCGTTTAGCAGTGTCGAACCACTAGGTCAATGTGCAAGCCTTTTCGATTGCGTTGGTGCAACCAGTTAAATACACCAACTGGCGACTCTTAAAGTCCAATCGTCGACATTATACATGTCGAATCTTTTTCACTTATTTTTTCAAACAAATCTCACATTAACATGAGAACACCAAAGAACAAGTAACGAAAAGGGACACTCAAAAATCCCGACGTCGACAAGTACTATACTGTAATTTGTATTTTCACATAAGGTATTATACTGTAATATTTTGAGCCCCAAAACGTGCAATTATCAAAATTATATTTTCCTATAAATAGAAGCTCATTCTTCCTTCATTTGTCACCAATTCATAAAAGCTATAGAGTAATTATTATAGAGAGAAATTATAGAGAGAAAGAAGAAGAGAAGTCTGTTACCTCACTATTCCAGTATTCAGTCTTCTTTTGGGGTAAGGGGTATTATTTCTTTCATATTCATGAAGAGAGCTTCTGTTATTCCATTATTTATTATTATATTAGAATAACCTGTCTATGCGAAGTACCGCATACATGGTGAAATTCTTTTGTTATTCCATTCTTTATTATTCTGTTGGAATATCTTATCTGTGCGGTCTATCGCATGCATGGTGAATTCTTTATTATTCTATTCTTTATTATTCTGTTGGAATATCCTGTCTGTCCGGATTACGCTAGACCTGGTTCTATTCTTTATTATTCTGTTGGAATAACCTGTCTGTGCGGACTATCGCATGCATGGTGAATTCTTTATTATTCCATTCTTTATTATTCTGTTGGAATATCCTGTCTGTGCGGATTACGCTAGACCAGGTTCCATTCTTTATTATTCTATTGGAATAACCTATCTGTGTGGTCTATCGCATGCATGGTGAATTCTTCTGTTATTCCATTCTTTATTATTCTGTTGAAATATCCTGTCTGTGCGGATTACGCATGACCTGGTTCCATTCTTTATTATTCTGTTAAGAATAACCTGTCTGTGCGGTCTAACGCATTCTTGGTGAATTCTTCTGTTATTCTATTCTTTTTTATTCTATTGGAATAAAATATCTATGTGGATTACCGCATGCATGGTGAATGATCCTTCGTATTCATTCCTTATTAAATTGTGGAAATAATCTGTCTACGTGGATTACCGCATGGCGGGCGAAAATCCATTTGTAGTTTCATATATTCTATTATACTTAGTTGGTTAAAGTTTTGGCTTCTATACTCCATGAAATTAGTATAATATCCTAGATATTTGCGCTTCATTTGACGGGGAACGGAGTGACGGTCCAGATGATAGCATTAGTAGTCCTCACTATTCTGTTAAATAGTGTGACAATAAATGTAATGAGGACTCCATTGAGTGTGGATATTGTGTAGATGACAATATTCTTATTAAAACTCTTAGATTATGTTTTGTCGTATTTTACACGACTGTTGTGTAATTAAGTTGTATTTGAATTTTGTACCATGTTTATCTGGCGACCCAAGATGGGTGATGTATACCTATTTTGGGGGCGTCACAGATCTTTTCCACAATTAAAGAATGAATACAAAGGATAATATCCCTTACTATTACGAAAAATAATATACCTTACAAAAATAACATCCCTTACTAATACGAAAAATAATATCCCTTACCATAAGAAAAATAACATACCTTACCTTAGTAGGAGATTGGATATTGCAATAGTGAAGTAGCAAATACTCTTTTTCTTTTTCTCTATAGTTTCTCTTGTAAGTCTAGTGAATTGGTGAGAATGAAAGAAGAAATAAGCTTCTATTTATAGAAAAATAGACTAAATAGTAACTGATATATGAACGGTCCAGATTGATTTACTATTAAAACGGACGGTCTATATTGATTAACTATTAAAACCACAACCGACGGTCCATATTGATTAACTATTAAAATCACAACCGACAGTCCATATTGATTTACTATTAAAACCACACCGACAGTCTGAAAAATTAGTACATCTCTCCATGGAATAATAAGTCAAACTTACAACAAACGCCTCACGACAAACCCCTCTATTTATATCAAAAATTGAATAAATATTTACCATAAATCACTTATCTTTAATAAACATATTTTTAATCTTTCAACAATTATTCATTATTAATATTATAACTCACAATATTGACAATCAGATCATTCCCAGGAAAGAGGGGGTTTCCGATAAGGATTTCTCCTTACTGACGCGCAATTAAATAACCAAACCTCTTTCCTCGACAGAACTTTCTAGACATTGTCAATAATGAAAATAATAATATGAATAACTGTGTCGTCTCAATTATTTATTTAATAATATAAAATATTGTGCAAATGATACCGTGACAATAATTGAATCAATAATATGAGATACTATGCAGTAACTACTATAGCAATTATTAAATGAAACTGAGTGACTTCTTACGTAAGCATCAATAATCAGAGATACTGTGCAATACCGTGTGCTACTGTGCAACAACGCTTATTACTATACTTTTATCACCGGGTATATCAACAGTTTAACGGTAAAAGTTTTGTCATTATTTTTTATAAAAAGGTTATTCTTGCCGCTTTCTATATCCGACAGTTATTTCGTTGTGGAGTCCACTAATGATTTCTTCGTCGTACGAATATTCCCTGACAAAAAGAATATTCTCCAATCAAACGAATATTCCCCGACACAACAAATATTTTATGATAACTTACTTGCTTTGTAAAATTTTCATATATCACTCTTAACTTTAACCTTTTATCAATTTAACCATTTACTAAATAGAATAATAATTATAAGAAAATTAAATATTTTCATTTCATAAAATTCGGGGTCTTACAATAATATTTGTATTGAAACTCATAGTAGATGTATGGTTATATTTTGCACGATAGTTTAATATTTGTAAATAGGAAAGTTTGTATTGAAATTCTGTAGTATGTATTTTAGCGACTCAAAGTGGGTTATGTTGACCTATTTTGGGGGCATCACATTTTTTGTAAGACAAATGAATACGAAGTTGAGGGATTTAGGGCTCGATAATATTCTAGGTTTCAATTTCTCCAGTCTTAATTACATATTAGGTAAAATTTCATACTTAACACATGAAATTTTAAATAGCACTACAAATTCGTTAAACAAAACTAAAATAATTAAGTTAATTTTCATTTCAATTTAATTTAATTTTAGTTAATTTCAATTTCTTTGCTTGTGAAATAGGTAATAGTTAATTTTTCTTTTTTTCTCTTACACACACGAATAAGAATATCTAATTTTGCAAATTTATTTGGATTTCATGGTTATGCTCATAATTGAGGGCAAGGCCTAGCACTCTTTCCAACCTTTTATTAGTACACGAGTTCAAATATGCGTTCTGTAGCCATTCTGTCTTAAGAAAAACCTGAGTTTCGAGTATCACAGCTACAAAAAATTACATATATAGTCTAGATTCTATTATGTGACAATCCGAATTTTTATAAGTTATTAAAATAAGAATTTAATCATTAAAATTCTTATTATGAGTTGTATATATTATGAATTATGTGATTTGGTGTGAAGATAATTATATATTCATATGTTGGAGAATGTGAGATTTAATAGTTAATTAAACTATTAAAAAAATTAAATAATATTAGTTAATTGAATTAAGTTGAAATTATGTTATGAGATAATATAATTTTAATTGTTATGCCTTGTGGACAATGGAAATTATTATGAGTTAAGTTTCATAAATAGTGTGAATAATTCACTTAATTAAAATAGTGAATTAATACAAGTATAATTGATTTAATAAAGTGAGAAGGTAATATGTTACATGAAAATGTAAATGTTAGTATAATGCGAGTAAAATATTTATTAAGTATATTAAATATTTTAGTTGGAAACGTTATGGAATAAAATGAATATTTATGGTATTAAATAAATATTTGATAAAAATTATTATGGGATAGTTTATTTAAGTGTGATAAAATAGATGGGATTTATACGTATTTTATTACGCGAGTATAATGGTGATATTCTAATTAAATAATTAAATTAGAGGTGTGAAAATTTGTTAAATAATGTTATGATTATAATGGTTGAATATAAATTATAATTTTACTGATAAGGTTAATTTTATTTATTAAGGAATTAAAGGTACATAATCTAGTTTATATTTCTAGTTTATGTGTTCTTGAATTTCTTCTAAAATTGGGGTTTTGGTTAATGAATTTGTGGGTTATGATGTTATATATGTTATTAGATTTTATAATTTTATAATGGTCTGCATAGTATCTCTTATATTATTGATTCAATTAATGTCACAGTATCATCTGCACAATATTTTATATTATTAAATCAATAATTGAGACGACAAAGTTATTCATATTATTATTTGCATTATTGATAATGTCTAGAAAGTTCTATAGAGGAAAGGGGTTTGATCACCTAATTGCACGCCAATAGGGAGAAATCCTTATCGGAAAGCCCCCTATTTCCTGGGAATGATCTGGTTGTTAATATTGTGAGTTATAATATTAATGATGAATAAGTTCGTGTTGATTAAAGATAAGAATAATAACTGATGGGTGAAAGATGTTTGTTCATTTAGTTTTCTTTAATTCTTTTGTGACCCAATTACCCTCAAATGAGGTAATTCTGTGATTGGATTGTTTTGTTATTATTAATCAAACGGGTAATTAATCGAATAAATGAGCAATTAATTGCTATTAGTTCACATGCAAATAACTATTTGATCACATACATGGAACTATTGGTTCACATGCATGTACTATTAGGGGAGGTTGTGCAAGATTGATAATACTTGAAGGACTAAATTAAAAATAGAGGTAAAGATGAAGGTACTAAACTGTAATAATTTGAGCCCCTAAACGTGCAATTATCGAAACTATGTTTTCCTATAAATAGAAGCTCATTTCTTTTTTCATTCTCACCAATTCACAAAGACTCACAAGAGCAATTATAGAGAGGAAGAAGAAGAGTATTCTGCTACTTCACTATTGCAGTATCCAGTCTTCTACTAAGGTAAGAGGTATTATTTATTTCATATTCGCTTACGATATTATTTTTTATATTCGTAAGAGATATTATTTTTGTTCAATATTCGTATAAAATAATATTTTTTCCATACTATGTAGTATGTAAGTAATATTATTTCGTTTCGTATTCCTAATTCTACACACATTTTGTTAAAGTATTTCTTCTATACTCCTTGAAATTATAAGAATATCCTTGAAATTTATGTTTCATCTAGTATCGTTTTACAATAATATTTTTCTGAACATTCTTGTTATATTTTAAGCTTTTTATGCCGGAGTACTATTCATGGGTACTATTTATTTATACGGTACTATTTATTTATACGGCACTATTCATGAAGTACTATTTATGGGATACTATTCACAAAATACTATTCACGGGGTACTATTCATGAAGTACTATTCACATGATACTATTCACCCGGGTATTATTCACCCGAAAAATTAATTTCTTTTCTGTCCAAATTATTTTTTATACATGGACATTATTCTTGAATTTTACTCTACAAAGAAGTTATCATGTTGTCAATTTGGACATTTTTTAACTCTAAATAAATTAAAAATCATTAATAGTTATCCTTGATTTCGTTTGATTGAATTCTTATATCATTTTCATCATCATCATGCTTATATTGTGATAAAAGTCATCTTTGGCCCGTAGTGACTGGGGATTATTCGGTATAATCATGACTTGCAATGTTACAAATGATGTGGTAAAAGTCCTCATTGGCCTATAGTGCATTGATGGACAGATGTTGGTATGATCATGACCATGTGTTCTCTTCGGCTAAGGGTGCAAAGATGAATTGTTGTTTGGCATGATCATGACCATTGGTGATTACACGAATATCCTTAGCCCGTAGTGCATGGATAATTCGTGGACGTGATACTAACGAATATCCTTGACCCGTAGTGCATGGATAATTCAGTGATATGGATTGTTTATTGAGCTGAGTCTCAGCGATAAAATTGATGATAAACTTTTTAAATCATAGGAGATAGTAAATATCATGCTCTACTTGACTCTTCTAATGGATTGCTTATTCCACTACAGTTAAACTTGTTGTTTATTGTATTCTATCAGTTTAACACTGTTGAAGGCTAACGATAATTTATTCTGCATTATCTTAGTCATAATATTTCTTACTGGGCTAGTTAAGCTCACCTTTTTGCTTTCATTGTTCTCTTCAGGAAATGAGAACGTAGTTGAGAATAGTCGGAGAATGGAATGACGATCCAGATGGTTGCTTTAGTAGTTCTCACTATTCTATAAAATATTGTGATAATAATTGTAATGAGAACTCCATTGAGTTTGGATATTGTCTAGAAGACAATATTCGTGTGAAAACTCTTAGCTTATGTTACACGACAGTTGTGTAATTAAGTTTGTATTTGTAGTATATACCATGTATTTGACGACTCAGAATGAGTGATGTATACCTATTTTAGGGGCGTCGCAGTTGGTATCAAAGCTCAGGATATGATCCCTAGTTGAGATTTAGGACTAGAACTAGGAGGGGAGAGACGGGTAATTCTTTCGCTAGTTTGACCTACCTAAGTTTATTTGTTATTTAATTGGTCGGTCAGAATATAGGGATAATATGTGGCATGTCAATTAACCCTTGTTTTGTGGCAGTATTTGAAAATGGCATCTGAAAATATTGAGATAAGCAATGAAGCACGTAAGACCGTTGAGTCACCAAGGATCAATACACAAGATAATGTGTATCAGGAAGGCAATAATCCTCAGGTAAACAATAACACCGACCAAATGATGAACGATGGGATGTTCAAAGGCTTTATGCAATTCATGCAACATCAGGCGAGAGCGACTCCTGTTCAAAATGTAGGTGGAAACACTGGCAACTCACAGATGGTCAATGCTAAGCAGTTCAAGGAGCTGGGACCACCGGAGTTTTTGGGAAAGCCAGAACCACTTAAGGCAGATATGTGGATAAAGTAGATCACCAAGATATTTGATATCTTGGGATGCTCCGAGGAGCAAAAAGTTCCCTTTGCCACCTTCATGTTAAGAGGAGAGGCAGATTACTGATGGAAATCTGTAAAACGTACTCAAGTATTCATCTTGGGAGAAGTTCCAAGAACTGTTCAACTAAAAGTACTTTCCCAAAAGTATTCGTCACATGAAAGAGGTGGAGTTCATCAAGCTGAAGCAAAACAATATGACCGTATCGCAGTACGAGACTAAGTTTTCAGAGTTATCTCAGTTTTCATCCCATTTGCTAGATAATGAAGAGCGTATGAACCGAATGTTTTTAAGAGGTTTGAAATCCGAAATTCGTCAATACCTCATTTCTCATAAACTTTGTTTATATTCAGATGTTGTGAATACGGCTCAATTATTGAAGCGTGATAATGAGTCAGCCCAACCAAAAGAAAATGACCAACAACACGATAATAATCGTACCGGTAGCAACGGCCATCGGAACAATGATAACCATCATGGAAGAAATTATCAGGCAAGAAATGGTAACCACTTCGGTGGTAATCATGTCCAAGATAACAGGAAAGGTGAACTAAGTGGGAACAGTTTTAAGAAGAGAAGATTCAACAATGACAGAAAGACGTCGGCAGCAGCACCAGCACTCGTTTTAAAGGAAGAAGAACGACCACCGGTCGTACGTTTCAAATGCGGATAGGAGGGACACATTCGTCCAAACTGTACGCAGCAACCCAAAGCGTGTTTCAATTGCGGAAGAGAAGGTCACCTAGCTCAATTTTATAGTGTATTGAAGTCAAGTCCAGTTGGGATTGTGACACCAAAGGCTGTCCCAGACAAGTCAAAATCAGTAGTTTAAGTGAGAGCGTTTGTCAAGGAACCTGAACGAAGTTATCACTGATAAGTTAATCATAAACTCTTACGAAGTTTATACCTTATTGATACTGGTTCTACCCACTATTTTATTTCACCTACTTGCGCTCAACATTTAAATTTGACTCTAGAGATGTTAGACTTTGACTTATCGGTTAAAACTCCGTTAGGAGAAACCTTCATTACATCCACCATTTATAAATATTGTTTGATTCAAATCGATACCCTCACGTTACCTTTCGATCTCATCTTTTTGAAAATACTTGCATTTGATGTGATTTTAGGAATCGACTGGTTAACTACTCATCGTGCCAAAATTTATTATTTTCGTAAGGTTGTTAGCCTTCCTAACCAACCTATTATGCGAATTCAAGCAACCAAACCACTAAGGTCAATCACTATCATATCAAGCCATAAAGACATTCGTTTATTGGAAAATGGATGCCTCCATCCCAGCTGGACTTGACTTTGGTGCACGACAAAATTGGGCTAGGTGGCCTTCTTTTCCATAATTATAATACGCTTTGGACTGCATCGTACAGTTTGGACTTATGTGTCCTTCCCCTCCATATTTGTAACATACGACCGGTGGTCGTTCTCCTTCCTTAACAACAGGTGCTGGTGCTGACGTCTTTCTATCCTTGTTGAATCTCCTCTTCTTGAAATGTCCACTCTTATTGTCATGGCCATGATTACCACCAAAGTGATTATCATTTCTGGCATGTTGATTCCCTTCACGTTTGTTGTCACCGCTTTGATGACTTCTACCACTGGTATTATCGACTTATCAGTTGCTCTCTCTTGGTTGGGTTGACTCATTATCGCGCTCCAATAATTGAGCCCTATTCACAACATCTGAATACAAACACAGTTTGTGAGAAATTAGGTATTGACGTATCTCGGGTTTCAAACCTCTTAGAAACATCCGCGTTATTCTCTCCTCATTATCAACCAAGTGGGACACAAACTGAGACAACTCAGCAAACTTAGCTTCGTACTATACCACGGGCATATTTTTTTGCTCAAGCTTGATGAACTCTACCTCCTTCATGTGATGAATACTTTCAGGAAAGTACTTGTCATTGAACAGCTCTTGGAACTTCTCCGAAGACATTTTAAGTGCGGCAGGTTGAGTACGCTTTACATATTTCCACCAGTAATCTGCCTCTGCTCGCAACATGAAGGTGGCAAAGGGAACCTTTTGCTCCTCGGAACATCCCAAGACATCAAACATCTTGTTGATCTGCTTTATCCACATCTCCGCCTTAAGAGGTTTTGGCTCTCCAAAAAACTCCAGTGGTCCTAGCTCCTTGAACTGCTTAGCGGTGACTGTCCAAGAGTTGTCAGGGTTTCCACCTGCATTTTGGACAGGAGCCGCTTTCGCCTGATGTTGCATGAATTGCAAAAAGCCTCTAAGCATCCCATCGTTCACCATTTCATCGGTGTTATTGTTTACATGAGGATTATTGTCTTCCTATTGCACATTATCCTGGGCATTAATCTGTGGTGACTCAATGGTCACATATGCTTCATTTTTTATCTCAACATTTTCGGATGCCATTTTCAAATACTGCCACAAAACAAGGGTTAATTAACATATCACATATTATCCCTATACTCTGACGGACCAATTAAATACCAAATAAACATAGGTAGGTCATACTAGCGAAGGAATTCCCCGTCTCTCCCCTCCTAGTTCTTTTCTCACATCTCAGCTAGGGATCATATCCCTAAGCTTTGATACCAACTATGACGCCCCCAAAATAGGTATACATCACCCATCTTGAGTCGCCAAATACATGATACAAAATTCAAATACAACTTAATTATACAATAATCGTGTAAAATACGACAAAACATAATCTAAGAATTTTAATAAGAATATTGTCATCTAGACAATATTCACACTCAATGGAGTCCTCATTACATTTATTGTCACACTATTTAACAGAATAGTGAGGACTACTAATGCTATCATCTGGACTGTCACTCCGTTCCCCGACTTGTCCTGGCTACGTTCTCATTTCCTGAAGAGAACAATGAAAGAAAGGGTGAGCTCAACTAGCCCAGTAAGAAATATTATGACTAAGATAATGCAGAATAAATTATCAGTAGTCTTCAACAATGTTAAAGTGATAAAATACAATAGACATCAAGTTTAACTGCAGCGGAATAAGCAATCCATTAGAAGAGTCGAGTAGAGCATGATATCTACTATCTTCTATGATTTAAAATGTTTTCATTAATTTTTATCGCTGAGACTCAGTTTAATAAATAAACCACATCATTAACTCATACATGTACTACGGGCCAAGGATATTCATAAAATCATCAATGGTCATGACTATACCGAATAATCCCTGGTCATAATCATACCAAAAACTGTCCATCAATGCACTACAAGCTACTGAAGACTTTTACCACATCATTTATAACATTACATGTAAAAACCCCAAATTTTACGAATAAAGGTTTAATTTTCTCGAAATATTTTTTTAATATTATGGTGTGGATTTGAGATAATGTTATAGTTGTGGGTAATATTTATAAATTTTGCAAAGTACGCAAGTTGTTATATAATATTCGATTGGTCGGGGAATATTCGTACAACGGCACAATCATTGGTGGACCCTACAATGGAATTATTGTCGGATTGAGAAAATGACAAAAATATTTTTATAAAAAAATGGCGGAAGTTTTACCGTTAAAACTGTTGAACTACTCGGTAGTAAAAGTACAGTAATATGCGTGGTTGCATAGTAGCACACGGTATTGATTATTGATACTTACATGAGAAGTCACTCAGTTTTGTTCAATTATTGCTACAGTAATTGCTGCATAGTATATCACGTTATTTGATTCAATTATTGTCGATATTTTATATATTATTAAATCAATAATTGAGATAACAAAGTTATTAATATTATTATTTGCAATATTAACGATGTCTAAAAGTTCTGCCAAGGAGAGGTTTGATCACCTAATTGTGCGCCAATAAGGAGAAATCCCTATTGGAAAGCCCCCTCTTTCCTGGAAACGACCTGGTCGATTAATATTGTGAATTATAATAATGATGATAAATGTTGTTAAATATATTGAGGTGTTTATTTATGAAGTCACGGAAGTTTATATATATATTGTTTATTAGTATTATTAATATAATAAAACAGAAAAGTTTTTTATATAAAACAGAATACTTTTATAAAGTTATTTATTTTATTAGACAATAATTAGAATATATTATATTTTATTATGCATAGTGTTTGTATAGTGTCTGCATAGTATTTTCTATAGTAAAATCTTTTTATATAAAATAGAATACTTTTATAAAATTATTTATTTTATTAGACAATAATTAGAATATAATATATTTTATTATTTATAATGTTTGCATAGTACCTACATATTGTTTGCATAGTAAATTTTTTTATATAAAATAGAATACTTTTATAAAGTTAATTGTTTTATTAGATTTTAAATAAAATATATAAATATATATATATATATATATATATATATATATTATTTTATTGCATAGTATCCTTTCTATTTTCCTATAAATAAGATGCTTAGTTAGAATTGAAAACACACCAGAAGTTCAGAGAAATCTCCTTCCATAATCTTGAGCGTATTTCTTTAGAGTTTAAGAAAGCTTTGAGCGTAGTGCAAATTTTCTTCAAGTATATCCCCGCCCTACCCGTCGGAGTACTCTTCTTTATAAGGTAAGGGATATTATTTGTTGTACTCGTAAGGGGTATTATTTCTTTCATCTTCATGAAGAGAACATCAATTATTCCATTCTTTACTATTCTGTTAGAATAACCTGTATATGCGGACTACCCTATACTTGGTGAAATTTTTTTGTTATTCCATTCTTTATTATTATGTTGGAATAACCTATCTATACAAAGTACCACATACATGGTGAAATTCTTCTATTATTACATTCTTTATTATTCTGTCGGAATATCCTGTCTGTGCGTTTACGCATGACCTGGTTCCATTATTTATTATTCTATCGGAATATCCTGTCTGTGCGTTTACGCATAACCTGGTTCCATTATTTATTTTTCTGTTGGGAATAACCTGTCTGTACGATCTATCTCATGCATGGTGAATTCTTCAGTTATTCCATTCTTTATTATTTTGTTAGAATAACCTGTCTATGTGGATTACCACATGCATGGTGAATGATCATTTGTATTCATTCCTTATTAAATTACAGAAATGATCTGTTTATGTGGATTATGATGAAAGTCATAATAAAAGCATTGGACTGATGAAAATCATGGGTATATGTAGTATTAGTAAGTGTTATGATGAGTTATGTTGGTTATTATGTGAAAACATAAAAGTTTCTTAGAAATCACAAAGGGTTGAAAATCAGATTTTAGTAAAAAAGGAACACGAAATTCAATTAACCATATCTCCTATTATATTTTGAATTTTTGAGTGTGGTCAAGTTCTAGAGTTAGATCTATGAGTTTTTTAACTTATCTAAGTGGAATCACTAGAAAAGGTATTGTAGATTTTTGTGTGGACTGATTTTAGCAAAGGAGTCAAAAACTGCAAAGTACCAAAAACCTACTGCCCAGAAATTTAAAACAATATTTTCGGCTACTTAGTTTGTGAAATAAATTCTGGTCTTTTGGGACATGAAAATATATGATATAAAGTACCTACTATCCAAAAATGAGCTCATTCCGACTTCAAATGAGCAAGTTATGATTATTTAAATATTTAGCTTTTTCCGACTAAAAATGCTATGACCAGAGTTATATAACTCCGATGATAATGAAATTTAAACTGGAAGCTCACGTTAACATGTGTAAGATCCTGCCAAGATTTGAAAATTTCTGGAGTTAAACTTGAGGTAGCTAATTTCTTAAGGAATTAATTAGAAAATAATTTTTGAAAAAATACTTAAGGGAGTTGAAAAATTATAAAAAAATACTTGTTGTGTATGAAATATATGTATATATATTTGGACAAAGGATAGAAAAATAATAAGTTGATTTGGTAATTTTTCATGAAAATGGTTTAGTTAAAAACATATGAGTTAAATATGTTATGTGAAGTAACAAAATTGGAAAATAAGATTTTATGGCTTGAGAATCCTATATAGGGTACATGCATATTTTTGATGAGGGATTTGATCATTGGTGATGAAATTTTATGAGTATGGCAATTTTTGAATGATTAAATGCATTATTTGGTAAAGTGTAAACAATTGAAATAAATTGTTTATAAGTTTAAGAAGTGATTAAAATATTATTATAATATTAATAATATTAGATGATGAGTTTATTAAGTGATGGATAATATTTGCATAAATTTAAAGTCTTTAATATTTATCCTTGTTTTCGTTTGATTAATGTTTATATCATTGTCATCATCCTCATGCTTACATTGTGATGAAAGTCATCTTTTGCTTACGTGCATAGATGAATTTGGTATGATTATGATCAGGGATCATTCGGTATAATCATGACCGGTAATATTGTAAATGATGTGGCAAAAGTCCTCAGTGGCCTGTAGTGCATTGATGGACAATTTTTGGTATGATTATGACCAGGGATTATTCGGTATAGTCATGACCATTGATGATTTAATGAATATCTTTGGTCCGTAGTGCAAGGATGACTCGATGATGTGGTTTATTTATTAAGCGGAGTCTTGGCGATAAAAATTGATGAAAACATTTTAAATTATAGAAGATAGTAGATATCATGCTCTACTTGACTCTTCTAATGGATTGCTTATTCCGCTGCAATTAAACTTGATGTCTATTGTATTTTATCAGTTTAACATTGTTGAAGGCTAAGTATAATTTATCATGTATTATCTTAGTCATAATATTTTTTACTGGGCTAGTTGAGCTCACCCTTTCTTTTATTGTTCTCTTCACGAAATGAGAATATAGCTGGGACTAGTCGGGAGATGGAGTGACGGTCCAGATAATAGCATTAGTAGTCCTCACTATGGCATGACATACAATATATAATTGTATTGAGGACGTAAGATGTGTGTGTGTCGTATTTTATACGCCACTTAATAATTGATTTTGGTGAACAACAATAGGGTGATGAGAACCCGGCCCTAAAAGCGTCAAAAGTGCACCGCAGTAAAATGAAGAGAACAAAAATCTTCTCGTGTCCCTTTGGAGACTTGAAATATTTGTTGATGTACTTAATATGGCATGTATTAATTTGAGTATGAATATTATCATATTATATACGTTACAATATTTGTATTGAAACTCACAATATATATGTGGTCATATTTTGCACGACTGTTGTATACTTAGTTTGTATTTGTGTTCAGTACCTTGTATCTGGCAATCCAAGATGGGTGATGTATACCTATTTTGGGGGCGTCACAATTGGTATCAAAGCTTAGGGATATGATCCCTGGCTGAGATATGAAACAAGAACTAGGAGGGGAGAGACGGGAAATTCCTTCGTTAGTATGACCTACCTAAGTTTATTTGGTATTTAATTGGTCGGTCAGAGTATAGGGATAATATGTGATATGTTAATTAACCCTTGTTTTGTGATAGTGTTTGAGAATGGCATCTGAAAATATTGAGATAAGCAATGGAGCAAAACAATATGATCATGTCGTAGTACGATGCTAAGTTTACTGAGTTATCCCGGTTTGCATCCCATTTGGTTGATAATGAGGAGCGAATGACACGATTGTTTCTAAGAGGTTGGAAACCCAAAATACGTTAATACCTCATTTCTCATAAACTTTATTTATATTCAGATGTTGTGAATAGGGCTCAGTTATTGGAGCGTGATAATGAGTCAGCACAACCAAAAGGCACTAACCAACAACACGATAATAATTTTACCAGTGGCAACGGCCATCGGAATAATGATAACCATCATGGGGGAAATTATCATGCCAAGAATGGTAACCAATTCGGTGGTAATCATGGCCAAGATAATAGAAGTGGAAATTTCAAGAAGAGGAGGTTCAATAAGGATGGAAAGACAGCATCATCAACACCCGTTTCAAAGGAAGAAGAACGACCACCAGTCGTATGTTTCAAATGCGGACAGGAGGGATACATCCGTCCAAACTGTACGCAGCAATCCAAAGCGTGTTTCAATTGCGGAAGAGAAGGTCACCTAGCTCAATTTTGTTGTGTAGTGAAGTCAAGTCATGCTGGGATAGTAATGCCAAAGGATGTCCCAGATAAGTTAAAACCGGTAGTTTAAGTGAGAGTGTTTGTCGAGGAACCTGAACGAAGTTGTCACGGGTAAGTTAATCATAAACGCTTACGAAGTCTATACCTTATTCGATACCGGTGCTACCTATTCTTTTATCTCTCTTGCTTGTGCTCAACGTTTAAATTTGTCCCTAGAGAAATTAGACTTTGACTTATTGGTTGAAACTCGGTTAGGAGAAACCTTATTTACCTCCATTATTTGTAACGACCCCAAAATAGGTCCATTCCATCCAACCCATTCTGAGTCGCCAAATACATGGTACAGAAAACAACTATAACTTTATTACAACAATTGTCGTGCAAAATACAACAACACATATACTATGAGTTTGGATACAAATATATACCAAATGTGACACATGTCCCAACCGTGGACAACACCTCACAGTGACACCTTACATAAAGGTGTAGTCAAAAACTATTTTAGAAACTAAAATCTTTGAGAAGTGCTCAAGGAAACCTTCGTACATGGGAGGCCATGCGTCTAGGTTATGATAGATATCATATGTCCAGAGAATTATCCTTGGTTGACCTAATATACCCCAAAGAAAAACGAGAAGATTACTATCATATTCTTCCCAATGGTGAGTCTTCTCTTGATTTATCATTATCTCCATTGTCTCAAATTGAGAATTATACTCCAAAAAAACACCAAGATTATATAGGTAGTGCTCATATATATACTCAGCAAATGGATGAGCACATCCCTGTCTTATGATGATACGAGGTTATATATCATTAGACATCTTGTATGACAAAACACCCTTCCAAAGTTGAATTCACCTCACCCTCAACATCTATAGACCACCGTTCTATTCCCTTGTTATTCTCCGCTTGACCCAGCTATAACTTTATTACCTGAAAGGAATTGTGAAGCAAAAGGGTGAGCACAACTAGCTCAGTAAAGAATATCATGACTAAAGATAATTAAATTATCAATAGCCTTCATCAATAATAAATCAGAGATTTAGAACATATGGTAGATGATAAAAATTTCAACCATAGTTGTAGCGGAACGAGCAATCCATTAGAAGAGTCAAATAGACTATAAAGTCTATTATCTTCTCCATGTTAAAAATCCACCAACAATGTTTTATCCCTGTAACATCAATCAACAATTCCGGTCCACAATCATATAAATAACTCATAATCATAATCGTAGTTCTAAATTCCTCTTCACATCCAGGACGAAGATAATTTTCAACACCTCTCTTTACCTGAAACATCAAAGATCATGGTTACACCAAATCACATTTCCTGTTCATAATCATACTAATAATTTCATCTTTGCACTACGGCCAAAGATATTCATTTGGATCACCAGTTAGTCATGTTCATCTCAACAAATGTTCATCTTTGCACTACTGGACAAAGATATTCAACAACATGTCATCTTTGCACTATGGGCCAAAGATATTCATCAACAAGTCATCTTTGCACTACAGGCCAAAGATATTCATCAACAAGTCATCTTTGCACTACAGGCCAAAGATATTCATCAACAAGTCATCTTTGCACTACAGGCCAAAGATATTCATCAGTTGGTCATGTTCATCTAAACACCTGTTCATCTTCGCACTACGGGTCAAGGCTATCAAACAACAGATCAATAATACTTCGTAACAACTGATTTTGAAGCAGAAACTCAAAAATAACGATCAAAACATGGATACAATCAAAGATAGTAGCCAAAATAGATATTTTGGACAAAAAAAAGAAATTTCATTTTTTGATGAATAGTGCCGTATTCGTAAATAGTGTCGTATACGTAAATAGTACCGTATACGTGAATAGTAGCCCCGACACCCAAAAGATAGAAATTTCACAAAAACATCATCACGTTTCGTGAATAGTACTCGTGAATAGTAACTCGTGAATAGTAACTCATGAATAGTAACCCCGACATGAAAAAGTTCTAAATTTGATTAAAAGTTCCAACCAATATTTCATCATCATGATATTGAAGAAATAATATCATTTGAGAAGAAAATAACATCCCTTACTATCCCTTACCTCAAAATAACCGTACTTCTGACTGAATTTCGGTATAGTGTTGACAGAAACTCGCACCGTATAACAACACTCAAAGTATACTCACAAGAACACTCTTGATATATAGAGAGAGAAGTAGAGAGAAAGCTTATGTTTCTGGTGTGATTTTCAATTCTAACTTAGCCCTCTATTTATAGGAAAATGCTAGAACGCCAAAGGAGACTAAAATAATAAAATATTATTTTCTTTTTCTTATTCCACACCAACCTTCACCAACCAATTTTGAAAGCCATCTTTGGTCAAAAACATCAGCCACCCATGTGCCAACAACCACAAAAACGTTTTTTCTTAAATAAAATAATTAAAATTTTCAAAAATTAATTATTTCGGAACTCCGGAACTTCAATAATTCACAATAAATAGCCCTTTTGTCAGAAAATTCGAATCTCGCGAGTTTTTATAGGAAATTCAATTCTCTACAACTTTACAGAAGGAAGTTTTTCCAAATTCCAAATAGAAAGTGACCGAAATCCACAAACGAACGATTTTACAGTCTATAATAAATTTTCGGTCAAGAATTGTGTCCACCGACACACAAAACATGTGCTAAACATTTAATGCCACAAAAATACTCTTCCTCCTCATATACTCATATATCCCACATTCATTGTAAAAATATCACCGTTAATATATTATAAAAATAATATATTTAAATGAATTATTTTATCAGAAAAAAGATAAAATATTAATTTTCAACAATTGTCACATTAAAAATTTCCTCCATCTATATCCACATAAAATAAATATTTTCTTTATCATAATAATCAATAATTAATTATTCAAAAATAATATTACAGAATCACAGTACTGACAACCAGGCCGTTCCCAGGATAGAGGGGGCTTTCCAATAAGAATTTCTCCTTACTGGCGCGCAATTAGATGACCAAACCTCTCCTTGACAGAACTTTCTAGACATTGCCAATAATTCTATCTAATAATATTATTCAAATAACACGAATTATTGATCTGATAATGAGAAATATTGTGCAGTGATAATTATTGGAACAACAATAATATAAAATATCAACGCAGCAATTATTGAATCAATAAAATAAAATATTGAACAGTAATTACTGTAACAATTATTGAGTAGTGCCTTCTTACGTAAGAATCAATAATTCAAAAATACTGTGTAATACTGTGAGCTACTGTACAACAACGCGTATTACTTTCTCTTACCAATCGCGTATTCCAACAGTGTTAACGGTAACGATTACGCCGTTATTTATAAAAACTTAATTTTGTCGTTTTCTTCATCTGACAGTTATTCTGTTATGGGGCCCACAAATGGCTGCGCCATCGTACGAATATTCCCCGACAGAAAGAATATTCCACGACCAAACGAATATTCCCCGAAAACAATGAATATTTTATAACCACTTGCGTATTTTGAAAAATATTTCATATACCACCCTTAACTTTAACTTTTATCAATTTAACCATTTATTGAATAGAAAAATTGAATACTTTTATTTCATAAAATTCGGGGTCTTACACTATTTATAAATCTTGTTGATTCAAATCGACACTTTCACGTTACCTGTCAATCTTATCTCTTTGAAAATACTTGCCTTTGATGTGATTTTAGGAATCTATTGGTTAACTACTCATCATGCTTTTCGTAAGGTTGTGAGCTTTTATATTCCTAACCAACCTGTTTTGCGAATTCATGCAACTAAACCACTAAAGTCAATCATTGTCATATCAAGTCATAAGTAAAGAGCCACGATCCTTTCGTTGTTGACTTCCTTATCTGGAATGCACCAAAGCCAGACTTCCTAATGTTGATAGGTATCAATGTGACGTGTTATCCAAGTCTTGGATAAGAGTAACAGTTTTGAATGATATTTCTATTGTTAATAAATTTTCTGACGTATTCTTGAAGACTTCTTAGCCTACCCCTAGAGCGTGAAATTGAATTTTGTATTGACCTCAGTACAAAACCCATTTCTAAAACCCTTAAATATTTCTTCAACCAAAATGAACGTATAATACGCCAAAGACGTTGGCTCTAGCTGTTGAAGATTACGACTATACCATTCAATATCATTATGCAAGAACGAACATGGTAGCAGACGAGTTGAGTAGAAGATAGTATGCGTTTACGAGTACGATGTTGTTAACACAAAAAATCATTTCGTATAACTTACAAATGATGAAGATAGAGTTAAAGACTCTAGGGACCCACGTGAAGATAACGTATATACGAGTAGAATCGACTTTAATCGATAAAGTTAAAGCCGCTCAAACTACTGACCCGAAGCTGATGAACACGAAAAAGAAGGTTCAAGAGGGCTTTATTCTAGAAGCAAGAATCGATGAAGAGAGAAAATCTCAACCCTCGATTTAATTGGCCGATTTGAAATCCTCGATCGAGTAGGAACTGTGGCCTATAGACTCGTTTTACCACCAAGTATGTCATGTGTTCATAACGTTTTTCACGTATCGATGTTACGTAAATATGTGGACGACCCATACCATATTATTGAATTGGAACTAGACGAGATAGCAGAAGATTTAACATATGAGGAGATACGTGTTAAAATCTTGGATAAGAAGGATCATATTTGACCCTCAAAGGTTATACCTCAAGAGTTAGAATCTGACGAGGTGTCCTCATCTGTTCGGCATACCAGGTACGTACGTAAATTTTGAGGGCAAAATTTCATAAGGAGGGAAGTTTGTAAAACCCCAAATTTTACGAATAAAGGTTTAATTTTCTCAAAATATATTTTTTTAATATTATGGTGTGGATTTGAGATAATGTTATAGTTGTGGGTAATATTTATAAATTTTGCAAAGTACACAAGTTGTTATATAATATTCGATTGGTCGGAGAATATTCGTTTTAGCAGGGAATATTCATACAACGGCACAATCATTGGTGGACCCCACAACGGAATTATTCTCGGATTGAGAAAATGACAAAAATATTTTCATAAAAATAACGGCGGAAGTTTTACTGTTAAAACTGTTGAACTAATCGGTAGTAAAAGTAGAGTAATACGCATGGTTGCATAGTAGCACACGGTATTGATTATTGATGCTTACGTGAGAAGTCACTCAATTTTGTTCAATTATTGCTACAGTAATTGTTACATAGTATATCACGTTATTTGATTCAATTATTATTGATATTTTATATATTATTAAATCAATAATTGAGATAACAAAGTTATTAATATTATTATTTGCAATATTAATGATGTCTAGAAGTTCTGCCAATGAGAGGTTTGGTCACCTAATTGCGCGTCAATAGGGAGAAATCCTTATTGGGAAGCCCCCTCTTTACTGGGAACGACATGGTCGATTAATATTGTGAATTATAATAATAATGATAAATGTTGTTAAATATATTGAGATATCTTTTTATAAAATCACTGAAGTTTATATATATATATATATATATATATATATATATATATATATATATATATATATAAATTTTGTTTTATTTGTATTATTAATGTAATAAAACAGAAAAGCTTTTTATATAAAACAGAAAATTTTTATAAAGTTATTTGTTTTATTAGACAATAATTAGAATATATATTATATTTTATTATGTATAGTGTTTGCATACTGTCTGCATAGTGTTTTGCATAGTAAAATCTTTTATATAAAACAGAATACTTTTATAAAGTTATTTATTTTATTAGACAATAGTTAGAATATAATATATTTTATTATGCATAGTATTTGCATAGTACCTGCATAGTATTTGAATAGTAAAATCTTTTTATATAAAATAGAATACTTTTATAAAGTTAATTATTTTATTAGATTTTAAATAAAATATATAAATATATATATATATATATATTATATTTTATTTTATTGCATAGTATCCTTTCTATTTTTCTATAAATAAGATGCTTAGTCAGAATTGAAAACACACCAGAAGTTCAGAGAAATCTCCTTCCATAATCTTGAGCGTATTTCTTTAGAGTTTAAGAAAGCTTTGAGCGTAGTGCAAGTTTTCTTCAAGTATATCCCCGCCCTACCCGTCGGAGTACTCTTCTTTATAAGGTAAGGGATATTATTTGTTGTACTCGTAAGGGGTATTATTTCTTTCGTCTTCATGAAGAGAACATCAATTATTCCATTCTTTATTATTATGTTAGAATAACCTGTATATGCGGACTACCCTATACTTGGTGAAATTCTTCTATTATTGCATTCTTTAATATTATGTTGGAATAACCTGTCTATACAAAGTACCGCATACATGGTGAAATTTATCTATTATTCCATTCTTTATTATTCTGTCGGAATATCCTGTCTGTGTGTTTACGCATGACCTGGTTCCATTATTTATTATTCTTTCGGAATATCCTGTCTGTGCATTTACGCATAACCTGGTTCCATTATTTATTATTCTGTTGGGAATAACATGTTTGTGCGATCTATCTCATGCATGGTGAATTCTTCAGTTATTCCATTCTTTATTATTCTGTTAGAATAACATGTCTATGTGGATTATCACATGCATGGTGAATGATCCTTTGTATTCATTCCTTATTAAATTGTGGAAATGATCTGTTTACGTGGATTATGATGAAAGTCATAATAAAAGCATTGGACTGATGAAAATCATGGGTATATGTAGTATTAGTAAGTGTTATGATGAGTTATGTTGGTTATTATGTGAAAACATGAAAGTTCTTAGAAATCACAAAGGGTTAAAAATCAGGTTTTGGTAAAAATGGAACACGAAATTCAATTAACCATATCTCCTAATATATTTTAAATTTTTGAGTGTGGTCAAGTTTTAGAGTTAGATCTATGAGTTTTCTAACTCATCCAAGTGGAATCACTAAAAAGGTATTATAGATTTTCGTGTGGACTGATTTTAGCAAAGGAGTCAAAAACTGCAAAGTACCAAAAAGCTACTGTCCAAAAATTTAAAAGGACATTTTTGGCCACTTAGTTTATGAAATAAATTTCAACCTTTTGGGACATGAAAATATATGGTATAAAGTACCTACTGTCCAAAAATGAGCTCATTCCGACTTAAAATGAGTAAGTTATGATTATTTAAATATTTAAGTTTTTCCGACGAAAAATGCTATAACCGGAGTTATATAACTCTGATGACCATAAAATTTAAACTGGAAGCTCACGTTAACATGTGTAAGATCCTGCCAAGATTTGGGAATTTCTGGAGTTAAACTTGAGGTAGCTAATTTCTTAAGGAATTAATTAGAAAATAATTTTTGAAAAATACTTAAGGGAGTTGAAAAATTATTAAAAAATACTTGTTCTGTATGAAATATATGTATATATATTTGAAAAAAAGGATAGAAAAATAATAAGTTGATTTGGTAATTTTTCATGAAAATAGTTTAGTTAAAAACATATGAGTTAAATATGTTATGTGAAGTAACAAAATTGGAAAATAAGATTTTATGGCTTGAGAATCCTATATAGGGTACATGCAGATTTTTGATGAGGGATTTGATCATTGGTGATGAAATTTTATGAGTATGGAATTTTTGAATGATTAAATGCATTATTTGGTAAAGTGTAAACAATTGAAATAAATTGTTTATAAGTTTAAGAAGTGATTAAAATATTGTTAGAATATTAATAATATTAGATGATGAGTTTATTAAGTGATGGATAATATTTGGATAAATTTAAAGTCTTTAATATTTATCCTTATTTTCGTTTGATTAATGCTTATATCATTGTCATCATCATCATGCTTATATTGTGATGAAAGTCATCTTTGGCTTACGTGCATAGATGGACTTGGTATGATTATGATCAGGGATTATTCGGTATAATCATGACTTGTAATGTTGTAAATGATGTGGCAAAAGTCCTCAGTGGCCTGTAGTGCATTGATGGACAGTTTTTGGTATGACTATGACCAGGGATTATTCTGTATAGTCATGACCATTGATGATTTAATGAATATCCTTGGCCCGTAGTGCAGGGATGACTCGATGATGTGGTTTATTTATTAAGCTAAGTCTCAGCAATAAAAATTGATGAAAAAACATTTTAAATCATAGAAGATAGTAGATATCATGCTCTACTTGACTCTTCTAATGGATTACTTATTCCGCTGCAGTTAAACTTGATGTCTATTGTGTAAGACCCTGAATTTTTTTAATAAGATGCAATTTCCTCTGTTTATTATTTTGAAATAGTAAGTGTTGAATTGATTAATGTGGTTAGTTATGAGTAAAATGCGAGAATATTTTAAAATAAACAGGTGGTTATAAAATATTCATTGTTGTCGGGGAATATTCGTTTGGTCATGGAATATTCTTGTTGTCGGGGAATATTCATACGACGGCGCTGTCTTTTGTGGTCCCCATAACGGAAAGCGATTGGATGAAGAAAAAGACAAGTATGAGTTGTTTATATCTAACGACGTAGTTGTTACCATTAATACTATTGGAATACCCGGTGGTTAAAACACAGTAATACGTGTTGTTGCACAGTAGCACACGGTATTGCACCAATTATTGATTCTTACGTAAGAAGGCACTACTCAGTAATTGTTACAGTAGTTACTGTTCAGTATTTTATTTTATTGATTCAATAATTGCTGCGTTGATATTTTATATTACTGTTGTTTCAATAATTGTCACTTCACAGTATTTTCCATTATCCAAGCAATAATTCATATTATCTAAATAATATTATTAAAAAACATTATTGGCACTGTCTAGAAAATTCTATCTAAGGAGAAGTTTGGTCACCTAATTGCGCGCCAGTAAGGAGAAATTCTTATTGGAAAGCCCCCTCTTTCCTAGGAACGGCCTGGTTGTCAGTACTGTGATTCTGTAATATTATTTGTGAATAATTAATTATTGATTTATATGATGAGGGAAATATTGATTTTAGGTGGATATAGATGGAGAAAATTTTTAAAGTGACAATTGTTAAAATTTGATATTTTATCTTTTCTGATAAAATAATATTTTATTATATTATTATAATATAATAATGATAATATTTTTACAATGAATGTGGGATATATGAGTATATGAGGAGGAAGAGTATTTTTGTTGCAAAAATTGTTTAACACATGTTTTGTGTGTCGGTGGACCCCATTTCTTGATTGAAATTTGATTATAGCCTGTAAAATAATCCGTATGTGGATTTCGGTCAATTTCTGTTTGGAATTTGGAAAAACTTTCTTCTGCAAAGTTGTAGAGAATTGAATTTTCTATAAAAAGTCGCAAGATTCAAATTTTCTGATAAAAGGGCTATTTATTATGAATTATTGAATTTCTGAGGTTCCAAAATAATTAATTTTTGGAAGTTTAAAATATTTATAGTTAGAAAAACATTTTTATTGTTTTGGTTGGCCCCCCATGTGTTGCAAATGGATGAAATTAGATTTTCAAAGTAGGCATAGGAAATTTTTTTAAAATATTAATATTATATTAAATTTTTTGCTTTGGTGTTCTAAGCATTTTCCTATAAATAGGGTGCTTAGGTTAGAATTGAAAATCACACCAGAAACTAAAGATTTCTCTCTCTTTCTCTCTCTATAATATCGAGCGTATTTGTGAGTATTTTAGTACTTTGAGTATTGTTATACGGTGCAAGTTCTTTCAGCACTATATCCAGTATACCAGTCAGAAGTACTATCCTTTTTAGGTAAGGGAGGTTATTTTCTTCTAAAATAATATTATTTCTTCAATATCATTATGCCAGAATATTGGTTGGAAATTTTTATCAAATTTGGAACTTTTTCATGTTGGAGTTACTATTCATGAGTTACTATTCATGAGTTACTATTCATGAGTTACTATTTACGAGTTACTATTCATGAGTACTATTCACGAAACGTGATGATATTTTTTGTGAAATTTCTATCTTTTGGTGTCGGAGTTACTATTCACGTATACGGCACTATTCACCAAAAAATGAAATTTCTTCTTTTCATCCAAAATATCTATTCTGGATACTAGCTTTGATTGTATCCATGTTTTGATCATTTTTGAATTTTACCCCACTCTGGTTTTTAATGAAGTATTTTTGAATGGGAATTGTTTAAAGTACGAATCCTTAATATTTGTTCTTTTGTTTCACTGGATTCATTTTTTTAAAATATTTTTCATCATCCTCAGTCCTATATGATGATATAACTGAATATCTTTGGCCTGTAGTGCAAAGATGGATGATTTCTTGATGAATATCTTTGGCCCATAGTGCAAAGATGAACAGGTGTTGAGATGAACATGACCGACTGATTAATATCTTTGGCCCGTAGTGCAAAGATGAACAGGTGTTTAGATAAACATGACCGACTGATGAATATCTTTGGCCTGTAGTGTAAGATGAATATTTGATTCCAGATATATATTGATTCATGTTACAGGGATAAAATATCGACGATGAACTTTTAAATTCATATATAGAAGATAGTAGTTTGTATTCTCTACTTAACTCTTCAAATGAATTATTATTTCCGCTGCGAAGATTGATTTAAAACTGGTTGTCTATTGTATTCTATTAGATTTTTCCCTGTTGAGGACTAACGATAATTTGTTCTATATTATCTTAGTCATAATGTTCTTTACTGGGCTAGTTGAGCTCACCATTTTCCTTGTTGTTCCATTTTTCTTCTCAGGAGGCGAGAATGTAGCGAGTACTAGTCAGGGTGTAGAATGATGGTTCTAGAAGTGGTTCTAGTAGTCCTCACTATTCTATAAAATAGTGTATTACTAATTATAATGAGGACTTATTTGAGTGTGGATATTGTCTAGATAACAATATTTGTATTTAAACTCACAGTTTTTATGTTGTATTAATAAAGTTGTAGTTATTTCTGTACGATATATTTTGACGACTCAGAATGGGTGTTGTATACCTATTTTGGGGGCGTCACAGTTGGTATCAGAGCTTAGGGATATGGTCTCTGGCGGAGATCGGGGAATGGTACTAGGAATGGAGAGACGAGTAATCCCTCTCTAGTATGTCATACCTAAGCTTATTTGTTGGTCAGTCGAACTATATGGTTAATATGTTATATGTTAATTTGTTTAATTAACCCTTATTTTATGGCAGTATTTAAGAATGACAGCTGAGAATATTAACGGTGGAGTTAATGAGACCGTGAAAACACATTTAATCACCACCCAGGGAAACGTGCAACAGGAAGGCAATATTCCTCTTATAAACAACACCACTGAGCAGACGATGAACGACGGGATGTTTAGGAGCTTTTTGCAGTCCATGCAAAACCAGACGAGGGAGACTCGTGTACAGAATACGGGTGGAAATGATAGCAACGAGCGGCTTATCACGGCCAAGCAGTTCAAAGATTTGGGACCACCAGAATTTAAGGGAAAGCCGGATCCGATCATGGCGGAAACATGGGTCAAGCAAATTACTAAGATATTCGATGTCTTAGCATGCACGGAGGAACAGAAGGTTCCATTCGCCACCTTTATGTTCCGTGGCGAGGCGGATTACTGGTGGGAGTCTGTGAAACGTACCCAGCCTGCCGCACTCCGCGTGTCTTGGGAAACATTTCAGAAACTTTTCAACGAAAAATACTTTCCTGAAAGTATTCGCCATATGAAAGAGGTAGAGTTTATTAGACTAGAACAAAATAATATGACGGTGTCCCAATACGAGGCGAAGTTCGCAGAGTTATCCAGGTTTGCACCTCATTTGGTAGAGAATGAGGAACGAATGACGAGGATGTTTCTGAGAGGTTTAAAACCCGAGATTCGGCAATATCTTATCTCTCATAAATTTTCTTTATATTCAGATGTTGTCAACAGGGCTCAATTATTAGAGCGAGATAGCGAGTACGTTCAACCAAGAGACTGCAACCAGGATCATACCGGTGACAGCAGTCATCAGAACAACGATAACCAGTAGAGAAAGAAAAATACGGACAAGAGCGACAACCACTCTGGTGGTACTCCTGGCCATGAAAATAGAAGAAGCGAGTCGAGGGGAGATTTTAAAAAGAGGAGATTCAACAATGACACTGTGAAGACGTCAGCACCAGCAACAACTGGTTTTAAGGGAGGAGAACGACCACCGGTCATATGTTATAAGTACGAAAAAGAAGGACATATCAGCCAAAACTGCCCACAACAGTTTAAGGTATGTTATAACTGTGGAAATGAAGGACATATCGCTCGAGATTGCACTGTAGCGAAACCATGTCCAGCGGGGATGGTGACTCAAAAGGCTGTCCCATAAAAGTCAAAGTCAACAGTACCTGGAAGAGCGTTTTTCGTGACTAGTTAGAATGCGAGGAACCCGAACAAAGTTAGCACGGGTTAGTTAATTATAAATTCTTACGAAGTTTATACCTTATTAGATACCGGTTCTACCCATTCATTTATATCTCCTGCTTGTGCTCAACGTTTAAACTTGACTCCGGAGAAAATTAGACTTTGACTTATTTGTTGAAACTCCGTTAGGAGAAACTTTCATTACATCAAGTTTATAAATCTTGTTTGATCCAAGTTGGCACCATCGCATTACCTGTTGACCTTATTTCTTTAAAGATACTTTTTTCTGATGTGATTTTGGGGATTGATTGATTAACTACTCATCATGCCAAAATTGATTGCTTTCGTAAGGTTGTTTGTTTTCATATTCCTAAGCAACTTGTTATTCGAATTCAAGCAATCAAACCATTGAAGTCAAACACTTTCATATCAAGCTATAAAGTCATTCGTTTATTGAAAAACGGATGTCAAATTTTCTTAGCCCATGTTATGGACTTAAACAAAAATACGTCAGATTTGAATGATATTTCTGTTGTTAGTAAATTTCCTAATGTATTTCCTGAAGAATTTCTTGGCTTACTCCCAAAGTGTGATATTGAATTTTGTATCGACTTTGAACCCAGTACAAAACCCATTTCTAAAATCTTATGGCTCCTATTAAACTTCAGGAGTTAAAAATTCAACTATAGAATTTGGTACCCGAGCCTTTATCTGGTGACTTCCTTTGTGGAATGCACCGAAGCCAGACTCTCCGTAGGGGATGCCATATTCGTGTAGTAGTAAACTGATAGGTGTTATTGTGATGTGCTATCCAAAATTGGGATGTGAGTCACAGTTGAGAGCAACCTAAGTCAGTAATCGAAATAAGTAGCTTTCTATGCTTAGCTGGTTATTATCGAAGATTTTGTGGAAAGATTTTCTCGAATCGTTACTCCATTAACGCAGCTGACTCGTAGAGATACAAAATTCGAATAGAGCAAGGAATGTGAGAAGAGCTTCGAAGAACTCAATAGGAGACTCATTTCGGCACATGTTCTGACCATACCATCCTGGAAAAGCGAACGTGGTAGCTGACGTGTTGAGTAAAAGATCGTATACGAGTACGAATGCGATATTGTCAAAGACCCATTTCGTATAACTTACAAATAATAGAGATGGAGATGAAAACTCTAGGTACCCACGTGATGATATACGAGTAGAACCAACTTTAATCGCTAAAGTTAAAAACGTTCAAACTACACACCGGAGCTGATGAATATGAAGAAGGAGGTACAAGAAGTTGTTATTCCAAAAGCGAGAATTGGCGAGGTGAGGAAAGCTCAAACCTTCGATTTATTAGTCCATTTGAAATCCTAGATCGAATAGGAACTGTGGCCTATAGACTCGTTTTACCGCCAAGTATGACGCGTGTTTATAACATTTTTCACGTATCAATGTTACGTAAATATGTGGACGACCCGAACCATGTTATTGAGTTAGAACTGGACGAGATAGCCGAAGACTTAACGTATGAAGAGGTACCTGTCAAGATTTTGGATAGGAAAGAGCATATCCTACGCACGAAGGTCATACCACAAGTTAAAGTTTTGTAGAGAAACCATGTTATTGAGGAAATGACCTGGGAGTTGAAAATAGAAATGAAAGTGAGGTATCCTCATCTTTTCGAAACACCAGGTACGTACGTCAATTTCGAGGACGAAATTTCATAAGGATGGGAGGTTGTAAGACCCCGAATTTTTTTTAATAAAATGGAATTTCCTCTATTTATTATTTTGAAATAGTAAGGGTTGAATTGATTAATGTGGTTAGTTATGAGTAAAATGCGCGAATATTTTAAAATAAACAGGTGGTTATAAAATATTCATTGTTGTCAGAAAATATTCGTTTGGTCGTGGAATATTCTTGCTGTCGGGGAATATTCGTACGACGGCGCAGTCTTTTGTGGTTCCCATAACGGAAAGCGATTGGATGAAGAAAAAGACAAGTATGAGTTGTTTATAAATAACGGCGTAGTTGTTATCGTTAATACTGTTGGAATACCCGGTGGTTAAAACACAGTAATATGCGTTGTTGCACAGTAGCACACGGTATTGCACCAATTATTGATTCTTACGTAAGAAGGCACTACTCAATAATTGTTACAGTAGTTACTGTTCAGTATTTTATTTTATTGATTCAATAATTTCTGCGTTGATATTTTATATTACTGTTGTTTCAATAATTATCACTACACAGTATTTTTCATTATCGAAGTAATAATTCATATTATCTGAATAATATTATTAGAAAACATTATTGGCAATGTCTAGAAAGTTCTGTCTAAGGAGAGATTTGGTCACCTAATTGCGCGCCAGTAAGGAGAAATTCTTATTGGAAAGCCCCCTCTTTTCTAGGAACGGCTTGGTTGTCAGTACTGTGATTCTGTAATATTATTTGTGAATAATTAATTATTGATTTATATGATGAGGGAAATATTGATTTTATGTGGATATAGATGGAGTAAATTTTTAAAGTGATAATTGTTAAAAATTGATATTTTATCTTTTCTGATAAAATAATATTTTATTATATTATTATAATATAATAATGATAATATTTTTACAATGAATGTGGGATATATGAGTATATGAGGAGTAAGAGTATTTTTGTTGCAAAAGTTGTTTAACACATGTTTTGTGTGTCGGTGGACCCCATTTCTTGACTGAAATTTGATTATAGCCTGTAAAATCATCCGTATGTGGATTTCGATCAATTTCTGTTTGAAATTTGGAAAAACTTTCTTCTGTAAAGTTGTAGACAATTGAATTTCCTATAAAAAGTCACGAGATTCGAATTTTCTGATAAAAGAGCTATTTATTATGAATTATTGAAGTTCCGAGGTTCCAGAATAATTGATTTTTGGAAGTTTAAAATATTTATAGTTAGAAAAACGTTTTTATTGTTTTGGTTGGCCCCTCATGTGTTGCAAATGGCTGAAATCAGATTTTCAAAGTAGGTATAGGAATTTTTTTTAAAATATTAATATTATATTAAATTTTCTGCTTTGGTGTTCTAAGCATTTTCCTATAAATAGGGTGCTTAGGTTAGAATTGAAAATCACACCAGAGACTAAAGATTTCTCTCTCTTTCTCTCTCTATAATATCGAGCGTATTTGTGAGTATTTTAGTACTTTGAGTATTGTTATACGGTGCAAGTTCTTTCAGCACTATATCCAATATACCAGTCAGAAGTATTATCCTTTTTAGGTAAGGGAGGTTATTTTCTTCTAAAATGATATTATTTCTTCAATATCATTATGCCAGAATGTTGGTTAGAAATTTTTATTAAATTTGGAACTTTTTCATGTCGGGGTTACTATTCATCAGTTACTATTCATGAGTTACTATTCACAAGTTACTATTCATGAGTTACTATTTACGAGTACTATTCACGAAACGTGATGATGTTTTTTATGAAATTTCTATCTTTTGGTGTCGGAGTTACTATTCACGTATACGGCACTATTCACGAATACGGCACTATTCACCGAAAAATGAAAATTCTTCTTTTCATCCAAAATATCTATTCTGGATACTAGCTTTGATTGTATCCATATTTTGATCATTCTTGAATTTTACCCCACTCTGGTTATTTATGAAGTATTTTTGAATGGGAATTGTTTAAAGTATGAATCCTTAATATTTGTTCTTTTGCTTCACTGAATTCGTTTTCTTTAAAATATTTTTCATCATCCTTAGTCCTAAATGATGATATAACTGAATATCTTTGGCCTGTAGTGCAAAGATGAATGATTTCTTGATGAATATCTTTGTCCCGTAGTGCAAAGATGAACAGGTGTTGAGATGAACATGACCGACTGATTAATATCTTTGGCCCGTAGTGCAAAGATGAACAGGTGTTTAGATAAACATGACCGACTGATGAATATCTTTGGCCTGTAGTGTAAGATGAATATTTGATTCCAGATATATATTGATTCATGTTACAGGGATAAAATATCGACGATGAACTTTTAAATTCATATATAGAAGATAGTAGTTTGTATTCTCTACTTAACTCTTCTAATGAATTATTATTTCCGCTGCGAAGATTGATTTAAAACTGGTTGTCTATTGTATTCTATTAGATTTTTCCCTGTTGAGGACTAACGATAATTTGTTCTATATTATCCTAGTCATAATGTTCTTTACTGGGCTAGTTGAGCTCACCATTTTTCTTGTTGTTCCATTTTTCTTCTCAGGAGGCGAGAATGTAGCGAGTACTAGTCGGGGTGTGGAATGATGGTTCTAGAAGTTATTCTAGTAGTCCTCACTATTCTATAAAATAGTGTATCAATAATTGTAATGAGGACTTATTTGAGTGTGGATATTGTCTAGATGACAATATCTGTATTTAAACTCACAGTTTTTATGTTGTATTAATAAAGTTATAGTTGTTTCTGTACCATGTATTTTGACGACTCAGAATGGGTGTTGTATACCTATTTTGGGGGCGTCACATATTGTATTTTATCAGTTTAACATTATTGAAGGCTAAGTATAATTTATTCTGCATTATCTTAGTCATAATATTTTTTATTGGGCTAGTTGAGCTCACCCTTTCTTTTATTATTCTCTTCAAGAAATGAGAATATAGTTGGGACTAGTCGGAGAATAGAGTGACGGTCCAGATAATAGCATTAGTAGTCCTCACTATGGCATGACATAAAATATATAATTTTATTGAGGACCTAAGATTTGTGTGTCTTATTTTATACGTCACTTAATAATTGATTTTGGTGAACAACAATAGGGTGATGAGAACCCGACCCTAAAAGTGTCAAAAGTGCAACGCAGTAAAATGAAGAGAACAGAAATCTTCTCGTGTCCCTTCGGAGACTTGAAATATTTGTTGTTGTACTTTATATGGCATGTATTAATTTGAGTATGAATATTGTCATATTATATACGTTACAATATTTGTATTGAATCTCACAGTATATATGTCATCGTATTTTGCACGACTGTTGTATACTTAGTTTGTATTTGTATTCAGTACCTTGTATCTGGAGACCCAAGATGGGTGATGTATACTTATTTTGGGGGCGTCACATTATAGGTCATGATTATACCGAATAATCCCTGGTCATAATCATACCAAGTCCATCTATCCACGTAAGTTAAAGATGAATTTCATCACAATATAAGCATGAGGATGATGACAATGACATGATAATTCAATAAAACAAGTTCAGGAATAAATTTTAAAGATTTATAAGTTAATTTATCTTGAAATCAATTACGTCCAAATTGTCAACATGATACTGCTTTATGGAGTAAAATTCAAGAATGCTCACAAGAATATTTCCATGAAAAGATACCGGATGAAGCGCAAATATTCAGGATATTCTACTAATTTCATGGAGTATAGAATCCAAAACTTTAACCAAATGAGTATCATAGAATATATGAAACTGCAAATGGATTTTCACCCGCCATGCGGTAATCCACGTAGATAGATTATTTCTACAATTTAATAAGGAATGAATACGAAGGATCATTCACCATGCATGTGATAATCCACATAGACAGGTTATTTCAACAGAATAATAAAGAATGGAACCAGGTCATGCGTAATACACACAGACAGGATATTCCAACAGAATAATAAAGAATGGAATAATAGAAGAATTCACCATGCATGCGATAGACTGCATAAACAGGTTATTCCAACAGAATAATAAAGAATGGAACCAGGTCTAGCGTAATCCACACAGACAAGATATTCCAATAGAATAATAAAGAATGGAATAATAAAGAATTCACCATGCATGCGGTACTTCGCATAGACAGGTTATTCCAACATAATAATAAAGAATGGAATAACAGAAGAATTTCACCATGTATGCAGTACTTCGCATAGAAAGATTATTCTTACATAATAATAAAGAATGGAATAACAGAAGCTCTCTTCATGAATACGAAAGAAATATTACCCCTTACCTTAGAAAGAAACTGGATACTGGAGTAGAGAGGTAGCAGACTTCTCTTCTTCTTTCTCTCTATAATTTCTCTCTATAATAATTGCTCTATAGCTTTAGTGAATTGGTGAGAAATGAAGGAAGAATGAGCTTCTATTTATAAAAAAATATAGTTTCGATAATTGCACGTTTTGGGGGTCGAAATATTACAGTACAATACCTTCAACTTTTCTTTTATTTTTAATTTAGTCCTGCAAGTATTATCAAACTTGCACCACCTCCCCTAATAGTAAAAAATGTGAATTAATAGTTCAATCATGTGAATCAATAGTACATACATGTGAACAAATAGTTATAATCATGTGAATTAATAGCAATTAATTGCTCATTTATCCTGTTAATTACCCGATTGGTCAGTATAACTTTCAGACATCAATTAATATCGAAATAAATGTTAATTTTTACTAACACTAATAATTCCAACACAATGGAACTATCAATTTCATCTTTAATCAACACAAACGTATTTATCATTAATATTATAACTCACAATATTTAACAACCAGGTCGTTCCCAGGAAAGATGGGACTTTCCGATAAGGATTTTTCCTTATTGGCGCGCAATTGGATGACCAAACCTCTCCTTGACAGAACTTCTAGACATTGTAAATATTATAATTTAATAATATGAATAACTTTGTCGTCTCAATTATTGATTTAATAATATATCATATAATGCAGATGATACTGTGACAATAATTGAATCAATAATATGAGAGATATGATGCAGCAATTACTGTAGCAATATTTAAGTATAACTGAGTGACTTCTCACGTAAGCATGAATAATCAATATCGTGTGCTACTATACAACCACGCGTATTACTGTACTTTTACTACCGGGTAGTTCAACAGTTTAATGGTAAAACTTCCGTCGTTATTTTTATAAAAAGATAATTATATCATTTTCTAACTACGACAATACTTCCGTTGTGGGGTTCACCAATGATTATGTCGTCGTACGAATATTTCCTGTTAAAATGAATATTCTCCGACCAATCGAATATTATATAACCACTTGCTTACTTTGCAAAATTTGTAAATATTACCCACAACTATAACATTATATCAAATCTACACCATAATATTCAAAAATATATTTTAAGAAAATTATTCTTTATTCATAAAAGTTGGAGTCTTACAAAATCAAGATATCCTCACCTTTTTGACATACCAGGTACGTACACTAATTTAAAGGACAAAATTTCGTAAGAAAGGGAGGTTGTAAGACCCCAACTTTTATGAATACAGATTAATTTTTCTCGAAATATATTTTTGAATATTATGGTGTGTATTTGATATAATAGTTGTGGGTAAAATTTATAAATTTTGCAAAGTAAGCAAGTTGTCATAAAATATTCGTTTGGTCTGGGAATATTCGTTTTATCAGGGAATATTCGTACGACGGCACAATCATTGGTGGACCCCACAACGGAATTACTATCGGAGTTAGAAAACGACAGAAATACCTTTTTATAAAAATAATGGCAAAAGTTTTATTGTTAAACTGTTGAAATATCCAGTTGTAAAAGTACAGTAATACGCGTGGTTTCATAGTAGCACACGGTATTGTATAATATCTTTGATTATTGATGTTTACGTGAGAAGTTACTCAGTTTTATTTAATTATTGACACAGTAATTGTTGCATAGTATCTCTCATATTATTGATTCAATTATTATTACAGTATCATCTGCACAATATTTTATATTATTAAATCAATAATTGAGACAACAAAGTTATTCATATTATTATTTGCATTATTGACAATGTCTAAAAATTTCTGTCGAAAAAAGGAGTTTGGTCACCTAATTGCGCTCCAATAGGGAGAAATCCTTATCGGAAAGCACCCTCTTTCCTGGGAATGATCTGGTTGTTAATATTGTGAGTTATAATATTATTGATGAATAAGTTCGTGTTGATTAAAGATAAGAATAATAATTAATGGGTGAAAGATGTTTGTTCATTTAGTTTTCTTTAATTATTTTGTGACCCAATTACCCTCAAATGAGGTAATTCTGTGATTGGTTGGTTTTGTTATTATTGACAAAACAGATAATTAATCGGATAAATAAGCAATTAATTGTTATTAGTTCACATACAAATAACTATTTGATCACATACATGGAACTATTGGTTCACATGCATGTACAATTAAGGGAGGTTGTGCAAGATTAATAATACTTGAAGGACAAAATTAAAAATAGAGGTAAAGATGAAGGTACTAAACTGTAATACTTTGAGCCCCTAAACGTGCAATTATCAAAACTATGTTTTCCTATAAATAGAAGCGCATTTCTTCTTTCATTCTCACCAATTCACTAAGACTCACAAGAGCAACTATAGAGAGAGAAACTATAGAAAGGAAGAAGAATAAGAGTATTCTGCTACTTCACTATTGCAGTATACAATCTTCTACTAAGGTAAGAGGTATTATTTATTTCATATTCGCTTACGATATTATTTTTTGTATTCGTAATGGATATTATTTTTGTTCAATATTCGTATGAAATAATATTTTTTTTTCATACTCTTTAGTATATAATTAATATTATTTCGTTTCGTATTCCTAATTCTACACTCGTTTGTTAAAGTATTGCTTCTATACTCCTTGAAATTAGAAGAATATCCTTGAAATTTGCGCTTCATCTAGTATCGTTTTACAAGAATATTTTTTTGAACATTCTTGTTAAATTTTAAATTTTTCATGTCGGAGTACTATTTATGGGTACTATTCATTTATACGGTACTATTCATACGTACGATACTATTCATACGTATGGTACTATTCATTTATACGGCATTATTCACGAAGTACTATTCATAAGCTACTATTCACGAAGTACTATTTACGGGGTACTATTCACGAAGTACTATTTATAGGGTACTATTCATCTGGGTACTATTCACCCAAAAAATTAATTTTTTTTCTGTCCAAATTATTTTTGATACTTGGATATTATTCTTGAATTTTACTCCACAAAGCAGTTATTATGTTATCAATTTGGACATTTTTAAACTCTGAATAAATTAAAAATCTTTAATAGTTATCCTTGATTTTGTTTGATTGAATTCTTATATCATTGTCATCATCCTCGTGCTTATATTATGATAAAAGTCATCTTTGGCCCGTAGTGCATAGATGGACGGTTAATTTGTATGATTATGACCAGAGATTATTCGGTATAATCATGACTTGTAATGTTACAAATGATGTGGTAAAAGTTCTCATTGGCCCGTAGTGCATTGATGGACAGATGTTGGTATGATCATAACCATTGGTGATTACACAAATATCCTTGGCCCGTAGTGCATGGATAATTTGTGGACGTGATACTAATGAATATCTTTAGCCCGTAGTGCATGGATAATTCAGTTATGTGGATTATTTATTGAGCTGAGTCTTAGTGATAAAATTGATAATAAATTTTTTAAATCATAGAAGATAGTAGATATCATGCTCTACTTGACTCTTCTAATGGATTACTTGTTCCACTGCAGTTAAACTTGTTGTTTATTGTATTCTATCAGTTTAACACTGTTGAAAGCTAAAGATAATTTATTCTGTATTATCTTAGTCATAATATTTTTTACTGGGCTAGTTGAGCTCACCTTTTTGCTTTCATTGTTCTATTCAGGAAATGAAAACGTAGTTGAGACTAGTCGGGGAATGGAATGACGATCTAGATGGTTGCTTTAGTAGTCCTCACTATTCTGTAAAATAGTGTGATAATAATTGTAATGAGAACTCCATTGAGTTTGGATATTGTCTAGAAGATAATATTCATGTTAAAACTCTCAGCTTATGTTACACGACAGTTGTGTAATTAAGTTTGTATTTGTATTTTGTACCATATATTTGGCAACTCAGAATGAGTGATATATACCTATTTTGGGGGCGTCACTCTGTGCAATACCGTGTGCTATTGTGCAACAACGCGTATTATTGTACTTTAATCACCGAGTATTTCAACAGTTTAATGGTAAAAGTTTTGACGTTATTTTTATAAAAAGTTATTTTTGTCACTTTCTATATCCGATAATTATTTCGTTGTGGGGTTCACCAATGATTGCGCCGTCGTACGAATATTCCCCGACCAAACGAATATTTTCCGACACAACGAATATTTTATGACAACTTGCTTACTTTGTAAAATTTTCACATATAACCATTAACTTTAGCATTATATAAAATCAACATCTTATTATTCAAAATAATATTTAGAGAAAATTAAATCTTTATTCATAAAAAATTGGGGTCTTACACTTTATATATAATTTTTAATTAATACGCATTTTGTTTTAAAATTATGGATGCAAAAAAAAAATTAGTTTGGACCCAAATTAGAGATATATTTCTATTTTACAACAAAGTGACATGATGGTCTTAATTTGTTATCATTTTTTAACTATCATTTGTAGGGATTGGCTTTTCTCCATTACACATTTTCTTCAATTTCATCCAATACACCAAATATTTTATCTTAATAATTTTGTAAGTAATAATTAAATTATGCTAATAGATAATTGATGATATTAAGATCAATCTTGCAAAAATTAGAATCCTAAAAAATATTTTCATCGTTAGAAGTCTAAAATAATTTTCATCTATTAAAATTTTGATAAAAAATTCATATGTTCATCAACTGGTGAAAAAATGTTAAATTACTTTTATTTTTAAAATAATTATATTATTCAATATAATAAATTAATCGATTGGTATCGATTTTAATTATACAAATATATACTAGTGGATAAAATTGGAGAGAATGTATAATGGAAGTGATCCAAATCTCATTTATAGCATTACACTATAATTACTTAATTAATATTAAGAGCACATATAGTAATATAAATAATAATTAATAAATAAAATACAATTGTAAATAACGTGTTTGGCACAGGACAACCGAGCTGGTATGTGACGCCCCCAAAATTAGGTATACATCACCCATCTTGGGTCGCCAGATACATGGTATAGAATTCAAATACAACTTACTAATACAACTGTCGTGTACAATACGACAAAACATAAACTGTGAGTTTGAATATAAATATTGTCTACTAGAGATCATACAAACTCAAAAGGAGTCCTCAATACAATTATTGTCACACTATTTAACAGAATAGTGAGGACTACTAATGCTATCCTCTGGACCATTACTCCGTTCCCCGACTCGTCCCAGCTATATTCTCATTTCCTGAAGAGAACAGTGAAAGAAATGGTGAGCTCAACTAGCCCAGTAAGAAATATTATGACTAAGATAATGCAGAATAAATTATCATTAGCCTCCAACAATGTTAAACTGATAAAATACAATAGACATCAAGTTTAACTGCAGCGGAACAAGTAATCCATTAAAAGAGTCAAGTAGAAAATAAAATCTACTATCTTTTATGATTTAAAATGTTTTTCATCACTGTTATAGCTGAGACTCAGCTTAATAAATATTCCACATCATCGAATCACCCCTGCACTACGGCCAAGGATATTCTTTAGTATCACGACCATAATTATTCATGCACTACGGCCAAGAATATTTGTGTATTCATTAATGGTCATGATCATGCCAACAACTGTCCATCAATGCACTACGGCAAATGAGACTTTTACCACATCATTTGTAACATTACGGTCATGATTACACCGAATAATCCCTTGTCATAATCATACCAAGTCCATCCATGCTCTACAGGCCACAGATGACTTTAAAAAAATATAAACATGAGGATAATGACAATGATATAAGAATTCAATAAAACAAGTTCAAGAATTATTTTATCCAGAAATTATTAACGTCCAAATTGTCAACACGATACTGTTTTGTGGTGTAAAATTCAAGAATGATCAGAAGAATATTTTCATGAAAGGATACTGGATGAAGCGTAAATATCAAGGATATTCCACTAATTTCATGGAGTATAGAAGTTAGAATTCGAATACAATAACAAAAGATATCACCATGCATGCGATAGAGACCGCACAAATAGGTTATTCCAGCAGAATAATAATAACGGAACCAGGTCAGGTGAAATTCACACCGACAGGATGTTCCAATAGAATAATAAATGCGGAATAGTAAATGATGGAACCAGGTCCAGCGTATAGCACAGACAGGATATTCCGACATAAATGTAAAGACGGAATAGTAAATGGAACCAGGTCCGGCGTATAGCACAGACAGGATATTCCGACAGAAATACAAAGACAGAATAGTAAATGGAGGTCACCAAGTATAGGGTATTCCGCGTATACAGGTTATTCCAACAGAATAATAATGAATGGAATAACATAAGTTCTCTTCAAGAAGAAAGAAGTACAACAAATAATATTCCCTACCTTAGAAGAACTGGATATAAGTGAAGTAGCAGAATACTTTTCTTCTTTCTCTCTTATTCTCTATACTTTCTCTCTCTATAGCTTGAACGAATTCGTAAGAAATAATGAAGGAATAAGCTTTCTATTTATAGAAAAACTGAGGGTGGCTCTTGGTCTTAATGAAGGGTCAAAATGACTCTTGGTAATATTGAAGAGACAACTACTATTTGCGAAGGGGTAATTAACCCTTGGAACACCGAAGAGGCAGTTAACTCTTGGTAATATTGAAGGGACAACTACTATTGACGAAGGTAATTACTATTGAAGAAGGTAACTACTATTGACGAAGGTAATTACTATTTACGAAGGTAATTACTATTTACGAAGGTAATTACTATTTACAAAAGTAATTACTATTTACGAAGGTAATTACTATTTACGAAGGTAATTACTATTTACGAAAGTAATTATTATTTACGAAGGTAATTACTATTTACGAAAGAGACTCTTAGATGACGACATATGGCCCCCCATAAATAATTAAACTTATCACCAACGCCTCATAATAGACTCTTTATATACATCAAGGATTGAATAAAAATTACCAGAAATCATTTTATTTTTAATCAACACATAATTAATCTTCAACAATTATTAATCTTTATAACTTGTCGTCTCAATTATTGTTTAAATAGTATTATACAGATGATACTGTGACAATAATTGAATCAATAATATAAGAAATATGATGCAGCAATTACTGTAGCAATAATTGAGTATAGCTGAATGACTTTTCACGTAAGCATCAATAATCAATACCGTGTGCTACTATGCAACAACGCGTATTACTGTACTTTTACTACCGAGTAGTTCAACAGTTTTAACGATAACACCTCCGCCGTTATTTTCATAAAGTATTTTTGTCGTTTTCTCAATCCGACAATAATTCCGTTGTGGGGTCCACCAATGATTGTGCCGTCGTACGAATATTCTCCGACAAAAAGAATATTCCCCGACCAAATGAATATTTTATAACAACTTGCGTACTTTGCAACATTTATAAATATTACCCACAACTATAACATTATATCAAATCCACACCATAATTTTCAAAAATATAATTCGAGAAAATTAAATATTTATTCATAAAATCTGGGGTCTCACAATCTCCCCTCCTTATGAAATTTCGCCCTCAAAATTTACGTACGTACCTGGTATGCCGAACATGTGAGGATACCTTGACTTCACTTCAAATTCTAACTCTTGAGGTATAACCTTTGAGTGTTGAATACGATTCTTTTTATCCAAGATTGTAACACATATCTCTTCAAACGTTAAATCATTCGCTATCTCGTCTGGTTCTAAATTAATAATGTGGTTCGGGTCGTCCACATATTTACGTAACATCGATACGAAAAAAAAACGTTATGAACACGCAATATATTTGGCGGTAAAACGAGTCTATAAGCCACAATTCCTACTTGATCAAGGATTTCAAATGGGCCAATAAAATCAAGCGTTTAGACTTCCTCTATTCGTCAATTCTTGCTTCTAGAATAACGCCCTCTTGAACCTTCTTAATTCTTCACATTCATCAGTTCTGAGTGTGTAGCTTGAGCGGCTTTAACTTTATCGATTAAAGTCGATTCTACTTGTATATTCGTTATCTTCACGTGAGTTCGTATATTCGCACTTGTAAACGCATACGATCTTCTACTCACACGTCAGCTACCATATTCGCTTTCCCACGATAATATTGCATGGTACGATCGTAATCTTCAACAGCTCGAGCCAACATCTTTGGCACATGTTACGTTCGTTTTAGGTGAAGAAAATATTTGAGGGTTTAAGAAATGGGTTTTGTACTGGGGTCAATACAAAATTCGATTTCACGCTCCAGGGTAGGCTAAGAAGTCTTCAAGAATACGTCAGAAAATTTATTAACACTAGAAATATCATTCAAAATTGTGACTCTCATCCAAGACTTGGATAACACATCACATTGATACCTATCAACTTGTCATCGTCATTCACGACGTTGCCTACAGAAAGTTTGGCTTCGGTGCATTCCACACAAGAAAGTCAACAACGAAAGGATCGGGGCTCTTTATTTATGGCTTGATATGACAATGATTGACTTTAGTGGTTTGGTTGCTTGAATTCGCATAACAAGTTGGTTAGGAGTATGAAAGCTAACAACCTTACGAAAAGGATGATGAGTAGTTAATCAATCGATTTCTAAAATCGCATCAAAGGCAAGTATTTTCAAAGAGATAAGATTGACAGGTAACGTGAAAGTGTCGATTTGAATCAAACAAGATTTATAAATAGTGGAGGTAATGAAAGTTTCTCGGAGTTAACTTCAAACATTGAACACAACTAGGTGAAATAAAAGACTGAGTTGAACAGGTATCTAACATGGTATAGACTTCGCAAGAGTTTGTAATTAACTTACCCGTAATAACTTTGTTCGGGTTTCGCAACAAATGCTCTTATTTAAACTATCGGATTTGGTTTTGTTATAGAGTATATTCCACCTTTAGTTGCTTCGTCGCATTCCTGATCCATGATTCGAATCATTATTCTCCGATCCATATCGAATTGGGGTTGACCGTTATGCACAGGATAATTCTGAATTCGATGTTGGATTCTCCCAATTGTTGTCCAAAAAGCAAAATCCATTTCATCTATTTTGGCTTTATTAGATCGGACGTCTTTTTCTACACTATCAACGCGTCGTGCGGCTGTTACCCACGCATCATCTATTCTTCTTCGTTCAGTTGTTTCTGCTTTCATCAGAACTTTGATCAGTGCGTTCTCAGATTCCAGCTCTAATATCTTATACTCTGCCAAAGAGTGCTTCTGTTCAAGCATCGCACATCGAGTGACACAATTTTGAATTGTTGTATCTCTTTGTTCCACGACCGCCTGCCGTTCTTCAGCCTGCTCTTCTAACTCATGAACATGATTTTGTAATTCTAAGTTTCGATTATAAAATTCGTCTAACCAATTCTCTTCAGGTTCCTCTTCTTCGTCTTCTTCCTCTTCCTCCTCACTCTCAGCTGCTACCTCTGCAACTAGCTCGGGTGCAACTATTAATTCTTCATTCACTACGTAAATATCTCTAATTTGTCCTTCGTCTAACACCGCATTATCCTGATTAGTGATTAAAGGTGTCTCGACGGTCTCATTCACTCCATTGTGAACATTTTCAGCTGCCATTTCCAAACACTGCCACAAAACAAGGATTAGATAACATATCACATATTATCCCTATATTCTGACCGACCAATAAAATAACACATAAACTTAGGTAGGTCATACTAGCGAAGGAATTCCCCGTCTCTCCCCTCCTAGTACTATTCTCACATCTTAGCCAGGGATCATATCACTAAGCTCTAATACCAACTGTGACGCCCCCAAAATTAGGAATACATCACCCATCTTGGGTCGCCAGATACATGGTACAGAATTCAAATACAACTTACTAATACAACTGTCGTGTACAATACGACAAAACATAAACTGTGAGTTTGAATACAAATATTGTCTACTAGAGATCATACAAACTCAAAAGGAGTCCTCAATACAATTATTGTCACACTATTTAACAGAATAGTGAGGACTACTAATGCTATCCTCTGGACCATTACTCCGTTCCCCGACTCGTCCCAGCTATATTCTCATTTCCTGAAGAGAACAGTGAAAGAAAGGGTGAGATCAACTAGCCCAGTAAGAAATATTATGACTAAGATAATGCAGAATAAATTATCATTAGCCTCCAACAATGTTAAACTGATAAAATACAATAGACATCAAGTTTAACTGCAGCGGAACAAGCAATCCATTAAAAGAGTCAGGTAGAAAATAAAATCTACTATCTCTTATGATTTAAAATGTTTTTCATCACTGTTATAGCTGAGACTCAGCTTAATAAATATTCCACATCATCGAATCACCCCTGCACTACGGCCAAGGATATTCTTTAGTATCACGACCATAATTATTCATGCACTACGGCCAAGAATATTTGTGTATTCATTAATGGTCATGATCATGCCAACAACTGTCCATCAATGCACTACGGCAAATGAGACTTTTACCACATCATTTGTAACATTACGGTCATGATTACACCGAATAATCCCTTGTCATAATCATACCAAGTCCATCCATGCTCTACAGGCCACAGATGACTTTAAAAAAATATAAACATGAGGATAATGACAATGATATAAGAGTTCAATAAAACAAGTTCAAGAATTATTTTATCCAGAAATTATTAACGTCCAAATTGTCAACACGATACTGTTTTGTGGTGTAAAATTCAAGAATGATCAGAAGAATATTTTCATGAAAGGATACTGGATGAAGCGCAAATATCAAGGATATTCCACTAATTTCATGGAGTATAGAAGTTAGAATTCGAATACAATAACAAAAGATATCACCATGCATGCGATAGAGACCGCACAAACAGGTTATTCCAGCAGAATAATAATAACGGAACCAGGTCAGGTGAAATTCACACCGACAGGATGTTCCAATAGAATAATAAATGCGGAATAGTAAATGATGGAACCAGGTCCGGCGTATAGCACAGACAGGATATTCCGACATAAATGTAAAGACGGAATAGTAAATGGAACCAGGTCCGGCGTATAGCACAGACAGGATATTCCGACAGAAATACAAAGACAGAATAGTAAATGGAGGTCACCAAGTATAGGGTATTCCGCGTATACAGGTTATTCCAACAGAATAATAATGAATGGAATAACATAAGTTCTCTTCAAGAAGAAAGAAGTACAACAAATAATATTCCCTACCTTAGAAGAACTGGATATAAGTGAAGTAGCAGAATACTTTTCTTCTTTCTCTCTTATTCTCTATACTTTCTCTCTCTATAGCTTGAACGAATTCGTAAGAAATAATGAAGGAATAAGCTTTCTATTTATAGAAAAACTGAGGGTGGCTCTTGGTCTTAACGAAGGGTCAAAATGACTCTTGGTAATATTGAAGAGACAAGTACTATTTGCGAAGGGGTAATTAACCCTTGGAACACCGAAGAGGCAATTAACTCTTGGTAATATTGAAGGGACAACTACTATTGACGAAGGTAATTACTATTGAAGAAAGTAACTACTATTTACGAAGGTAATTACTATTTACGAAGGTAATTACTATTTACGAAGGTAATTACTATTTACGAAGGTAATTACTATTTGCGAAAGTAATTACTATTTACGAAGGTAATTACTATTTACGAAAGAGACTCTTAGATGACGACATATGGCCCCCCATAAATAATTAAACTTATCACCAACGCCTCATAATAGACTCTTTATATACATCAAGGATTGAATAAAAATTACCAGAAATCATTTTATTTTTAATCAACACATAATTAATCTTCAACAATTATTAATCTTTATAACTTGTCGTCTCAATTATTGTTTAAATAGTATTATACAGATGATACTGTGACAATAATTGAATCAATAATATAAGAAATATGATGCAGCAATTACTGTAACAATAATTAAGTATAGCTGAATGACTTTTCACGTAAGCATCAATAATCAATACCGTGTGCTACTATGCAACAACGCGTATTACTGTACTTTTACTACCGAGTAGTTCAACAGTTTTAACAGTAACACCTCCGCCGTTATTTTCATAAAGTATTTTTGTCGTTTTCTCAATTCGACAATAATTCCGTTGTGGGGTCCACCAATGATTGTGCCGTCGTACGAATATTCTCCGATAAAAAGAATATTCCCCGACCAAACGAATATTTTATAACAACTTGCGTACTTTGCAACATTTATAAATATTACCCACAACTATAACATTATATCAAATCCACACCATAATTTTCAAAAATATAATTCGAGAAAATTAAATATTTATTCATAAAATCTGGGGTCTCACATGGTATACATTAAGTAACAAAAGTATTATATTAAGGAATCTTCATTTGATAGTATTCGGTATAGCTCAAAAAATAGTTGTTATATTCGATTGTGTACTGTACAGTTGTATTTATATATTTTTTATTGTAAGTTTATTTAATATCTAATATAGTGTTGGCAAACAAATAGAGAGATCATTTTTCCGCCTGTATGTCAACATTATATTGAGTATAAAGTGAACTTATCATGAAGTTCACTTCATGCTAACCAGATCCTTAATATTCTGTTTCTGAGTTTTGAACAGAAAAAAAAATAGAAAACTTAAATTAGAACAGAAAAGAAAAAAAATAAAAAACTTGAAGTTTTTCTTTGTGTTGTTTCTGAGTTTTTAATAAAAAAGAATAAAAAATTTAAAATTGAGGACATAAGTTGTAATTAAAAATTTATTATATTAAAAGTTGAGGATAATATGGAAATTATAAAAATATTATTTATTTTAATTTCTTTTCCGTCCAAATTAGGCCAATTTTAGATATAAAACTTTGGCAAAAAAATGATCAAGTTTTTTATCTATTTTTTTTTCTTTTTCGTTTATTAAAAAACTCAAAAATATAAGAATTAAAAAGAAAATTTAAATTTATTTATTTATTTTTTTTATCCATTTTAAAACTCGGAGATAAGAGTGTAAATATTGTATGCTAAAAAGTCAATAAGAGTAGACGAGTATTATATTCGTATGTACAAAATATTTTCCCAACCAAGTTTTAGCAGTTTAAAGAATATCCTTCCGATCAAAAAGTTGGTTTAGTCTTTGTCACTACTCGCCACCTAACCCCCACCCACCACCACCACCACCACCACCACCACCACTGCCACTACTTTTATACGCATTCGGTCCGGTGACCGGCGGAGATGACAAGGGAGTTTTTGCATTCATTTTGACAACAAAAAAAATATCAAATCAATATCAGCAGCAGTAATTTCGTTCGTCAGTCAAATGGAAACCCCCTTCAAAGCAGATATACTAAAAGGGAAGGTAGCCCTTTTGACCGGTGGCGGGTCAGGAATCGGGTTCGAAATCTCGACTCAATTCGGTAAACATGGTGCCTCTGTGGCTATTATGGGCCGCCGCAGATCTGTGCTTGACTCTGCTGTATCTGCTCTCCAATCCCTCGGTATTCCGGTAATTTACAATCGATTAATCATATTCCCACCTGGGTTTTTTTCCATGGATTTTTTTCTAATAATCATTAGGTGTAATTGCTGCTGGGTTATTTTGTTATTAAGGTTTTGTATGGTATCCTTTAGATCATTTCCTCTATTCATATTATGAAACTTTATTCATTTTTTGAAATGGGTATTTAATCTCTTTTTATGTGTTGGTGGTGGAAGTGAGCTCAGGCTCTAATTTCTTTAATTGTAATTTGTGGAGTTTTCTCTATGTTATTATATTTACTCTCGCATTAAATGAATATAAGATCAATTTTGAATTTTTAGTCAATTTGACGTTCAAAGTTGATGGGAATCATTTAACTTTTAAAATAATGATCCTATATTAAAAAGGCAATAATGATCTTATACCTTGGAACGGAAGAAGTGTGTGTTAGCGTTGCTTGTGCCCGATCCGTTCTACATATCCAATGGATACACATCCCTGATAACCATGTATAGATGCGAGTAACGGCTATGTCACCTCAATCTTGGGAGTCATTGGACTGTAATTTGACCATGCACTGTCTCTATAGGTCAATATCTTAAAAGAGAAGATGATGCTGAGTTATTGTGGGTAGCTGGTTTGATCTACCTATTTCGACCCGAGGACAATCTTAGATTGTTCAAAGAAATAAGCTTCCGACTGTTCATTTTGCAAATCAATTTTAGGATCCTTAGGTAAAGGCATGAAACTGCCTCGCTGGTCAAATCGATTTTGTTCAGTTTACAGAGAGATTAGTCTTGAACTTAGTGTATGGTTTAAGTCAATCTGGTGAGGGTGCTTAGTAATTTGCTTATTTTATCTAACCATTAGGTCCACGATTAGAGGTACTTCTATGATTTGTTGCTGTGTTATTTTGATATAACATATAAAACGTTATGTTTGAGATTCAATATAGTTTTATCTAACAGTTTCCTCCTTTATGCTGTTCTTTATTAAAGGCAGTTGGCTTTGAGGGCGATGTCCGCAAACAGGAAGATGCAAAAAGAGTTGTGGAATCAACTGTCAAGCATTTTGGGAAGCTCGATATTCTTGTTAATGCTGCAGCTGGCAATTTTCTTGTGTCTGCCGAGGATTTGTCTCCTAATGGATTTCGAACAGGTATTGTCTGATTACACTTCTCAACATACACTAGCATATTATGCATGGATTCTTTCTTATCGTATGCATAAAAGTTATATTAGTAAACAAGAATTGTAGTTGCGGTAAAATATTTTCAAATTTCCCTTCATAATTGATGTAATGTTTGAATTAATTGCTTCGAAATATTTTCTTTTTAATCTCCTGGCAATTTGTAAAAGCTTGGAAAACAAGTAATGCTTATGGGGAACAGTTACTTGATCACTACTAGCTTGGGGAAGTTAGTCAGATGAGTTTAGCTACATTCAAGTCCTTGAGGCCTTTAATATGACAGCTTGAAGGCCTCAAGAGGCTCAACGCATGTAGCATAAAGAACTAAGAAAGTTAACTATTTGTTGTACACGAAAGGAATTCCAAAGTCCAAATGAAATAATAAATTTATGAAGAGTGGTCTATGAGTAGTTTTCTTAACACACACCAGCGGCATTACTGTATAATCTGTGGCAGAAGGGTTTTAACATTTTATGTCATTGAAGAATTGACAAAAATAAAACAAGAGAGGAGAGAGAGAGAGTAAAAGACTAAATTTGGCTTTGCTTAAAACAGTTGATGATCACTTCTAAAACAGATTCTCTGCTCCCTGATCTTTACATTACTTTAGCTAGATCAAAAGTTTGTGATGGTTGCTTCTGAGATGGTAGCAACTGCCAACTGGCTCTTCAAATTATGTGGAAAGCTAATGTGTATGTTATTACCGTTTACAGTGATGGATATCGACTCTGTTGGTACCTTCACAATGTGCCATGAAGCACTAAAGTATCTAAAGAAAGGAGGTCAAGGACGGAGCTCGTCTACTGGTGGAATGATACTGAATATCAGTGCTACTTTGCATTACACAGCAACTTTTTATCAAATCCATGTATCTGCAGCCAAGGTTTGTCTCCGTTGCTTAAAAAATAATGAATTTTTTGCATGATGTTTGATTATATATGTTTCCTCTACTCCAGGCAGCTGTTGACGCCATTACAAGAAACTTGGCTCTGGAATGGGGTACTGATTATGATATTAGAGTCAATGGGATTGCACCTGGCCCCATTGGTGATACTGCTGGTATGAGTAAACTGGGGCCTGATGAGATAGATAGCAAAGCTAGAGATAGCATGCCTTTGTATAAACTCGGAGAAAAGTGGGATATTGCTGTGGCAGCGCTCTACCTTGCATCAGAAGCAGGTTGGTAACATTTTACCCTTCAAATTAATGAAAATGAATTGGATTGGCCATGTCTTGCAAGACAATTCCTAATTTAGATTAAAGGCCAGTAATACCATGTGGGGTCTCAATCATTTGAGTTTGCTAAAACAACCAAATTTTTACCATTCCTCTCCAAGTTGGCTTGTAGTGTATCTGTATTTGGTTAATGATGAGTAATTTCTTCTTTGGACCTACCTTTCTAGGGTTTCTTATTGAATCTCATGCAGTCTAACATCCTTAGTTTTTGGTCGTGAGCATTCTGCTTTATGAAAAGTAGCAGGTTTTTATTTTGCTTCTTGAAAAAGCATCTGAATTTCTCCGGTCACAACCTCACAGAAGCATGCTATATAGTACTACAAATAACTCTAATTTTTGACGAATTTTTTAATTGGATATGATAAAAAATAATAATTAAATTTCTAGAAAGGCCACCTCCAGTAACCTCCCTGTGAAATCATATAGTGGATTGAAACAACCCGGTCAAATCCCGAGTCCGGAATAAATTTTGGGTCAAATACCAAGTCCGAATCGAATCGAATCCATCCAAACAAGGTCTTAAATCACTAGCCCAATAGTATCTTCTTGGTCATCTTAACTTAGCCCAACACAGATTCACCCAAAAGGTCATAACTGAAGGTACTATTGTTAGATTCCTTATATACAGACAAATTTTTCTCATTCGATGCGAGACTGGGGTGTTACATGGACGGCCAACAGTATTTTTGAGTCAATTATCCGTGTATTGTTCTGTATAAATTTTTGTTCTTGATGTCTGCAAGTCTGACATATTTTAGAATTTGTTTTTTTGCTTCTTTTCTTCTCGTCCCTTTCATGTTTTGTTTTTTTTTTTGGGTCATTGTTCCTCTCATTCTGTTACCTACTTTTTATAACTAAAGCAATTCTGGATTCCAACAATATGGTTTTTGTTATATACAAAAAAGACAAAAAAAATTAATCCTTCTTTGGGCTGGTTTCATTTATCATGCTACTTTGATTGTTCTTTCTTCTTATTCAAAGGTAAATACATCAACGGAACCACCATTGCGGTTGACGGAGGACTTTGGTTGAGCCGGCCTCGCCATCTACCAAAAGAGGCAGTGAAGCAGCTTTCGCGCACAGTGGAGAAAAGATCAAGAGCTGCACCTGTCGGGGTTCCAAACAGCAAACTGTAGTCATTCATTACACAATTATGCATTTTTGAGCCCTATTGTCCTACTTGGGAGCAAGTACTGAAGTATAGTCAATTATATTAAACTCTGCTAATTGCTGAACAATTAAAATAAATGATATGATCAACGAATTCAGTTTTCATGTATGTACCCATATTTTCTTGGTATAAGCAGGATCACCACCCACCCAATAGCATGTTGCTGCCTGAGCCCAGAAGCATGTATTTCTTCTTATATCGAAGTATATATGCTTATATGGAGTTTAACTCGAGAGCAGATGGGGATAGAGGATCTGCTCTCGTTTAACTCTGCTAATGGCTGAACAATTAAAATAAATGATATGATCGACAAACCGAGTTACTTTTTTATTTCATGCATTAAATGAATTTACAAAGTAAGATAAAAATTGATAGGAAAGGGGGACGAGAGACTAATAGAAGAATGAGAACAATTACAGGAAACTTTGCAATCAAATGAATTCACAAAGTAAGATAAAAATCAACTAATTAACAAAAATGTATTGATAATAAGAGTTAATCTTAAAACACCCGAAATTATCCTTTAGGATCAACCAACCATCGCATATAACACAAGCTAAATTCACTGTTAACAAAGAAACCTAGTCTTTATAAGGAAGGAGCACTGGGCATTGAGGCTGGTTTCTTCACAGAACAGCGACTACCTCTCTCAGTGGAGGATAATAGTCTGTGCTATGCAGATCCCTCAAAAGCCCCTTCATGGACACTTACCTTTTTTAAAATAAAAACCCTTCATATATATTATACTACTCTCCCTCAATTAACTAAAATATTAAATTTAATATTTTTAAATTCAATTTAACATAATTGCAAATTCAAAAAAAAATTAAAAATAATTCAAAATAATGTTAAATTAAAACAAATATCTTACATCACATATATATATATATATATATATATATATATATAATTAAAAAATCATATGGAGTCAACTAAGCATTAGAAGGCTCCAGGATCTGTTAGTAATAAATATGTAAACAATTGAAAATATGTTTGACGGTTTTAGAAGAAGAATAAATATAGGGAATTGTTAAATCTACAACACTTTTTGTTATTTCTACAACAAAAGTGTCACTGTAAATGTATAGCGACGGTGAAAATTATAGCTATAAGATCTATATCGATACTTTTGTTGTAAAAATAACATTTTTTGTTGTGAATTTAACAGTTTTCTAAATATATTAATTAACCGTCTCACATACAAAATATATCAAAGTGGCGCAGTAAAAGCGTGGTGGGCCCATAACACACAGGTCCCAGGATCGAAACCTGGCTATGATATTTGCTTTTTTTGTTTGTTTTTGAATTTCACCGATTATTTTATATCTCAAAAGGAAAAAATAAAGAATGATGTATATGTGCCCCTGCTTTGCAATTTTTATTCACAAAATACCAACTCTGCAAGTCTAACATAAATTTGAACAATTAATACAAAGAGTAATGCTATGAACACAAATTATATACAAAAGTCGCACACAAACAGACAGTATATAAAAGAGACAATAATCAAAAAATAAAAAGTACAACAAAAATAAAATAAAGTTGGCAAATAAGACAAGTTGCCTGAACACAAAGTGGCCCTTTTTGTTACCTACAATTTTGCTGTTTAATCTAACATCAGAAATTGTACATGAAACTGTATCAAATCATCCGCTCCTACATACTTCACAACTATTTTTGCTTTGCAATTTTACACTTTTGTCAATCTAGAGAAATAAATTGATGAAAGGCATATAGATCTAGCAGATGCATCAAAAAAAGTTTATAACTCATTCATAGGTCGACGCAGACCAGAATAAAAAGCTTTCTGGAAAAGAGGATGCACATCTTCCCCTAATGCCTCCGTCTCTAACTTCTCAATGCGAGGCCATATCTGTTGAACAGAGCACATACAGGAAAAATTTAAATCTATACATATAAATGAAGGGTCTGGAACATGATAAGCAGCCGCTTCTTCTCAAAGGAAATTAATTTACATTGCGAAAAACACAGCAGCATAAAGAGATTTCTCATTTATGAAACTTCTTGATGATTTTCCAATTTTCACAGCTTTTACATAAAAGGTGAACAGGCTTGTCTCTTCAAACACAAGGAGACATGTCACATTCTTGGAGGAAGGGTATTAATATTACCCTTTGTCACCAACTACTCCATCCGTTCCACAAGTCACATTTTTCAAATACTTTTGCTCAACAAAAAAAAAAGAAAAAGAAAAAAAAAGATTCCACTTTTTAGTGATTGTAGTATAAAATGATACAACATCCTAATTTCATTAAATATACTCAAGTGATCACCAACTTCTGAACTTGAAAATGACCAATACTAAAGGTAAAACATAAGATTCCAAATGACTTGTCAAGAAGGGGTCATTTAAATAATTGACTTATATTTGCAGGTCTTTAAAGAGCACTTTGGTGCCAGGGGGTTTACACCAAAGGGTAAAACAGTAGATATGTAAAGGATAAAGCAGATATTAGGGTATCAAGCAAAAAAGAAACCACAAAGAAAGAAGAACAAGGATGGAACTTACCTCAGAAGCATATTGCCTTGAGAAGGCCTTGACATAACCTAGAGTTGATAAACACCATTGCTCTTTCTCAGTTACACTGTAACCACTGCCGGTCCTTCCCCCATTTGAGTTACTGTTGGTTTAACGCAAAACACAAAAAGAAAAGGTTAAAATAAAAGACGTAAAATTGCCTACTAATACAGAATAAAGTTAGAAATTTGTAATGCCTTTTCTTGGGTCTTCTATTATCTTGGTCCAACTCCATCGCAGATGAATCTTCAAGATCAATCGCCATTTCGTCAGCCTGATCAGATTGCTGCAATGCTTTATCTCCAAATGCATCACGTAGACGTTCCATCAACACATTTGAGAAGTTTTTGTACAAGGAGAGAAACAATGCCTGTAAACATCACACAGATTCTGTTCAAAGGGGGCTAATTTAACTCCAAACACAGCGAAAAGTAGGCTAAAACTCGCCTATTATGACATTCAAATTTTGCTTCTAAAGTGCAAGTGCAATTTAAGCCTGTCAGAGTTCAAAAACAAAAAAGCTGGCACATGTGAAAAAAAAATGAACTTTAATCCCACAACTTCAGTTAAATTGATGTGATTGTCAAAACTTTTACCAAGTAAATGCTTAACCTTTTTAGAAGATATGATGATAGAATATCATGCAAAACTCCAGGGTATCATTGCATACAATAACCTTAACTAGATAACACAAGTTACTAGATCACATATAAAATAGCTAGATAATCATGCCCCTGACAGAATTCAAATAAATATATCTCTTTTGGGTTAACGGAGGCTATTTTCGAAGTCGGTTTGATGTGTTGTATAAATCTCCAAACGGTAAATTCATTTCTTGTAGACAATATTGAATTAATGGAAACAAAAAGGAGTATATATGCAGTAAGAACCTCAATCTCATCAAGAGCTCGAGCAAGAAGAGCCTCCTTTGCCTCTAAAGATTCACGAACAGATACCTCCTCCTCTTTTGTCTTTTCAGCACTCGACTTCAAACGCTTCATTCTCACAGGATTTTCACCAAGAACAGGTTCACCGTCCATAAGTGTAAGCTTTGCCTCAGCAGTGTCCAACTCCGCTTGAGCTTTGGATGCCGTTTCTTTGGCAGATACAACCCTCTTCTTGAGGTACAAAATCTCTTTCCTTAGATCAGAAATACGATTGTATGTTTTATAAACAGCATTTCTGAGAATCTGTTAACCAAGAAAAAGGGATTATAAACAAACTCAGAAAAGCTTTAAATTCAAAAATAAATAAATGTAAATTATAACATAAGAGAGAATATCCAGAAACATATTTTATGAGCTGATTCAAAGGTCAAAGAATTCAGTTAATTGGGGAAAGGTAAGGCATATGACACAAAAAAGGCTTACTAAACAAAAGAATACTTTATTCTTTTTCTTTTTTTTGGGGGGGGTGTGGGGGAGAGAGAGAGAGAAAACAATAGGCAAGTCTTCGCTGTCGGAGAGTGCTAGTGACTACTCTATGGTATACTCTTCTCAACTCCTGCAAGTTATCCCTCTTCGCTAATATTCAAGCAGTAGGTTTACTATTGTCAAAGAGAATATCTCCACAACATGATATTATATTTAAATATACTAGAAAAGGAAAAAGAGACGAATAAAAAAAATACATTACATACAATTCAATAAGAGCAGTTAATCAGGTAAGTAGGAAAATGATGATTTCATCTAATTATAAATTAAAACTCTAGAAGCTAGGATGGTATACCTCCCATAAACGATCGGATGTATGAAACTGCTCAACATTTGTTGGAGAAAAGACCCATCTCACAATGGCTAAATTAGATATAAGTCGATAACCCATCATTCTATCGACTGTTAAGGCTGTCATCTGAGCACTGTTTTTCCAAAAAGAACTCACTTCATCTATTAGCAAAATCTGTTTTTCTTGATCAGGACATATCTTTGCAATGACTTGACCATATCTCTCCAAGACAGTAATCAGATGCGTAAAGCTCTTCGATCCAATGTCGAGAAGGGTTTGAACAATCACTTTGAGGGAAATATCAAAACCATGAGCTGGGAGCACACTTTCATCCATCCAAGATATGACTTCGCGAGCAATTTTTCTTCCTTTCACCAGACCTTTGAGTTCTACAGAAAGTGCATGTTCAGCTCCATCTTCTGCACTGTATTTTAAGTCTGATCCACCCTTTGGAGGAAGGAGCTCCTCTAAAGCAGAGGCATTTTCAATACTCTTCAAGGGGCAAATTTAAGAAGTCATGAAAATCATCTAACATGAAGCATGGACATGGGATATATATAGTAAACAACATGGACATACCCACCATAAGGTCCATAATAAATCTTTAAAAATTAGGCTATAACTTCTGAGGACTGAGAACATATCAATCAAAACATACATTTCCTTGCATACAATTTAAATTTTGCAAAGGTATGTTATATGAACATTCACATTTTAATGTACAATTTGTAATTTAACAATAATAATTATCAATGATTTCAAATGGGATACTTTTTCCCCACTGAACTAAACCCCATTTTACATTTGCATCACTGAATTAATTTTTTTCCCAATCAACTCACTAAACTACAATTATTTTACAAAAATTTTAAAAAAAATTCGTTAGTGTTAAAAGTTTACAGAATATCTATGTGGCACCACATTACCAATTTATAGGTTTATCAAATAAATTCAAAAAAAAATATTGAAAAATAAGACAAACTAAACAGATTAAACTAAAAATAAATAAATTAAACAAACTAAGATGTTTAAACTACTTTCTCATCCATTGAATCGTTAACCTTTCTCCAAGAAATACCCCTAATCTGAAATTTAAGAAATAGCATTCCCAAATCTGAAATCTAAGGAAGCGTAGCCCCAAATTTGAAATTCAAGAAAGAGCAACGTGCTTCATTCGTTTCGTTGTCGCTCCATCACGTAAACTTCTTTTTCTTTAATTAAAAAAAATTCAATCTCCATGTTCATCTTTTGTTCTCTCTAAATTTGATGGGTATAATCTAAGTTGCCATGAATAATCTATTGAAAACCCATTTGATTGGCCTCCACCATCATCCATAACCAACTACAATCACCACAACCACAGCCCAGATTAACCAAAATAACCCAATCATCAACCTCCAAAACTTGTATCTAAATAGGTCACAATATTCTTTTCCTTTATTATTTTTTTAAATTGGAGATAATGGTTGTAAGAAGCCGTGATTGCTAAGCATAACTAGTTTGGTAGGGGGACTGGGAGTGATGTTTTTTCGTTCTTTCGTTGATGAATTGTTAATTGTTTGTTTCTTGTGTTTACTCTGACATGTGTTGATGAATTGTTGCAAGAGTTTCGAGTGACAGAGGATTGAAGATTTGGTGGTGGTGCAGAGTAGAGAGAGATGGAGAGATCATTGTTATTTAAGGCGAGAAGCGTACCAAGGTGCAAAGATCTCCATGGGGTCTAGGTGTGAGGCGCAAGGTGAGGAGCACATCTTATCGAAGTGAGGTGCGCACATACTCAAAAAGTACAACAAAATATATATACAAGTTTATATGAACTAATTATACAAATATTGATCTCAAGCAAAAATTAATTTATGCATTATACTTTTATTTACATGAAAGATAACTAAAAAGGCTATCACCCCCCCCTACCCTACCCTACCCCTATTATTGCATTAAAATCCCATCAATCAACAGTCTAGTCCATTATAAACAACAACAAAAGAAAAGGAAAATCAACAACTATATATAGCTCAACATTATAAAGTGTTTTTCTACTTATTCATAGATGAATTAAACTCATGATAAAGAATTTTCTTAAATTTCCTTTTTAGCGTTCAGAAGTAAATTCTTTGTCCTTTGTTGGACAATTCAACTATTTAAATAAGTATGTGTGGTTAAAAGTCATCACTTGGACCAACATTCATCAGCCATAAATTACTTATTGTTTAATTGAGTGGAAGAGCAAAGAAAAGAATAATTAATAATAATAATAATAATAATATATATAGTACACATGCATGCAAGACGAAGAGGAGATGAAAGAGAGGAACGGCTGTTTAACAGTGCCATATACAGAGAAAGAGAAAGAGAAAGAGGAGACGGAAGAGAAAAAGAGGAGATTGAGATGAGAAGCTCCAACCGAGAGAAAGAAAAAGTTGGAGATGAGATGAAAGAGGCAGAGGTACTTACCGTCATAGTTGTCAAGGTGACAAGTCTTAAGGCAAGGTGGTAGCCGGAAGCTTAGCGCTTAGGCACCCGACTAGTCCTCCACAAGACTACATGTCGCTAACAACGGTACAATTTATATAATTATAATTTTATATGTATTGTACTTCTCAAGTACATTAAATTTAGGAACATTATATGCATTAAGCTTGAAATAATAGGTATAATTTATATATATACACACATACAAGTCAAAAAAAATTATTTACTATAAAAGGGAACAAAACTGCAAAGAACAAAAGTTCAAAGGGTGTGTAGTGATTGAATGTCAAACTTCTAGCATATATTTGAATATAAAAGATAATTATTAGGTATACTTAAGTGGGAATTTAAATGTCAGTTTAGTGATTAAATAAACATGAAATTTAAAACATTTTAATTTAAAGTTGTAACTTAGCTAACACATGGCAACTTATATGACCACATTAATCTTGGTAAACTACATGGCCTAATCGCCGCGTCCCGCCTTGGCAAATGACAACTATAATCTAACGAAGTAGCAGCGGCATCTCAACAAGCAATTAAGAGTTTCTCTCTTCATCTCTTTCTCTCTCCGAGTTATGGGTTGGAAAGTGACGACTTAACAAGAAGTCGTCTGAGTCATCGCCTAAGCAACCAAAAGCGACGACTTCAGTGCCGAGGTGCTCGACTTGTGAACTTCAACTAAAGCACATCCTCGCCTAGCCCTTGACTGTTAACCATGCTAATCGTGTCGTCACCGATCGTCAATTTGAGAGAGAGATGGTTGAGGATCGTCAATTTCTTTCTTTCCTTTATTTCCTTTCTTTCCTTCTCTATATAAATTCTGTAGTCGATCTATGTACGTTGTTTCATTTTAAGTTAAAATGACGGCCCAGAGTTTTGATAAAGTAATCAATGGTTGAGATTAGACTTCAAAGAGGCGATAACCTAAGCCGCCTCTCACCTCATCAACAGAGGCATGCGCCTCATTCAAGAGGTTGTGTCTCAAGCAAGGCGAGGCCCTGTCCTCACGCCTAGGTGCGCCTTTGATAACACTAGGAGAGATTGATCTTTGGGCTAAAGATGATATGGATTGAAGAGTTCTGTAATTTTTTGAATCAACTGGGTTCTTGATTTGGGGAAGAAGATGCTTGTATTGCTTGCTTTCAAGTTTTAATTAGTTTCACTTAATTTGATTAACATGTTTTAATTGTTTATTTTGTTAAGTAAATTTTTTATTTTATTTTCTGATATGGTATGCCATGTTGACAGATAATGAGCCATGTACACATCCTCTCTCTCACGTCCTAATTATTCTGTTTAAAGTCAAACAAGTTAACAGATTTTGTAACGTTTTGTAAAAAAATTCCAGTTCAGCAAGTCAAATGTAAATAAAATTAGTTCAATAACGCATATGTAAATTGATGTCCAATTCAATTAGGTAAAAAGTGATTTAACCCAAATGGGATGTCAGAAAGACGAGACATTCTGAGAAGTTCTATTTCAGAGAATTGTAGAGTAAAAGCGTAGCATTATTGTAGTAAACAATGTCTGCAAGGTAAAAATAAGCATAAAAATCTAACTGTATGCAGAACATAGAATAATGTGCACATCAATGAAGTTTTGAAACTAATGAAGGACAACTTGGCTCTTTGTCGTTGACATGAAGCGATTTTTTGCTAGTCATTACCTGCTTAACTTTGTCCCAGTATGACAAACGGACTTCTCTTTCCAAAACCTCCTGAACAAACACACGCTTTGGGGCCCATTTTGGAAGGTTCAACACATAAGCCCACTCTTCCCATGGCCAAATAAACTGAAAATTAGATCTGCGAGATCGAGAAACAACAAGCATATCAATAGTAGAATATAATTTGAATTTTTTTTACGTTACCTACAAACTTTGAACTTCATGGAGTCGTCATGGCTTTAAAGATCAAACCTCAAATACCTTCGATCTTAAAAGCATTCTACGATTTGTTTAGATCTTTTCTTAATAAATTTTTCCTAGCCCCAAATTTGGAAATTTTACTTTTAACGCCAAGCAATCCATGAATAATTTTTTGTAACAGGTGATACCCAATTCAATTCTACACCCAAGATCACCTAGTAGATAATTCTTTAACTGTTTAGTATTCACTGCAGTTGCATGTCCATGGATTTAAGGAGCGGCTAAAGACTATGTAAGAGCACTAGAGGCAGATTTCATAATAGCTTTTGTGCCTTTTGCGCCTTTTGCCAATGTAAATTAACTCTAAAAAGGTTGACTTTTTAGGTAGGTATTAGGCAATATACTTTTAGCTTTTGAAATGAAACACCATATTCAGAAGTAGATTAAGACCAAAAAGTGGCACTGAAAAGTTGCAGTGAGCCTGATTGATGGTCAAAAGTGGATTATGGATAGGAGGCTGCACTAGGTCAATCCCATGGCAGCTAAACAGACATCACTCCTAATCACCCCGATACACAGAGCATAATGCAGCACAAAATTATAAGAGGAGCCTTCAAACACCTGGCCCATGAAAACTATAGATTTCATTGACACTGCGTCCCTAGAATACCACAAACAAAAACAATGCTAGAGGCAAAATAATGCTAGTTTCTCATTTCATTTAAAGTAGAAGAGAAATGCTTACAGATTACGAAATGCATATCAAATCATACTAACTAAATTTTACAAGCTTAACTTACAAATGGTGAGAGAACCACAAGATGAGACGTGTTCGACACTCCATATCTAACTCAGCAATTTTATCAAAAAGAGCACGGACTGCTCCAGCTACAACTGCTGGGAAGGCCCCTGGAAGAGCCTAACAGTGAAATATTGTAGTTAGAAAGCCACAAAAACACAAGATAGTTTATCAATTCAAGTTCAAGCATTTTGAAGTCTACATAGCGTAATAAAAAGAAAAAGGAGGTCATGGTTTAGTCACTAGTTCATATTCTACAATACCTTACAAAGGTCAATGATAACCAATGTGTAATATAATGGCTTAAATGGAGGTTGTGGCAGTAAAAGAAGCTGCAAGGAACAGAAGGGGAAAAAAGTATTGGTTCATTAATCAACGAATAGTCAACATTAGAAAATAATAATAAATCGAAGCAAGTGCAGTGAAAACTGGAAAAAGAAGCATAACATAATGCACCATGTGAATGGCATTTTTGTTTGATTATTTTAAATAGATATCAACTTCTTTATATTTTCCTTTGAATTTACTTATGTATGACCTTACTTGAAATAATAGACAAACATATTACTAGAATTTAAAGGAAGGCTTAGTAATCCAATAAGAAAGACAGTCTTTTAAGCATCTCATGATAATATAAGAAACAATTCTACTATTTAGGTATGTTGATACCATTTGTCACTACAAAATACAAATTACTTTTTTTGGGACGGGAGGGGGGGGAATTAAAAGAAAACAAGGAAAAGGCACAAAAAAACATGATTAAAAAAATCAGCCTATCATTCAACCAGGGAACCAAAGAATTTAATTCTTACCTGAGAGAATATTGTCTCTGCCATTAGATACTCGTATCGGAAAGGAACAGGAAGACCCACCATGTAAGCAGCACATTCCTTTCGACTAGCTTTGCATAAATCAAGAAACAAAAAAATAAGAACAGTGAGTGAAGCAGCACAGATTTTGAGACTTGAACAAATGCCTTCACTTTTTATTGTTTTTAGATAGAAACAAATAGCTTCACTTTACAATATGAAGCTAAGTAAGACGCCAAAAACACCAGGAAAAATCAAATTAAATCTACACCAACAAGAAAATTATAAAGTCAAGATATTGGACTACATTCATTGCAAATGACATGCCTAAAACTAATAGGTGCCACTCACTGCACTCCTTCCATTGTTAATAAGACACTGGTAAATAATATAGCAGATATCGTAACTAGGAAAGGAGGGAAGTAGTTCAGTTGATCCCATCCAAGATGGAAAGATAACATTATTCACAATTGAAACAAACTGTAGAAGAAGAAAAAAAAGCATTCCCTTTCTCCCATTTTTGACCAATAGGTACAGCCATTCTCCCATACCATATAAACTGCTGCTGCCACCTAACTGATATTCACCCTACCGAGTTACACAAAATGCATCACCTCCAAAAAAATACCCACTTCAATTGAATAGGAATATTTTGTGAAGATCTCTTTGACAAGGCCACCATGATGATATACAGTTCATGTGTAGTTTTCCAATTTTTATATGCCAGCTGATTATATACGAGGATGAAATATATAACACAAAAGAAAAAAGATCAAGGAAAAGCTTATTTCATGAATTGGAAACATGAAGACCATTGCTAAGTAAAACCTGCTCTCGGCAGAAGATAAAACTCCTAAAAAAACTCCAATCAGTCTACCATTGTGATTCATACATAACCAACAAAATGAATTCACTTGTAAGATACAATATCTAGAATGCATACAAAAAACGCAGCAGAAGTGCTAATGACAAGTCAATAATAACCACAAAGGTAACGAGTCAATAACGTCTACAAACCAGCCATTCAAGAAGAGAAGCACGTCCAACAAATACTCTTCCACAACAAAGCGATCTATAGGTTGCAAGTCCTGCCATCCAGTAGGTAACAAAAAATAGTGACAATGTGCAAGTAAAGAGTACAAAGGCCATATGCATATTGACAAGTACAACAAATTTTACATCAAAATATCATACAACTTAATAAAACAGCTTACCAAGTTCATAAGCATCATACTAAAAATCTAATACGTTGATTGGAGGAAAAAAAATGAAAGTTATACCAGACAGCAGGCTCTTATTAGTATGTTTCAGTACATGCAAATTTAAATTTAAGACAAAAAATAAAAATATAATACATGAGATGCAGCATTATGCTTTGTTTTTTCACTATTGTTTTAGTTTTTTAATGTTCTAGATTCCTCATTGATTCTTCACATTGTTCCTTTTCTCTTTTTCATCTCACTTTTTCCACTTTAACTTTGTGGAATGAAAAAGCATTCTTTTTCTTTGACTGATCGATATATGGATAAGACCAAAAAGACCATCATTGGAAGTTTAGAACGAACTATGGAATAGCTTCGGTTTGAGCAAAGGAGGCGAACAGCATTTTATGGCAGCAGAAAAGGTTCAAATGAATGTAGAGAGCAACAGCTAGTGTGACAATCAAAATTCCCATTCAGCAAGTAGAAGAACCATTATCCCATTGGCAACTCTCTCTTTGTATATAAATAATAGTTATGAATTTGATTGAGCATGCATTTCCACGATATTGCTAATGAAGTAATAATGACAATGCTAGATAACATAACCTTTTCGTATTCAGTACATTATTACAAATGATAATGCTAAATCATTATTTAGGAGTATGTCGATGGAAAACATTTTGCAAGTTGCAATTTAACTAAAGAGCTGCTTCAATTTCACAATCTTTTAAAAAGAAACAGCTCAATTACTGTTATGAAATGAGGTGTCATATTGTGCAACAATGACAAGGACACTAAAGAAACAATTTCATTGCTCTCTACAAACACCTTACCAAGTAAATGTCTATAAATCAACTAAATACATAAAGCATACAGTCATGGAATACAGCTGAGATAAGGTTAAGGTTTTTAAAAAGAAGTTGGGGTAAATTTCAAATTCATAAGCCAAGAGCAGTTAGCATAAAACATCCATAAAAGTGTATGTAGTAACGCACATAAAGATGCTAAACTAGCAAATTACCTCAGTTTTATCGGCAGGAAATATGTTAAGCCTGCGTATCCTTTGAGGATACTTCAGTTCAGCTTCATGCTTTTGTTTGCCAAAGGTGATCCCAGAGAGTGCTGCAGGGGGATCTGGCTGCTCAGGGCAGTTGATTGGTCCAAAATCATGAGATTTTCCAGCAACTAGTTGTGCCTCAAATTGAAGGTGAGGTCTAGGGACTAGAAACAAAATGGAAAATAATATAAAAACAGCAGAAATCAGATAGCAAAAGACGATCAAGAACCCTAGCATTAAAGCAACTTCATTTAGACCTTTCTCACTCTCAACGACTCAAACATATAATAAGTGGATTTAGACTTATAAGCTATAACAAGTAATGTTATGATATAAATAAAAAATATATTGGCAAAATGATATCACTTGATTGACTTAGAGCAACTAACCTCCTTTCTATTTCGTGCAAACAATCCCATGTTAGGTTAAAACATTTCCTCACTAAGTATTTTTTTTAGTAAATAAAGAAGTTTAACAAAATCAGCATTCATAATTGTAAACTAATTCAATTGAACAACTTTTGACAAGTAAGCTTGTTCAATTGAAGATAATGGTATGCTGCCCTTCCCTTGTGCAAGATAAATCGAGGACTTTCTTTTAACTACTGGCCCAAAAGATATATTACATATCAAAAATGCCTCAGTACACAATGCAACAGAACAACTCAACTCAATGTGCATACAGATATGCACATATCCCAGAACTCGAGAAAGGGTTCAGCATGACCCCTTAACCAGGGGCAGATCCAGGAATTCATCTCAGCTATGGCATTATATATTAATAAAAAAATTGTGAAAGGATTATACTATTATATACCCACTCCATCCTAAAATATAAGACCATTCTTGACTTTAAAGTTGATTGGAGACATTTTCAAATTCAAAATTGACATAAATTCATTTAATTTTTGACAATACAAACATGAATATTGTAAGCTATCTAAAATGTACTACTAATTATAATATTTATTTTTTCTTAATGTTTAATAATCATATTAATTTTGAGTTTAAAAATGTTTTAAACTGACTTTCAAATGTTAATAATGATATTATAATTTTGAAATGGAAAAATATATACAGATATGTTTTTCAAATTATAAGAATATTGATTAAATATCCAAAATAAAATATATCATTTGCAATGATAAAATTTGGGGGTTCTTCATTTCTTGAAAATATTGCATAATGTCTCATGTTTTGATTGTATCAAATAATATTTTTTTTAATTAGTAGTGCATTTGTATTAGCATGATATAAGAGGATAACTACATATTGTTATAAGAGGAAGAGAGGGCTCTAACTTGGAAGGAACTACTCGCTCCTAACTCGTTCGGATCCCCCGCCCGGGGTATCCTCACTCAAAGCTAAGAACTCAAAGTGGAACTACTTGGGTAGCCTACAGTCCATACAATGAGGAGTGCTTATGTTTATGCAGACATTCGTTCCTTGCCTCAGATGTACGCCTTCCTTAACGCTTTGGGCTAACGGGAGGGATAATCAGAGTCCGCTTCTCATTCCCATTAAAAAAAGAACTCGATGAACACCTTTGCTAGGTCGTTCATTTAGGACTCCCTTCACTCTTTAGCTACTTTTGTAGTAGTAGTCTCAATCGCAGACGATTCCCTTAGAAGACTAACAGGATTACGCTCGAATCCCACACCTGTGAGATCCTCACTGCTTTTCTGCTATTATTGCATAAGAGATCACGGAATCTTCATCTTTCCTATATCTTGACCGATGTCCTCGGTATAAAGGGTTACCGTACACGAGAGTTGTAGGACGTAAAACCAGGATACCCCGTCCAGCCAACAAGGGGGAGGCTTCAACTGGGCTTTACTGTTTCGTTATGTATAAAAACTCATGATATATAATGTCCTGGGTTCAACAAATTCAGCACGATATAAATCATTTTGTGAAACTGAAGGATAGTACGGAGTAATACAACTCAATTAGTCAAATTGGAACCATTTTTTGAAACTGAGGGCTATTACAGTAAAATATACAAATTAATTAGTCAAATTGGAACTCATTTTGTGAAACTAAAGGAATATTACACAAAAATATACTACTATTCCACTATTATATTCGTTTAGTCAAGTTGAAAATGAATGATTTGAAAACAACAGTTTTCTTTTCTTTTTATCTCATTCCTTCAATTTGTTGATTAAATTATATATTTATCACAAAGAAACATTACTACTTACTTTCAAAAAATAACATAATATTATATAAGAAAAACTAATAATTAAAATTCCAGCTATGCAAATTGTCATAGCTGGCTTAGCTGTGCATCCACCCCAGACTAGCAATTCTAGAACAAGAAACAAATACTCTTGAACCAATCAAAATTCCATTACGTTACACTTGTTCAACCAAATCATCAAAGCATCAAGAATGAAAGTCAATGTTTTACGTAACTCAAACAAATTATTTTAATATAGTAGAATATGGACTTAGTTCCCCCATTACACTTTCCCTCCAATTTTGTCCAATACACAAAGCATTTAGATAACATAATTGAAATCGAAACCTATAACTTGAGTTATGTGTTTTATCAAAATTTTAATGGTTAATTTTTTATTAAATTTATAGAATAATTTTCTTTTAATGATAATATTTCTTTATGGAGTTGATCTCAATATTATAAACAAAATATTAATATATTTGGATTTTTTACTAATGTTACCAAAAATACTTGGTGTATGGGAAGAAATAAGGGAAAGAGGTAGAATACTTTATTTTTCTTCTTTTTTTAATATTAATATTTTTATCCACTCAATGATTAACAATAGTGAATATCAGGAATAAGAAATAGAAATAACAGCACTTATCAGAAAAAGAAATAGCAATAAGAGAACTTTATCCTGTTTAGTTTCGCAAAAAATCAATCCAATATGACATTATGACCCGAATTACTAATTTCAAACACACAAATATAAAGGGTTTTGCTAACCACCCAACGAAGGGAGTAGGTTTGCATTTGTGCCCAAAAGTGAAGTTACAAACCACCCACAATATTCCTATTACGCTCTTTAATTATAGGGATATTTTGGTAAAACACCAACTTTAAAAAGGATGAATCTGCAAACAATCGAATGCTAAGCTTTTTTTTTCAATACTATTGTTTTTGCCAAATACTATTTTATCCTCCTTTAAAAATAATGTTGCAATCACATTTGTGTTTTGTTAAATTCACCTCTAGGTAAAAATGCTAACCTACTTCCGTTTTTGGAGTGGTTAGCTAAGCCCATATATATATTATCATATCAAACTTCAAAGTAGAAACAAGAAATAACTTCATGGTACTACACCAAGATATCAGAAAAACATGTAGCTAAGTAACAATTTATCAAAGATTCATGTGGAATATAACTTTTACTTTTAAAACAGGGGTACTATACAACTGTAAAATATTTAAAGGAATTAGTTAAAAGATAAGATACCACTATCAAGTTTCCACCCGTTGTTGGAAAGATCTTGGATCCGCCCCCATAAATCTTCCAAAAAATCCTGTGGATATATCAAACAAAAGTCAAAAGGCTGAGAGTTGCTGCCTCTTTTTTAATTCAGACAAATTAAGTTCCGAAATGCTGCAGAATCTCAGGAAATTTCTCAGAACCAATTGGGTAGGAATTTCCCCGAAAATTCTATAATAAAATTTTCCCAAACATCAAACCAATAAAGAACATATATGACCATTAACAAACCAATATGCTTTCCAGTATATTGTCAAAAACAATATTTTCCTTCAAAGAACAGATTCGGGTGCAGGGATTCAAGTTTGCCATATGCGGAGTCGGTGGTTCCATAAATCTCAAAAAATAGTGATTCGGGGATTCATACGTATTTAACTATTATTAGATTAATATCTATATGCATATAAATATATTAGAGATGATGAATTGAAAACTTAATTCAGATATTTCATAGCTGTTTTTGAACAAAAAGTTTAATATCAAACTTAATTTCAAATATTCCGTGGCTGTTTAAAACAACAAAAAAATCAACTTCTTTAAGAGATTTCATGGCTATTTTTGAAACAAAAAAAAAACACAAATAGTAAGTTGGATTAATTAATTTCATAAAGACCATATCAAAATGAGCCCAAATCCAGCATATTGCAAACAATACACTTCTATACAATAATAAAATATGAAAAAGAGCACAAAAATATCAAACAAAGCAGCACAGTGGTAGTGTGGTATACACAATAAAAATATCAAATGAAAACAGAAGATAGCAGACTATGATGAAGCACAGATACTTCTCGGAGGCCAACGCCTCCGTGCTAGATACATGCCGTCGTGTCGATACCCACAGATACTTCTAGATACGTATACATAAGCCATAAGGAGATACAGAACCTAATGATATGACCTGTCCAACGATAGGAGGACTAGAATACTTTATCTTGTTTTTAGTTTATTCATTACTGGTTGCTTTCATGCTTTGTGTCATATGACTTGGAGATAATAACAGTCTATTTGGTGCAATGTTTGACTCCTATCTTTTGGCTATGTAATGATAAATATGATGCTATTAAATAAGTCTTAAGACTAGAAGAAAATAATGATAAATGTTGATTCCAACCTTTATAATTATGTTATGATAGGTGCTAGCATTTTAAATGACTTAAACATTGAATATATAACTACTCGCTTATAGTTATGGAATATAATTTAATCATTTATATAACAATTTCAATATATCCTGAATGTATTGTATACTACTTTTTGTGAAAATGTCACATCGCATATCAGGTAACGTGTCTTATACATATCAGTATATCACGTATTCGTATCGATGCTTCATAGATAACGGAAGAAGATAGTAGAAAAAGATGCCAGAGAGAGAAAAGAAGATCGCAAAAGAGAAAAGAAACATGGAGTGAAGAGAATTCAGTGTCGATCACCGGTCGTCGTGGAAGAGGAGGCAGAAGTAAAGTCGCCCAAGCAATTAGGACACTTTTTGGGTAAGAAATCCTCTTTTGTGAGCACAAACTTCTGTCTTTTTGTTCAAAATTTTGGGATTCTGTTTAACCTAATCCCCTAGATAGCAAATCCAACCGCACCCGAATCCCTTCACCAGTTCCCTGTTGTCTTCCTGAATCCGTGCTTCATAGTTATTTTCTATAGAAGAAAATGCATTTATCTAAATTATTGTTATGATGCTTCTATAACATATCCCAGTCTCTCAATATTACAACTTTTAGCACAACCGGGCTAAACTCACCCTTGAGTGATATATAGGTTATTCTCACATCTTCCGATGGAGTTGCGGGTTTGTAATTTGCTTGTTTAGAGATCTATATTGTACGAGATTTTTTATTTTATTTAGTTTGTACTTTCGCTTATAAAAAGAGACTACTATCTCTCAGGACCATAAGGTCTTGAACAAGCTCAAAAGGATATATTAGGGCTTAAGCCAGACTGAAATGGAAATTGGGGGAGAAGAATGGACAGAAGAAAGGAAGGAATAGGGGAAGAGAAGAGCTCAAAGAGTCTCTCTGTTTTACTTTTTCATTCCATTCATCAAGCATAAAAAATTACATCATTCTTCTACATATTTATACTAGAGCTTTCTTGTTGGAAAATAAAGCTAAACCTATACTTACTTCCATATCCTACACCCTATAGTGATCAACTCGCATGGAGTATGTTATTCTAGAGAATACCATTAGTTACTTCTTTCCCAAATAACCTTAACTACTAATTTAAATTTCTGGGGCTTGAGTTTGACACTATCCTTTACGCTGTACTTTACTCCCTCTCTTTTTCTCAATAATTTTCATGTTTCTTTCAAGGAAAGGCAAGAGAAAAGTAAAACTACAAGCAAGTAATACTCACAAAATGATTTAAAATAGCATAAAAAACATACCTTTTCTCCATGAGCTTTATTGGTGTTATCAGCATCCTCAAAGACAAAGAGACCAATGTCAGAAACATGTCTTCTAATACTTAAATATGCTTCTATCCCAACCATAACCCTTTCAATCTCTTCCGGAACTTGCTGCACATTAATATGTTTGTCATCAAACACAACTTCAATTGATCCATCTTTTCAGCTGTAGTGGATGGGAAACTTTATTTTCACCTTAACACATTTACATGTGAACACTCGTACAGAGCAAAAGAAATTGAAATTTGTTCACACAAAAATAACCATACAAGCATCATAAAAAATGTTCATAACTCACCGAAACGAAGTTAAAGCACAACAAAGACCAACTTTGACTCAGAAGATGCAACAAAACTATAACACATCGAACAATGTGCAGTAATAACTTTTTCTAGAATTACTAACAGTAAAATAAAATATGAAACTTAGAAACATAAGTAATGCAATCCTCGAATTAGCGACTTTCTTCAACATATAATCATCCAAAATTGAAACAAATGCCAAATCCCATTAATTGATGAATTTGAAGCATATTATCAAAAAGTATTGTAGTTTTGTACCAAAATGACAAAAGGACAAAAAAGGAAAAAAGAAGATGAAAAAAGGGTACACCAAATCTCAAAAATTATCTACTTTAAGAGCATAAGCCACTCTATGATCAGCAAATAAATAAGATGGTCTAAAAACTATTATTGAAACATCAAAAGAGATCTCCACTAGGAAACACATAAACATTGGCCAATAATTTATATATAAAAAGAAGCATGTCTTGATATTAATACCACGCGTTCTGCAATTACCAAGCATGCTGGAATCATACGATAGTTAAGCTAAATAAGTAATCATCAACCTAGAAAACTTGTGTCCTAGTAACTTTACAATCCAAGTGTCATCTAATCTAAGTAGCCTCCATTAGCAGGCACTCTTTCGTAAATAAATAATAGTATTTAAGTTGCTTCCACTATCTGGCACACATATACTATTAATATATGAAACACACAAGGGAAAGGGGATCAAGATACCTCGACAAGTTCGGATCCACCCCAAGGAAGACAGGATAGAATACAAGTAATGTAAAAGTCAGCACATGCTTGCCAAGAGGGATTTCCTTTCTCCTCATCTACTGTTGTCGCAGCAGATGATAATAATGTTTCAAAGACAACCAGTAACGAACTCGGTTGGACAACTTTGCTGCACATCTGTAGAACAGAAGACAAATAACAATTAGTGCAAGCTATGTTTGTCCCTAGCAACTCCCACATTAAATTACATTCATACTTGATTAATGGGGTGGGAAGAAAAAAGATTACAGTGAAAAAAATTTGAGAAACACCTGTGAAGTTTGTCTAACCTTAGTGTTTCCTTTATTTACACAAGTAATAAATACAGAGGTGTCATGTATACACTAGAAACTCCTCATGCAATCAAATACATTCTAACTTCCAAATATCACTATCTTTGATTAAAATCATAACTCCCAAATCCTTTACAAGAACTTTACCTCTAAATCTCAATTCCACTAAATGGAGCAGAATAATTTAGAATCAAGTTACCATAATGTGCAGAGTAATACGAAGCTGACTACAAATGGAATGACAAAAATAAACGGCAATAGCAAACCTACCAAAACAGTCAGAAATCGCATCAAAATACGGATTCTGCTGCAATTTCCAGTATCTAAAGCTTCCTGAAAATAAACAAGAAAATAGACATTATAACTAGAATATGTTATCCAAATAAATTATTGTAGAAAACCAACTGTTTTAAGAACTTAAGCTGTAAACAACCCAACAGTATCAAACAATTACACTCACCATCAAGGATGGTACCAGAAATTCCATTATGCATGGGCCATATTAATACTTCCCTACATCCCAAAATGAGAGTCTATTTTCTATGCTCAAAAATATTTTTTAAAATAATATGTAATAGTCAAAACTTTTTGACTTGAACATAATATTAAGATCACAGCTTACTCGATTATAATAAGATTTTATACATTGATATTAAAATTGGAATATCACTATGGGACTTCCTAAAAGGCAAAAGTACACTATCATTTGGGCACAGATGGAGAATACTAACCCGTAAACTAGAAAAGTATTAATATATCGTTAATTCCTTATAAACAAGTCCAAGGAAATCTATAAGAAGAGTAAGTTCAATTGCACAAGGATTGATTGGTGAACTTAACTAACAAGGAGGGGTCTACTTACGATATAATTTTTATGTTATTCAATTTTTGGGGGAGGGGAGGGGAGGAACAAACTAAATTGAGATTTGAAAAACCAGGGGGTAATGGCCCACCAAAAACCCTCCCTAATTCTGTCCATGCTCTTTATCACATGATGATCAAGAGGGAGAGAGACATGGTTCAAAGAAGCGGCAGCGTTGCCAAGATATCGACAACTTGATTTGGTTTCTTTAGTCACCTCTCCGACAACAAGACACAAATCGTAATTTCAAGCATTATCAATGTAAAGGATGTGTATAGGTGACCCTTCACAGTAAAGTGGAGAAATAATGGCATAGCGGCGACAAATAACGGCATAGCGAGGAGAAATAAAGGCGTAACAGAGAAATAAAGACAAAATAATGGTGCAACAAAGAGAGTAATAATAATACCAAAAGTAGGGAATTTTGGTGGGACAGAGTATGTAATAATATTAATAAATAAAATATAAATTTACATATTAACTTATCAAATAATAATAACAGTAATAAATATGTATATGTACATACTAACTTATCAAATAATAGCTATTACCGAGGAACCAAAAGAGGAGGATGTACAGAAGAAGTAGAATGAGTAATGATTTATAACTATGTAGTTTCTTTAGTTGTGTTTAGATACTTTTTTGTGTCTTAAAAACTTGTCCAATTATTATGCAATACAGCATTAAAAAAGTATGCATGTATTATCATCATTGTTATGTATACTAGATGGTGTTCTGTGTTTATCGAATTGATCCATCTTGTTCTTATTTTTCATAATTTTTTTATAAATTTCTAAAGCTTTAGTGTAATGGTGCATATCTCCCAACACCAAAAACAAAACTAAGTACAAAGGACGGCTGAAACCTAGCCGCTACCGCGACTTTGAACCATGGATAGAGATGATAGAGATAGATAGAGGTACTTGAACAGTGAACACACAAATAGAGCACTGCACTTTGCACCTATATGTCTAATCACATGTACTCGCGTGTGAATATCTGTTCTGGAGTTGGATACAAGCTCTCTTGGTGCATACCTCTCCCAAATCATAGGATTTAGGATAACAGAGAGAGGGGACAGGTCCAAAAACTAAATGCAGCAATGAAGACAGCTTTTGCATATATAGTATTTATAAGTCGATTATTATTAGTATATTTGGGTATATAATTAAAAGTAAATGACATTTAATGAAAGAGCGTAATATATATATATACATAAATTAGCTCAGAAACCCAAGACATTTCGCAGAGCTTAATATTGTTATCCGAATACTGACGCAAGACTGACATTTTATTGTTTGCTATTAGCATTTTCTTTGAATGAAAAAAATCAGTGATGAATGCACCGTAGTAGGCATGTGAATCGCTTTTATTGGTATTTTCTTTCCTGTTTGGTGTTCAATGTGCTTCTTTGATTGTCAGCTCATGTTTGAAGAGCGGAATGCACCAATCCAATTGTAGGAGGTTCGTCATAATTCAGTACTAATTGTAGATATTAGATAAAGGTGTTGTCACAGACCAAGGAATCTATTATAGCAACCAGAACGTGCCATCTAACACAATAATTTAATTACAAAACAATCAAAGGCTCCTTCTCCCACTATCTTAGTTACAACTTACAACACTCTGCTTTTCCACGTGTTTCAAACCATTGCTTTCAAAATCTTAGGAAATTACACTTCTCAGACCCTTTTGCTGGGTCCCAGGCCTTTACAATGAACAAAAGAATGAAAGAACTTTCATTTCTTTGTATCTACAGTTACTTTTTACAATATCAAACCTTAGGGAGAAATGCATTCACATAAAAATCACATTTCTCAGCAATCACATGGCAGTATACTGGCAGAATCATAACTTTAAAAATAATAATATTAATAATAATGAGATGAAACACAAAGGAACAAATCCGTAAGGAACTAAACTCGTCAACTTTATATAAAACCCAGTATTTATGAATTTTTTACAAGGATAAACATTACTTAAAGAAATATAATCATAATGTTAGTTGTGCAATGGGAACATCAAAAGCCTATTCTACTCATTAAAGGTTTAGAGGCACGGATATGGAACAAAAAGTAACAAATAAGGAAAGACTTATATTGAAAACTGTTATATAACAACTAAAAGAAGACTTATTGTACAGTCATGGTTTGAGCTTGCTCACCTGCAGATTAGTTTGAATGTTCTCCACTACTTTCTTAACAAAACCATCATTTTCCAAGTTCAACAACCCAACCTACATTCAGAGACAAAGAGATTCATTAGAACTTACAGGAGGCTTCTCTTGTCAGCATGCAATGTTTAATTTATAAAACCCCAATATCTTCAAAGTTAAAGATACTTTAATTTGGGGGGAGGGGGTTGAAGACTTCCAAATATGCAAAGAAAACAGTAACCCCAAACTCTCATGCTGCTAAATCAGCATTTTTTTAAAAAAAAACTGACTAGAGAATTAGCAGTCCAAAATCTATAGATGAATAAGCCACGTAGAGGGAGGGAGTCAAACAGACGAAACAAATGCAGACAAAAATAAAATTAACGGAGACAGAGCTGAAGAGAAAATGTATCATACCACCGTCCCATACAAAGGAATCTTGTGAGGCAATTGCTCAGCACATTCGAGAAGGAACTGCCAATAGAGAGAATGGAGTAATAATTCAGTATGAAAAAATTAACAACTCTATATACTGTGTCAAGAAAAAAATTAACTTACATGGTATGACATTAAGAAAAAGAGATATATTACAAGGATATGTTTGACTGTGCTTGATGAGCTAAATACATTTGCTTGTTTTTGGATGTTAATCCATGTTGAGGAATATAACATGGAACCATTGAATGTTGCCTCGTATAGTAAACCCAACTAACACTATCCATTGTACAAGTACTGTAATCCCACATAATACAAAGCATTTCAGTGTACCTCATAACTCATCAATATGTTAAGGGTAAGTAACATGAACTACAACCTCACATTTATATTACATGGTCAACAATCCCATCAGGACTGACATCTAACAATTCAAATTTAGACGATTATTAATTTAAATATAGCAGATAACACAATAGAAATGAACAATGAAAGCACCAGATGGTGGGAAATAACTACATGAGGCCAACATCTTAACCATAACTAAAATGTAATATCCTACTTCCAAATCATGGGCACGGACAAAAAGAAACCTTTTTGCACGCAGCCCAGGCTTACAAACAAATCTTATTGTAAATAGAAAAAAAAAAGGTGAATCATAGCAGGTATATTATAGCCTGAAAAAAACCTAGAAGCAAATTGTGAAATGCATTAGCATATGTTACCTATGAGCTTTATATTATCAGAATATTATACTAAACAATCCCAAAAAAGACATCCCTTACTATCTATAGCAATGTTAAGGTACATTACACACTGATTTTCGTTTTCCTATATGTTGTTTACATTACAAATCATGGTCTCAAAAGCAAATAACAAAAGCCCATAATAAATTCCAAGAGGACACCCTTTTCAGGACAGGGGGAGTAAAATTACAATCAACCTATAATACAATACATAATTATACAGTAAATACCCTAAAACAAATATAATAAATCAAATACTTACATGAAAAATATCATCTCCAGAATGCTCTAGCTCTCGCCGAAGCAAACCAGAGCATGTCTCCTGCAATTACAAAAGCAAAATGAAATCGAGCTTTAATAAATTCAAAACAGTAGTCTTCAATATGGATATACAAATAAGGAACTAGTTGAAAACCAGCTCATATTAACCAAATTCGTATGTTTTCAAAATTCCAAATTCTTGCTCTTGCAAAAAGCGAAAACTAGGTTACAGGATTTAAGTAATTAGTGAAGTAAACAAATACTTACAATGTGATCTTTGTAATCGATAGTTCCGCCATAATCGGGGTATTTTTCGCCGATTCTCAAAACTAGAGATCTCCAACTGCTCATTTCATATAAATTACAACCACCTACAACCACCTAAACCTGAAGATTTTAGGGTTTAAGAAGAGAGAGAAGAGTGAAGAACAAACCAAGAAAGGAGAGATTGGAAGGGTTTTGTGGACATACCAGGAACCGCGACTAACTCAAACCCGACTCGTTAGATTTTTGGACCCGCACGAGTGTATATCTATCTAACAAAAAAATAATTTTGAATTTCGAGCTGACCCCTAATAAATTATTATCTAGACCAATTAAAATTTAAAATATATCCCACTGTCTATATAGTGTCAAAGGTGTAACGCGCTTAGAATAGGTTCAATCCATTCAACTCATTCTGAGTATAGTACAGAAAATAACTACAACTTCATTATTATAATTGTCATACAAAATACGACAATATATATATACTGTAAATTTTAATACCAAATGTGACTCTCATCCCTTTACTTTGATAGCATCTCACAATGATACCTTACATAAAAGTACAGTCAATAACTGATTTAAAAATTAAAATTTTTGGAAAATGCTCAAGGAGAGGTCATGCATCTAAATTATAATAGATATCATATGACTCTAGAATTATCATTGGTTGACCCAATAGACCGCAAAAAAAAACGAGAAGATTGTTATCATGTTATTTTTAATGGTGAATCTTCTCTTGCCATATAATTAATTATCTTCATTGTCTCTAATTGATAATTATATTTCAACCAAACTCCAAGATTATATAGGTAGTGCTCATAGATATAATCAGCAAGTGGATGTGCACAATCTTATGATAACAGGAAGTAGTAGGTCATTAGATATCTTGTATGATAGTGGCAAAACACTCTTTCAAAGTTGGGTTCACCTCACCCTGTTCGGTTCACCAAAATCAACGATTAAATGACGTATAAAATATGACACATTTATCTAAAATTCTCAATAAAATTATTTTCACATTGTTTTAGGGGAAACCTCAACAGCTATCGACCACCGTTCTATTCCTCTGTTACCCCCGCTCAACCCAGCTACACTCTTATCACCTGAAAGGAATTGTAAAATAAAAGGGTGAGCACAACTAGCCCAGCAAAAAATATCATGACTAAGATAAATAATTTATCAATAGCCTTCATCAGTAATGAATCAGAGATTTAGAACATATGGTAGATGATAAAACTTTTCAACCATAATTACAGCGGAATGAGCAATCCATTAGAAGAGACAAATAGACCATAGAGTCTATATCTTTTCCATGTTAAAAGTCCACCAACAATATTTTAACCCTGTAACAGTTCCTGGCCACAATTACATGAATAACTCATAATCATAATTGTAGTTCTAAATTCCTCTTCTCATCTAGGACGAAGATAATTTTCATCACTTGTCTTTACCCGAAACATCAAAGATCATGGTTATACCAAATCACAATTTATGTTCATAATCATACTAATAAATTCATCTTTGTACTACGGGCCAAAGATATTCATCAACAGTTCATCTTTGCACTACAGGCCAAAGATATTCAACAACAGGACATCTTTGCACTACGGGCCAAAGGTATTCAACAACAGGTCATCTTTGCATTACGAGCTAAAGATATTCAACAACAGGTCATTTTTACACTACGAGTCAAAGATATTCATCAACAATTCATCTTTGCACTACAAGCCAAAGATATTAATATCTTAAAAAAATATATAATAATTTCAAATTTTATATAAGCAATAATTATAACCATGTTGATCAATTCACCTTTGCATTTAAGCTAAAGATATTCAATTATAAATTCAATGGTCATGATCATACCAGTCAACAATTCATCTTTACACTACTGGCCAAAGAGAACTCATAGTCACGATCATACCAATAATCTATCAGCTTTACACTCAAGTGAAAGAAAAATTTCATCACCAGGGTTATAAAAATATTATATATAATAATAAAAACAATATGATCAAAACATGAATTTAATTTTAAGAGTAAGATTCATAAATCAACGATAGTTTGGTCAGAAAAAAAAAACCAATTTTGTCATAAATAGTACCCCGTGAATAGTAACCCGTATTCGTATATAGTACTGTATACGTAAATAGTATCGTATACGTAAATATTGTCATATACTTGAATAGTGACGTATACGTTAATAGTGTTGTATACGTAAATAATAATGTGACGCCCCCAAAATAGGTATATGTAACACCCCCTTTTTCAAAAGGTAAAAGGGATGTCACGCACAAACATAATAAATACAAACCTCTAATAAACCTCAAAATATCTCCAATAAAATTTAATACCAAAAGTCACATACTCCAATTTAAATAGAAGGAACTCCACATTTATATAGTCTTTACTAATAAGAAATAAATGTCAAAATAGACCCCAAAACATTCAATTACAAAATCTTAGGAAAACCAAGTCTAATAATAATCTCAAAAGCTAATCTACTCATTTGGATCAAAGGTAGCTCTCATCCCACAAATCATGATCACCCCTGATTACCTGCCGGAAAAAGAACACAGCGTGAGCCAATTACCCAGTACGGATATGAAGATGAATAAATATATCACAATAAGTAATTAATCTAAAAGAGTTGAAGGAATGAACACATGTGAATTACAAACGAATTACGAATAGATCAAAATTTGAGAGTCCATTTATAAATGACTAACACTGTCAATCGAATAATTATAGCCAAAAGAATCTCAACCAAATAAGGCTGAATCAAATGGTTGTAAGATAACAATTTCATACTGAACTCAAATACAAATAGCCAAATGCTAACAAAATACATCGGCACCATGATGTATACAAATTAAATCGGATAGTATGCACGACACATACGTCACTAATCCGCTAAACAAAACGAATCAAATCAAATACTGGGTCGACCCATACGTATCCTGAACAAATATATCAAATGGCCAAAGCTCATACCCAGAGCATACAAAAGGATACGCCGTGGACTAATCACACCGCCACGGAAGGTGTCATGCCCTTGTGTCAAGAGGACATGCTTGTGGTATCCCCACAGGTGGTTAGCTCAAGTATATCCTAAGGATCAAAGTACAAAATGTAAGCCAAAAGGGGTTCAAATCACAAGGCATACATGACTATATTCAAATGAAATCGAATTATCAAATACAAACATACCCAATTATTACAAGATATCAATAATCAAAACAACTCCGAGTGTGAACGAAAATGTACGAACAATGGTACAAACGAATAAAGTCTCTAAAACATATTGACACTATTAACTAGTTCAAAGAGTACAAATACGAATTCAAATATCAACGTCAAAACGAAACTATCTCAATAATTTTGACAACAAGAAATAATCCCGAGAGGTAATACCCAATTTCTAAACGAGTACAAATCGAACGAATTAAATTTAAAGGAATATCGCTTAAAAAGTACGGAATTCGTACCTGGATTAAGCAATGTAGTACCCAAAATTTATATTCCAAATTCGACTCGTTAAATTCCTTCCGTTCGAACTAATCAAAAAGAATAAATAATTTATAACTTAAAAGAGTTATATAATATTAAATTTAACAATAATTAACTTTTATAATTTTGCTAAACTTTCGAATTCATATATAAACATTTCATTGTTACTACTGTCATATTTTAATTAGCAAGTTCAATTGCCTTAGTAATATACATTATTATATAAAATATCCCTGAAGGTCAATTATTATTGGACAAAATCATATACCCAAGTTAAAGACAATTAACCAATTACATTTACATGCTTAAAACCTACTACTTTCTTCCAGGAAAGCATATTATTCCATAATTTCAAATTCTCAAAATATTATATTATCTAATCATTAGAATACATATATAATAATATATTAATTACTTAACCTCCAATTATGATTCCATTTTTTTTGCAGATGGCGAAATCGATAACCCTTGTGTGGACTAATATATATATAGAAGTATATGCCCTGCCACTTTGATTCATGAATGAGACTCTATATTGGGACAATTTTTGATGTTATTCTTAAAGCAATACTAAGTCAGAAAGCTTCCAATTGAATTAAAAAAACACAACTTACCAGTAATCCAATTTCCTTTGCTTTGTCGAGGTTGCGCTCTCCTTTCTTTTCTTTCTTCAGTCGGTTCGTATTAATGTATCATGAGTAAGATTAGGTTTCACTTATTTATTTATTTATTAATATTTCTAATTTTTAATAGGATTTAAAAATTACATAAATACAAATTAAACCCAATTGGTATAAAAGCCCAAATAAATGTACTCATTTACTTATTATGGTCCAAATAAATTAACTACAGTTTGACCCAACTATAAGAGAAGTCCAATTAAATATTTTAAAGCTCACATAAATATTTTATTATTTTATTAGGTATTACATCACTTTCCCCTTAAAAAGAATTCCGTCCCCGGAATCAAAAGAATAGAACGTACCTAATTATCGAAAAGATGCGGATATTCCGCTCGAATAAACTCATCCATTTCCCAAGTAGCTACCCGCTCCGAATGGTTTTTCCATAAGACTTTAACAGAAGGAATTGTCTTCCTTCTCATAATCTGTTCTTGACGATCTAGAATCGCCTCGGCTTCTTCCTCACAAGTAAGATCTTCTTGAATCTTATGTAACGGGTATTGCACAACATGAAGCGGATGATAGTTATATTTCCTTGACACCGAAACATGAAAGATATTATGCACATGAGATAATTGTGGAGGCAAAGCCACCCGATATGCCACTTCTCCAACTCTCTCTAGGACTTCAAAAGGGCCAATGAAACGAGGACTAAGCTTCCCTTTCAAACCAAACCTTCGAACACCTTTCCATGGAGAAACTTTCAAAAACACGTGTTCACCAGGCGTGAATTCAAGAGCCATCCTATGAATATCAGCATAACTCTTTTGCTGCGATCTAACTTCTTTCAATTTTTCTTTAGCCACTGCTACCTTCTCCGTAGTAATCCTAACCAAATCGGGTCTTTCTATTACCCTTTCTCCAACCTCATCCCAATAAGTCGGAGCTCGACACTTCTTACCATACAAAGCTTCAAAAGGAACCATACCAATACTAGCTTGCCAACTGTTATTATATGCGAACTCCACCAAACTCAAATAATCATCCCAGTTTCCTGTCCACTCTAAAGCACAAGATCACAACATGTCTTCTAATGTTTGAATAGTTCTCTCTGATTGTCCATCTGTCTGCGGGTGAAAAGTTGTACTATAGTTGAGTCACGTTCCCCAAGCTCGTTGAAATCCTTTCCAAAATTGAGAAGTAAACCGCGGATCCCGATCCGAAACAATAGAAACTGGAGCCCCATGAAGCCTAACAATCTCACGTTAAAAAATATCTGCTAACTTATTCACCGAAAAATCCTCACGAATAGCCAGAAAATGTGCCGATTTGGTCAAACGATCTACTACCACCCAAATAACATCATTCTTTTTAAGAGTCCTCGGTAATCCAATCACAAAGTCCATCGAAATGTCATCCCATTTCCATATAGGAATCTCTAACTGTTGCAACAACCCACCAGGCCGTTGGTGCTCTATTTTCACTTGCTGACAAGTAAGACATTTACTCACAAATTCAGCTACATCCCTTTTCATTCCACTCCACCATAAATTCTCCTTCAGATCCTTATACATCTTTGTAGACCCCAGATGAATAAAAAATGGCGAAATATGAGCTTCAGTCAACACTGCCTCACGAATTATTGGATCCACTGGAACACATAATCATTTACCAAACCATATCACACCTTCCTCGTCAATGCGAAACTCTGGCTGCCTACCCTCATCCATATTTTGCGCTACAACCCATAACTCGTCATCCTCCTTTTGGGCTTCCTTAATACGCAAAATAAGAGAATGTTCCACCCTCATACCTGCTACCAACCCATCAGAACCTCTGGCATATAGCTCCAAACCCACACGCTCCATATCCGAGATAAGTTGAGGTTGTGTAACCAAGGTAGCTACACTTCCTGAACTTTTCCGACTAAGAGCATCTGCAACTACATTAGCCTTACTGGGGTGATACTGAATCCTGGCTTCATAATCCTTAAGAAGCTCCAACCAACGCCTCTGTCTCATGTTAAGCTCCTTCTGAGTAAAAATATATTTAAGACTCTTATGGTCAGTGAAAATGTCACAAGTCTCTCCATATAGATAGTGCCTCCAAATCTTTAGGGCAAAAATAACTGTTGCTAACTCCAAGCCGTGGGTAGGGTAATTTACCTCATAAGGTTTAAGTTGTCTGGAAGCATAAGCAATTACCTTACCATATTGCATCAAAACGCACCTTAATCCCTTCTTGGAAGCATCACTGTAAATCTGATAACCTCCTATCCCCAACGGTAATGTAAGCACTGGAGCCGACACAAGCATCTTCTTAAGTTCCTCAAAACTTTTCTCATGTTCCTCATTCCACACAAACTTTATGCCCTTCTTCATCAACTGAGTTAATGGCAAAGCTAACAAAGAGAAACCTTCTACAAATCGCCTGTAGTACCCTGCCAAACCCAAGAAACTCCTTACTTCAGTTACCGTGGTAGGTCTTGGCTAATTAGTGATAGCCTCAACCTTCGCAGAATCCACCTTAATACCTTCAGCAGACACGACGTGACCCAAAAATGCTACCTGTTCTAACCAAAACTAGCGTTTGGAGAACTTAGTATATAACTTATTCTTTTACAGAACCCCCAAAACAGTACGAAGATGCTCTTCATGCTCCTCCTTAGACTTGGAATACACCAAAATGTCATCAATGAAGACAATGACAAATTGGTCCAAGTACTCGCTAAAAACTTGATTCATCATATCCATAAACACCGCCGGAGCATTAGTCAACCCAAATGACATCACCAAAAACTCATAGTGCCCATACCGAGTACGAAAAGCTATTTTTGGAATGTCCTCTTCCCTCACCCTCAACTGATGGTACCCCGACCTCAAATCTATCTTTGAGAAGAACTTTGCCCCTTTGAGTTGATCGAAAAGGTCATCTATCTGTGGCAATAGATATCTGTTCCTGATAGTGATCCGATTTAGCTCCCTATAGTCTATACATAAGCTCATAGATCCATCCTTCTTCTTCACAAACAAGACTCGAGCACCCCATGGCGATAAACTCGGTGTAATGAATCCACGATCTAATAACTCCTACAATTGTTCCTTCAACTCCTGTAACTCTAATGGAGCCATCCTATAGGGTGCCTTAGAGATAGGTTCCTTTCCAGGAATGAGCTCAATAGTAAACTCAACTTCCCTTGGCGGTGGCAATCCTGACAGATCCTTAGGAAATACCTCAGGAAATTCTCGCACAGTTGGATAGTCTTCAAGTTGGGGCTCATCCCTCGAGGTATCCTTCATTTAAGCCAAATAACAATCACGTCCCTTAGTAATCATTTTGTTTGCCTTCAAAGCTGAGATCAAATTTACAACATCATTCGGCTTGGAACATTGAAACTCGAATTCTGGAGCTTCTAAGGTTCCAAAAATAACCTTCCTCGCCTGACAATCAATAGTGGCTCGACGCTTACTCAGCCAATCCATACCCAAGATGATATCGAAATCATGCATCACCATTGGAAGTAAGTCAGCTACGTACACCCTCCTCCCTAACTTCAAGGACACTCGCGAAATTACTCAGAAATAATCACAGAATTCCCCATCGGGGTAGCAATAGACAAATGAGGATTTAATATTTGAGAAAACACTCCAAGATGACGAACAAATGAAAATGCAACAATAGAGTGTCTAGATCTAGTGTCAAACAAAACCGATGCCTCACGGTTTCCTACAAGAAGAATGCCTAAAATAGTACCTGGTGCTTGGGCCGCCTGATTAGCTGTTAATGCAAATACTCTCCCACCGGTGTTGCGCTGACCACCATTACCAGCATTACCACCTCCCCAATTACCACACTGAACTGTGCAGTCCCTTGCTCTATGTCCCATTTGTCCACATAAGAAACAAGCCCCTGTCTCTCTATAGCACGCCCTACCAGCATGATATCCACCACAAGTAGCACATGGACCTGGTGGAAGTGGCAAAAGGTTTGGATTGCCCCCACTTGCCAGTCCTGGATACCGCCCCTGAATTTGACCATGTTGGCGATGCTGAGCCTGATTCTGATTTTGCTAGAAACCCCTGTTCTGTTGAAATCCTCAATTTTGATACTGCCCTCCAGCTTGCACTGACCCTGCTGCTGACCTCCACGACCACCCTGCTGCATTGGGTAAGCAAAATCCCTTCGAGGATTAAATCGCTGACCCGATGGAGGCTCATTCCAATTATTTTGCCTTCTATTCTGATTTCTGCCAAACTGCCCCATTCCTTGCTCTTGTTGGTCATCTCTATCTCTTTTTCGACTCCATTCTGATTTGGAAGCTCAAAAGTCCTTGTGCTCCATTTCCACACTCTTAGTTGCATTGGCCACCTGTGATACATCTGTAAATATGGTGCGGATGATCAATCTCCTATACTCATATTTCAAAGCCCATTTAAACTTTTCTGCCTGCTGTGCAGCTGTCCCAGCTATTGAACCCTCAAAACCAGCCAATCTTGTAAACCTCGCTATGAAATCAGTAATAGTTTCACCATCCTTCTGCCGAATGGACACAAATTCCCTGATGTATGCATCCCTATCAGCGTTTGGGAAATACTACTGATAGAAGAGGTCACAAAAACCGCTCCATATGAGTCCATCCATAAATCCATCTCCCTGTGTAGCCTTCAACGATTTCCACCATCGCTGAGCATCATCCTCTAGTTTATAAACTGCTAATCTCACCTTCTGATTTTCTGAACACCCAATCACATCAAAAATCTTTTCCAAGTGGGCGATCCAGTTCTCTGCATCAATTGGAGTCGGAGCAAAATGAAAAGAGTTGGGCTTCTGCTTAATGAACCTCTCTAATAACACGTACAAAGGCTGCACTTGTTGACCCACTTGATCCTCGGGAGGAACATTCTGCTCATGTTGTGGTATCTCTGCCTCATCCCCTATGTGATTTGCATGCTGATTTCCTTGCATATGCGGAATACCCTGCATAGCCTGTGCAACTGCCTGCGTAACTGCATCATTCACCATTAATGCTATCATAGCCGGGGTTATTGTTGCATTACCTTGGGCCCCATCATTTCTACCCTGGTTAATAGCCTTAACCTGGGGTTGCCTCTGACCCCTCCTGACGTTATTACCCTGCCTCCCAGCAATTCTCGAAGACCTACGAGCCATCTATGATACAAAATCAAACAGACGAGAACAAGCAGATCAAAACAAATAATCAAGCCAAATTTATGCAAAATGAAAATTAATCGCAATACAACTCTATAATATAATCTTACAACTACACAATGGTCTACCCATAACTCACAGGTCAAGCCTAAAAGGCAATCTACAAGATCATAACCTAAGCTCTGATACCAACTCTATAACACCTCCTTTTCCAAAAGGTAAAAGGGATGTCACGCACAAACATAATAAATACAAACCTCTAAAAAACCTCAAAATATCTCTAATAAAATTTAATACCAAAAGTTACATACTCCAATTTAAATAGAAGGAACTCCACATTTACATAGTCTCTACTAATAAGAAATAAATGTCAAAATAGACCCCAAAACATCCAATTACAAAATCTTAGGAAAACCAAGTCTAATAATAATCTCAAAAGCTAATCTACTCATTTGGATCAAAGGTAGCTCTCATCCCACAAATCATGATCACCCCTGATTACCTGCCGAAAAATGAACACAGCGTGAGCCAATTACCCAGTACGGATATGAAGATGAATAAATATATCACAATAAGTAATTAATCTAAAAGAGTTGAAGGAATGAACACATGTGAATTACAAACGAATTACGAATAGATCAAAATTTGAGAGTCCATTTACAAATGACTAACACTGTCAATCGAATAATTATAGCCAAAAGATTCCCAACCAAATAAGGCTGAATCAAATGGTTGTAAGATAACAATTTCATACTGAGCTCAAATACAAATAGCCAAATGCTAACAAAATATATCGACACCATGATGTATACAAATCAAATCAGATAGTACGCACGACACATATGTCATTAATCCGCTAAACAAATCGAATCAAATCAAATACTGGGTCGACCCATACGTATTATGAACAAATATATCAAATGGCCAAAGCTCATACCCAGAGCATACAAAAGGATACACCGTGGAATAATCACACCGCCACGGAAGGTGTCATGCCCTTGTGTCAAGAGGACATGCCTGTGGTATCCCCGCAGGTGGTTAGCTCAAGTATACCCTAAGGATCAAACTATAAAATGTAAGCCAAAAGGGGTTCAAATCACAAGGCTTACATGACTATATTCAAATGAAATCGAATTATCAAATACAAACATACCCAATTATTACAAGATATCAATAATCAAAACAACTCCGAGTGTGAACGAAAATGTACGAACAATGGTATAAACGAATAAAGTCTCCAAAACATATTAACACGATTAACTAGTTCAAAGAGTACAAATATGAATTTAAATATATACGTCAAAACGAAACTATCTCAATAATTTTGACAACAAGGAATAATCCCGAGAGGCAATACCCAATTTCTAAACGAGTACAAATCGAACGAATTAAATTTAAAGGAATATAGCTAAAAAAGTACGGAATTCATACCTGGATTAAGCAATGTAGTACCCAAAATTTATATTCCAAATTCGACTCGTTAAATTCCTTTCGTTCGAACTAATCAAAAAGAATAAATAATTTATAACTTAAAAGAGTTATATAATATTAAATTTAACAATAATTAACTTTTATAATTTTGATAAACTTTCGAACTCATATATAAACATTTCATTGTTACTACTGTCATATTTTAATTAGCAAGTTCAATTGCCTTAGTAATATACATTATTATATAAAATATCCCTGAAGCAATACTAAGTCAGAAAACTTCCAATTGAATTAAAAAAAACACAACTTACCAGTAATCCAATTTCCTTTGCTTTGCCGAGGCTGCGCTCTCCTTTCTTTTCTTTCTTCAGTCGGTTCGTATTAATGTATCATGAGTAAGATTAGGTTTCACTTATTTATTTATTTATTTATTAATATTTCTAATTTTGAATAGGATTTAAAAATTACATAAATACAAATTAAACCCAATTGGTATAAAAGCCCAAATTAATGTACTCATTTACTTATTATGGTCCAAATAAATTAACTACAGATTGACCCAACTATAAGAAAAGTCCAATTAAATATTTTAAAGCCCACTTAAATATTTTATTATTTTATTAGGTATTATAGTATACATCACCTATTCTGAGTCGTCAAATACATGGTACTGAATACAAATACAAACTAATTATATAACTGTCGTGTAAAATATGACAAAACATAAATTGAGAGTTTTAATAAGAATATTGTCATCTAGACAATATTCACACTCAATGGAGTCCTCATTATATTTATTGTCACACTATTTAACAGAATAGTGAGGACTACTAATGCTATCATCTGGACTGTCACTCCGTTCTCCGACTCGTCCCAGCTATATTCTCATTTCCTGAAGAGAACAGTGAAAGAAAGGGTGAGCTCAACTAGCCCGGTAAGAAATATTATGACTAAGATAATTCAAAATAAATTATCATTAGTTTTTAACAATGTTAAACTGATAAAATATAATAGACATCAAGTTTAACTGCAGCGGAACAAGCAATCCATTAGAAGAGTCAAATAGAGCATAAAATATACTATCTTCTATGATTTAAATAGAGTTTCATAAACTTTATCGCTGAGACACAACTTAATAAATAAACCACATCATACATGCACCACGACCAAGGATATTCATGTAATCATCAATGGTCATGATTATACCGAATAATCCCTGATCATAATCATACCAACAACTGTCCACCAATGAACTACAGGCCATTGAGGACTTTTACCACATCATTCGTTACATTACGGTCATAATTATACTGAATAATCCGTAGTCATAATTATACCAAGTTCATCTCTACACGTAAGCCAAAGATGACTTTCATCACAATATAAGCATGAGGATGATGACAATAATATAAACATTAATCAAACGAAAACACGAATAAATATTAAAGACTTTAAATTTATCCAAATATTATCCATCACTTAAATAACTCATAATCTAATATTGTTAATATTATAACAATATTTTAATCACTTCTTAAACTTATAAACAATTTAATTTAATTGTTTACACTTTACCAAATAATACATTTAATCATTCAAAATTGCCATACTCATAAGATTTCATCACCAATGATTAAATCACTCATCAAAAATCTGCATATACCTTATATAGGATTTTCAAGCCCTAAAATCTTATTTACCAATTCTTCAACTTCACATAACATATTTAACTCATATGTTTGTAACTAAACCATTTTCATGAAAAATTACCAAATCAACTTATTATTTTTTCTATCCTTTGTCCAAACATATATACATATATTTCATACACAACAAGTATTTTTTTATAATTTTTCAACTCCCTTAAGTATTTTTTAAAAATCAATTTCTAATTAATTGCTTAAGAAATTAGCTACCTCAAGTTTAACTCCAGAAATTCACAAATCTTGGCAGGATCTTACACGTTAACATGAGCTTCCAGTTTAAATTTCATGGTCATCGGAGTTATATAACTCCGATTATAGCATTTTTCGTCGAAAAAACCTAAATATTAAAATAGTCATAACTTGCTCATTTTAAGTCAGAATGAGCTCATTTTTGGACATGAGGTACTTTATACCCTATATTTCCATGTCCCAAAAGGCTGGAATTTTTCTCACAAATTAAGTGGTCAAAAATGTCCTTTTCAATTTATGGGCAGTAGCTTTTTGGTACTTTGAAGTTTTTGACTCCTTTGTTAAAATCAGTTCACACGAAAATCTACAACACCTTTTCCAGTGATTCCACTTGGATAAGTTAGAAAACTCATATATATAACTCTAGAACTTGACCACACTTAAAAATTCAAAATATAATAGGAGATATGGTCAATTAAATTTCATGTTCCATTTTCACCAAAAATCTGATTTCCATTGTGATTTCTAAGAAACTTTCATGTTTTCACATAATAACCAACATAACTCATCATGACACTTACTAATACTACATATACCCATGATTTTCATCAGTCCAATGTTTTTTTATGACTTTCATCATAATCCACGTAAACAGATCATTTCCCCAATTTAATAAGGAATGAATACAAAGGATCATTCACCATACATGTGGTAATCCACATAGACAGGTTATTCCAACAGAATAATAAAGAATGGAATAACAGAAGGATTCACCATGTGTGCGATAGAATGCACAGACAGGTTATTCCCAACAGAATAATAAAGAATGGAACCAGGGCATGCGTAAACGCACAAATAGGATATTCCGACAGAATAATAAAGAACGTAACCAGGTTAGGCGAAATTCGCACTGACAGGATATTCCAACATAATAATAAAGAATGGAATAACAACAGAAATCACCATGCATGCGATCGACCGCACAGACAGGTTATTCAAACAGAATAATAATTAATAAAACCAGGTCAGGCGTAATATGCACCGACAGGATATTCCAACAAAATGATAAAGAATGAAATAACAGAAGAATTTCACCATGTATGCGGTACTTCGCATAGACAGTTTATTCCAACATAATAATACAGAATGGAATAATAAAAATTCTCTTCATGAATACGAAAAAAATAATACCCCTTACGAGTACAACAAATAATATCCCTTACCTTATAAAGAAGAGTACTCTGACGTGTAAGGCGGGAATATACTTGAAGAAAACTTACACTACGCTCAAAGCTTTCTTAAACTCTAAAAAAATATGCTCAAGATTATAGAAGGAGAATTCTTTGAACTTCTGGTGTGATTTTCAATTCTAACTAAGCATCCTATTTATAGGAAAAATTGAAAGGATATTATGTAATAAAATATAATATATATATATATATATATTATTTAAAATATAATAAAACAATTAACTTTATAAAAGTATTCTGTTTTATATAAAAAGATTTTACTATGTAAACACTATGCAGGTACTATGCAAATACTATGCATAATAAAATATATTATATTCTAATTATTGTCTAATAAAACAAATAACTTTATAAAAGTATTCTATTTTATATAAAAAAAATTTACTATACAAAACACTATGCAGGCACTATGCAAACACTATGCATAATAAAATATAATATATTTTAATTATTGTCTAATAAAACAAATAACTTTATAAAAGTATTCTATTTTATATAAACCTCTCCTTGGCAATTAGGTGACCAAACCTCTCATTGACAGAACTTCTAGACATCGTTAATAGTGCAAATAATAATATTAATAACCCTGTCATCTCAATTATTGATTTAATAATATATAAAATATCGACAATAATTGAATCAATTAACGTGAGAAACTATGCAATAATTACTATAGCAATAATTGAACAAAATTGAATGACTTCTCACGTAAGCATCAATAATCAATTCCGTGTGCTACTATACAACCACACATATTACTGTACTTTTACTACCGAGTTGTTCAACAGTTTTAATGGTAAAACTTCCGCCGTTATTTTTATAAAAATATTTTTGTCGTTTTCTCAATCCGACAATAATTTCATTGTGGGGTCCGCCAATGATTGTGCCATTTTACGAATATTCCACGCTAAAACGAATATTCTCCGACCAATAGAATATTATATAACAACTTGCGTACTTTGCAAAATTTATAAATATTACCCACAACTATAACATTATCTCAAATTCACACCATAATATTAAAAAAAAATATTTTGAGAAATTTAAACCTTTATTCGTAAAATTTGGGATTTTACAAATAACCCAACACGAAAAGGTAAAAATTTCATAAGAAAATTTATACCAATATTTTGGTATAATGATATTGAAAGAAATAACATCATTTACGAAGAAAATAACACCTCTTACCTCAAAAAAATAGTACTTCTGGATGAAATATCAGATATAATACTGAAGAAAACTTGTACTGAATAGCAACTCTCAAAGTATCTAAATACTCATAAAAATACGCTCGATATTACAGAGAGAAAACTTTAGATTCTGGTGTGATTTTCATTTCTAACTAAGCACCCTATTTATAGGGAAATGCCAGAACGCCAAAGCAGATTAAAATTTAATAAAATAATATTTTAAAATTTTTCACGCACATCTCTTGGACCAAGTTCAACACACCACAAGTGGGGCCCACCAAATTCAGCATTTTTCTATAAAATACAAAGTGAGGTCCACCCATGTTTTTAATAAAAATATTTATTTCTGAAACTTCAATCATTCATAATAAATAGCTCTTTTGTCAGAAAAATTCAGATCTCATGTCTATTCCATAAAAAATTTAATTCTCTACAACTTTGTAGAAGAAATTTTTTCCAAATTCTAAATAAAAAGTGACCGAAATCCACATACAGATGATTTTTAATACATCCATTCTGACAAAATACTGATAAAACACCTCGAAATTAATTATTTCATTTATATCCACATAAAGTAAATATTTCCTTATCATATAAATAAATAATTAAGTATTCATAAATAATATCACATAATCACAATAATGACAAAAGATGTGGGCTTTTCGATAACGATTTCTCCTTACTGGCGCGCAATTAGGTAACCAAACCCCTTTTCTAAACAAAACTTCATTAGACATTACCAATAATGCTAGCTAATAATATTATTAAAATAATATAAATTATTGACCTGATAATAGATAATACTGTGCAGTGACAATTATTGAAACAACAATAATATAAAATATCAACGTAGCAATTATTGAATCAATAAAATAAAATATTTAACAGTAATTATTGTAACAATTATTGAGTAGTGCCTTCTTATATAAGAATATTCCCCGACAACAAGAATATTCTACGACAACAAGAATATTCCACGAACAAACGAATATTCCCCGACAACAATGAATATTTTATAACCACTTGCTTATTTTGAAAAATTTATATATATCACCCTTAACTTTAACTTTTTATCAATTTAACTATTTACTGAATAATAAATATAAGAAAAACTGAATACTTTTATTTTATAAAATTCGGGGTCTTACAGAAGGCACGAGACCCAACTAGTATATATATAAAAAACTACTAATATTTTCACAATATTAAAATTATATTTTTCACATGAGTTTCTTCCAACCAGTCACTATTAATATAAAAGGATCTTATAAAAATATCATAAATACTCCTAATTTACTCAAATTCAAATAGTTTTAATATACGTATTTGGTTAAATAATTTCATACGTAATAAAATTTAATTTTGTCAATTAAATATAATATATTTATTTTTATAAATGATTCCTTAAGTAATAAATTTTTAAATCGTCAATTATATTTAATGTATTTATTTGTATAAATAATTTCATAGGTAATTAAATTTAACATTTTTAATTATTGTGACAATTTGATTATTTAAAATTTAAATTTCATATTATAATACAATTTTATTTAATTAATGTAAATTATATTACAAATAAATAAATTGAAACTATTTATATCTAACTATGGTGTGATATTTATGGTATTCCTCCTTGCCTTGTAGTAAAGGCATGCCAAAATAATATTTTTGTTTGTTGCTATTTTTACTAGCGACAATAGTTTAATTTCATTTTGCTAGCAGCAGAGGTTTAATTGAAAGTTGTATGTACATAAACCAATCATGTTTGATGATAAAACATATACTTTGTAACAATCTTATTTATTTATTAATAAAAAGTATTAATTTATTAAATGATTTTAATTATCTACATGATGTTGCTTTATAATATGCGATAAACACATAGTTTTAAGCAATGCTTTTAAAATAATGACGATGATCATTCTAATGAGATCTAATATCTTAAAAACCTTAAAACTAAAATATTTTTCAATCGTTGGATTACTAAATTGGGAATTAGTGAATTCGGATAGATTGTTACATACGTTGCTTACTCATTGGATGAGAACGATTGATCTCATGATCATTTGTGTGTAGATTATAAGACCCCAACTTTTATGAATGAAGAATAATTTTTCTCGAAATATATTTTTGAATATTATGGTGTGGATATGATATAATGTTATAGTTGTGCGTAATGTTTACAAATTTTGTAAAGTAAGTAAGTTGTTATAAAATATTCGATTGGTCGGAAAATATTCGTTTTAACAGGAAATATTTGTACGACGACACAATCATTGGTGGACCCCACAATGAAAGTTTTGTCGTTGTTAGAAAACGGCAAAAATATATTTTTATAAAAATAACGGCGAAAGTTTACCGTTAAACTATTGAACTACCCGGTGGTAAAAGTATAGTAATACATTTGGTTACATAGTAACACACGGTATTGATTATTGATGCTTACATGAGAAGTCACTCAGTTATACTCAATTATTACTACAGTAATTGCTGCATAATATCTATAATATTATTGATTCAATTATTGTCATAGTATTATCTGCATAATATTTTATATTATTAAATCAATAAATGAGATGACAAAGTTATTCATATTATTATTTACAATATTAACGATTTCTAGAAAATTCTGTCGAGGAGAGGTTTGGTCACCTAATTGCGCGCCAATAGGGAGAAATCATTATCGGAAAGCCTCCTCTTTCGTCGGAATGATCTGGTTGGTAAATATTGTGAGGTATAATATTAAAAGATGAATAAGTTCGTGTTGGTTAAAGATAAAATTGATATTTCTATTGTGTTGGGATTATTAGTGTTAGTGAAAATCGACATTTATTTCGATAAGGTTATATTGACCAATCGAGTAATTAATCGGATAAATAAGCAATTAATTGCTATTAATTCACATGCTTATAACTATTTATTCACATGTATGTACTATTGATTCACATGCATGTACTATTAGGGGAGGTGGTGCAAGATTGATAATACTTGCATGACTAAATTAAAAATAGAGGTATAAATGAAGGTACTATACTGTAACTATTTTTTCGCATGTATAAAATTATTGATTCACATGAATGTACTATTGATTCACATGATATACTATTAGGGGAGGTGGTGCAAGTTTGATAATACTTGTAGGACTAAATTAAAAATAGACGAAAAGATGAAGGTATTATACTGTGATATTTCGAGCCCCAAAACTTGCAATTATCGAAACTATATTTTTCCTATAAATAAAAACTCATTCTTCTTTCATTCTCACCAATTCACTAAGACTCACAAGAGCAATTATAGAGAGAGAAGCTATAGAGAGAAAGAAGAAGAGAAGTTTGCTACTTCATTATTCCAGTATCCAGTCTTCTTCTGAGGTAAGGGGTATTATTTCTTTCGTATTCATAAGGGATATTATTTTTATTCAGTATTCATAAGAAATAATATTTTCTCACATACTCTGTAGTATGTGAGTTATATTATTTCATCTCATATTTCTGATTATACCCTCATTCTGTTAAAGTATTATTTCTATACTCCGTGAAATTAGTAGAATATCTTTGATATTTGCGTTTCATCTAGTATCTTTTCATGGAAATATTATTCTGAGCTTTCTTGATAATTATTGATTTTTTCATACCGGAATACTATTCATGAGTTACTATTTATGGGTTACTATTCACCCAATTACTATTCACTTGAATATTATTCACTCGAGTATTCGGGATACTTTTCATGCCAGAGTACTATTCACGAGTTACTATTCACGTGTTATTATTCTCCCAGTTACTATTCACTCAAATATTATTCACTCGGGTATTTGGGAAACTTTTTATGTCAAGGTACTGTGACGCCCCCAAAATAGGTATACATCATCCATTCTGAGTTGTCAAATACATGGTACAGAAATAACTTCAACTTTATTAATACAATATAAAAACTGTGAGTTTAAATACAAATATTGTCATTTAGACAATATCCACATGCAAACAAATCCTCATCATAATTATTGATACATTGTTTTACAAAAATAGTGAGTACTACTAAACAACTCTCTAGAACCATCATTCCATACCCCGACTCGTACTCGCTACATTCTCGCCTCCTGAGAAGAAAAACGGAATAAAAAGAAAAAGGGTGAGCTCAACTAGCCCAGTAAAAAATATTATGACTAAGACAATATACAAAAAATTGTCGTTAGTCTTCAACAGGAAAAAATCTAAGAGAATACATTAAACAACAAGTTTTAGATCAATATTCGCAGCGAAAAATAATAATTTATGGAAGAGTTACGTAGAGAATGAAATCTACTATTATCTATGAATTTAACAGTCCATCAACAATATTTTTATCCCTGTAACATCAATCAATGCACATCTTGAATCATATATTTATCCTTGCATTACAGGCCAAGGATATTCATCAGTTGGCCATGTTCATCTCAACACCTGTTCATCTTTATACTACGAGCCAAAGATATTCATCATAAAATCGTTAATCTTTGCACTACAGGCCAAAGATATTCAGTTATATCATCATTTAGGACTGAGGATGATGAAAAATATTTTTAAAAAAACGAATCCAGTGAAACAAAAGAATAAATATTAAGGATTCGTATTTCGGTTTATTCATGTCCAATAATACCTCAATAATAATTTTAATGGAGTAAAATTCAAGAATGATCAAAACATGGAAACAATCAAAGCTAGTATCCACATTAGATATTTTGGACGAAAACAAAAAAATTTAATTTTTATGTGAATAGTGCCGTATTCGTGAATAGTATCGTATACGTGAATAATGCCGTATACGTGAATAGTAACTCCGGCATAAAAAGTTTCAAATTTGATTAAAAGTTTAGATCAATACTTCGGCATAATGATATTGGAAGAATTAATATCATTTAAAAAAAAAATCCCTTAACTCGTAAAGACAGTACTTCTAGTTGAAATACCAGATATAGGCTATGATTTGAACTTGCACCGTATAGCAACACTCAAAGTATTAAATTACTCACAAGAATACGCTCAATATATCGAGAGAGAAAGAGAGAAAACTTCAGTTTTGGTGTGATTTTCAATTCTAACCTAAGCACCCTATTTATAGGAATTTGCTTAGAACACCAAAGCAGAAAATTTAATAAATTAATAATATATTTATATAAATTTTCTACGCACACCTTGAATCTGATTTCAGCAACCTAACACATGTAAAATGAGTCCCAAAAATGTAAAAAACGTTTTTCTTATTAAAAATAATTAAAACTTCAAAAATTAATTATTTCGGAGCTTTAGAACTTCAATAATTCATAATAAATAGCCCTTTTGTCAGAAAATTCGAAACTCGCGCCTTTTCCATAGGAAATTCCATTATCTACAACTTTGTAGAAGAAAGTTTTTTCAAATTCCAAACAGAAATTGACCAAAATCCACAAACGGACGATTTTACAAGCTATAATCAAATTTCAGTCAAGAAATGGGGTCCACAGACATGAAAAAAATGTTTTAAATATTTTTCGTAATAAAAATACTCCTCCTCCTCATATACTCATATATCCCATATTTATTGTAAAGATATCACCGTTATTATATTATAATAATATAATAATATATTTAAATAAATTATTTTACAGAAAAAGATAAAATATTAATTTTCAACAATTGTCACATTAAAATTTTTCTCCATCTATATCCACATAAAATCAATATTTTTCTCATCATATAAATCAATAATTAATTATTCACAAATAATATTACAGAATCACAATACTGACAACAAGGCAGTTCCAAGGATAGAGGGGGCTTTCCAATAAGGATTTCTCCATACTGGCGGTTAATTAGATGACCTAACCTCTCCTTAGACAGAACTTTATAGACATTTCCAATATTGCTATCTAATAATATTATTCAAATAATATGAATTATTAATCCGATAATGGAAAATACTGTGTAATGACAATTATTAAAACAATAATAATATAAAATATCAACGCAACAATTATTGAATCAATTAAAATAAAATACTGAACAGTAATTACTGTAACAATTATTGAGTAGTGCCTTCTTACATAAGAATCAATAATTGGTGCAATACCGTGTGCTACTGTATTTTAACCACCGAGTATTTCAACAGTATTAACGGTAACAACTACGCCGTTATTTATAAACAACTTATATTTGTCGTTTTCTTCATCCAATCGCTTTCCGTTATGGGGCTCACACAAGGTTGCGCCGTCGTACAATATTCCCCCGACAGCAAGAATATTCCACGACAAAACGAATATTCCCCGACAAAATATGAATATTTTATAACCACCTGCTTATTTAAGATATTTGCGCATCTTACCCATAACTAATCATATTAATCACATCAACCCTTACTATAATAAATAGAGGAAATTAAATTTCATTTATTAATAATTTTGGGTCTTACAACCTCCCCTCTTTATGAAATTTCATCCTCGAAATTAACATACGTACCTGGTGTTTTGAAAAGATGAGGATACCTCGCTTTCATTTCCGTTTCCAACTCCCAGGTCATTTCCTCTATAGCATGGTTCCTCCATAAAACTTTGACTTGTGGTATAACCTTTGTGCGTAGGACATGCTCCTTCCTATCCAAGATCTTGACAGGTACCTCTTCGTACGTTAAGTCTTCGGCTATCTCGTCCGGTTCTAACTCAATAACGTGGTTCGGGTCTTTCACATATTTACGAAGTACAGATATGTGAAACACATTGTGAACACGAGGAGGCTTTCCAATAAGAATCACAATACTGACAACCAGACAGTTCCCAGGAAAGTAGGGGCTTTCCAATAATAATTTCTACTTACTGGCGCGCAATTAAGTGACCAAACCTCTCCTTAGACAGAACTTTCTAGACATTGCCAATAATGTTTTCTAATAATATTATTCAGATAATATGAATTATTGTTTCGATAATGAAAAATATTGTGTAGTGATAATTATTGAAACAACAGTAATATAAAATATCAACGCAGCAATTATTGAATCAATAAAATAAAATACTGAATAGTAATTACTATAACAATTATTGAGTAGTGCCTTCTTACGTAAGAATCAATAATTGATGCAATACCGTGTGCTACTGTGCAACAACGCGTATTATTGTGTTTTAACCACCGGGTATTCCAACAGTATTAACAGTAACAACTGCGCCGCTATTTATAAATAATTTATACTTGTCGTTTTCTTCATCCAATCGCTTTATGTTATGGGGCCCACAAAAGACTGCGCCGTCGTACGAATATTCCCCGACCGCAATAATATTTAACAAACAAACGAATATTCCCCGACAACAATGAATATTTTATAACCACCTACTTATTTGAAATATTTGCGCGTTTTACCCATAACTAACCACATTAATCAAATCAACCCTTACTATTTCAAAATGATAAATAGAGAAAATTAAATTTCAATTATTAATAATTTGGGGTCTTACAACCTCCCCTCCTTATGAAATTTCGTCCTCGAAATTGACGTACGTACCTGGTGTTTTGAAAAGATGAGAATACCTCGCTTTCATTTCCGTTTCCAACTCCCAGGTCATTTCCTCTATAGCATGATTCTTCCATAAAACTTTGACTTGTGGTATAACCTTTGTGCGTAGGACATGCTCCTTCCTATCCAAGATCTTGACAGGTACCTCTTCGTACGTTAAGTCTTCGGCTATCTCGTCCGGTTCTAACTCAATAACGTGGTTCGGGTCTTTCACATATTTACGAAGTACAGATATGTGAAACACATTGTGAACATGAGACATACTCGGAGGTAACGCGAGTCTATAGGCAACATTTCCTACTCGGTCAAGAATCTGAAATGGACCAATAAATCGTGGATTGAGCTTTTCTCGTTTTCCAAATCTTGTAACTCCCTTCCATGGAGCTACACGCATCATTACGTGATCCCTAATACTAAATTCCACGTCCTTTCGATGAAGATCTGCATAACTCTTTTGTCGATCTTGTGCCGTTTGTATACGTAGTCAAATCATTTGGATCTTTTTCGTAGTCATACGTACCAACTCGGGTCCCAACAATATTGCTTCACCCACCTCATCCCAACATATTGGAGAGCAACACTTTCGTCCATATAATGCTTCGAATGGAGCCACACCTATACTTGCCTGATAACTGTTGTTGTAGGAGAATTCCACTAATGGTAAATACTTATCCCAGCTGCCCTTGAAGTCTAGGACACGGAGTCTTAATAATCTTCAAGAGTTTGAATAGTCCTCTCTGATTATCCGTCCATTTGAGGATGGTATGCCGAACTGAATCGTAAATCCGTGCTCATAGCTTTTTGCAAGCTAACCCAAAATCATGAAGTGAATCTTGGGTCACGATATGAAACTATGGATACTGGCATGCCATGCAACCTCACAATCTCATTCACGTACATACTAGCAAGACGTTCAAGGGAATAAGTCTCCCGTATCGGCAAGAAATGAGCAGACTTGGTTAATCTATCAACAATAACCCTAATAGTATTTATGCCTTGAGAAACCGTAGGAAGACTCGTAACAAAATCCATAGTAATGTGTTCCCACTTCCATTTCGGAATCTCAAGTGGCTGCAATGGACCCTTTGACACTTGATGCTCCGCCTTTACACGTTGACAAGTTAAACACGTTGAGATAAGCTTTGCAATCTCTCTCTTCATATTATTCCACCAAAATGTATGTCGAAGATCACGATACATTTTAGTACTTCTAGGATGAATTGCAAACGGTGTATTGTGTGCCTCCATTATGATCTTGTACTTCAAAACAGAATCTTTAGGATCAAAAAGTCTGGAGTGGACTCGAAGTATTCCTTCTTCATCGATTCTTGCTTCTGGAATAGCACCTTCTTGTACTTTCTTCATCATAATCATCAGCTCCGGGTCGGTGGCTTGAGTAACTTTAACTTTTTCGATTAAAGTTTGTTCTATACGTATGTTTGTCATCATTGCATGGGTCCCCGGAGTCTTGAATTCTATCTTTATCTTTTGTAAATCACACCAAATGGGACTTTGTGTTAACAACATCGCATTCGTTCCCGCGTATGATCTTCTACTCAATGCGTCAGCTACCACGTTCGCTTTTCCAGGATGGTATTGAATAGTGTGGTCGTAGTCTTTCAATAGCTCGAGCCAACGTCGCTGCCGCATGTTGAGTTCTTTTTGAGTGAAGAAATATTTGAGGCTTTTATGGTCTGAATATATCTCCACTTTCTCCCCGTATAGATAGTGCCTCCAGATCTTTAGCGCGAAAACGACTGCTGCCAACTCTAGATCATGAGTAGGATAATTCATCTCATATTCTTTAAGTTGTCACGAGGCATAGGCTATGAATTTCCCAGGTTGCATGAGAACACATCCTAACCATTTTCCCGAAGCATCACTGTAGATAACAAATCCATCCGAGACAGATGGTATTGTCAGAACAGGTGCCAAAATGAGTCTCCTCTTAAGCTCTTGGAAACTCTTCTCGCATTCCTCGCTCCATAAGAATTTTGTATCCTTCCGAGTTAGCTGAGTTAATGGAGTAGCGATTCGAGAATTTTTTTCCACGAATCTCCGATAATAACCAGCTAAGCCCAGAAAGCTGCGTACTTCGGTCACCGTCTTTGGTTGCTCCCAACTTCGTATTGCTTTAATCTTCGCCGGATCAACAGATACTCCATGTTTTGACACCACGTGCCCAAGGAATGCTACTTCCTCAAGCCAGAACTCGCATTTCTTCAACTTAGCATAAAGTTTGTTTTCACGAAGCCTTTGGAGTACCAGCTTCAAATGGTGCTCATGATCTTCACGGCTTTTGGAATATATGAGGATGTCATCAATAAAGACAACAACAAATTGATCCAAATATTCCTTGAATACTCGATTTATCATATCCATGAAAGCCGCAGGAGCATTAGTCAATCCGAAAGACATAACTAAGAATTCATAATGCCCATACCGAGTTCTGAAGGCAGTCTTTGGAATATCCTCAGTTCTAATCTTCAGCTGATGATATCCAGAACGAAGATTGATTTTTGAAAAGAATTGTGCTCTTTGCAACTGTTCAAACAAGTCATTAATACGAGGTAGAGGATACCTATTCTTGATGGTGACATGGTTCAATTCCCGATAGTCAATACAAAGTCGCATACTCCCGTCTTTCTTCTTTACGAATAAAACAGGAGCACCCCAAAGAGATGTATTAGGACGAATGAAACCGATGTCTAACAATTCCTGTAGTTGGACCTTTAACTCCTGAAGTTCAATAGGAGCCATTCGATATGGGGTTTTAGAAATGGGCTTTGTACCAGGTCCACAGATAAATCAAAGTCTAATTTCTCCGGAGTCAAGTTTAAACGTTGAGCACAAGCAGGAGAGATAAATGAATGGGTATCACCAGTATCTAGTAAGGTATAAACTTCGCAATAATTTATGATTAGCTTACCCGTGATCGTCTCGTTTGGGTTCCTCACATTTTGACCCGTCACGACAAACGCTCTTCCAGGAACCGTTGCCTTTGACTTTTTTGGGACAGCCTTTTGAGTCACCATCCCCGCTGAACTAGGTTTCGCTACCGTACAATCTAGAGCGATATGTCTTTCCTTTCCACAATTATAGCATACCTTGAACTGTTGTGGACAGTTTGGGCTGATGTCCCTCTTTCCCGCATTTGTAGCATACAACCGGTGGTCGTTCTCCTCCCTTAGAACCAGTTGCTGCTGGTGTTGACGTCTTCACATGGTCGTTGTTGAATTTCCTCTTTTTAAAATCTCCTCCTGACTCGCTTCTTCTATTCTCATGGCCATGATTACCACCAGAGTGGTTACCATTTTTGTCTGTCTTTTTCTTTCTCCGCTGGTTATCGTTGTTCTGTTGACTGCTGTCACCGGTATGATCCTGGTTGTGGTCCCTCGGTTGAACGTACTCGTTATCTCGCTCTAATAATTGAGCCCTGTTGACAACATCTGAATAGAGAGAAAATTTATGAGAAATGAGATATTGACGTATGTCGGGTTTTAAACCTCTCAAAAACATCCGCGTCATACGTTCCTCATTCTCCACCAAATGAGGTGCAATCCTGGATAACTCTGCAAACTTCGCCTCGTACTGGGACACCGTCATGTTGTTTTGTTCTAGTCTAATAAACTCCACTTCCTTCATATGACGAATATTTTCAGGTAAGTACTTGTCATTGAACAGTTTCTGAAACGTCTCCCAAGACATGCTGAGTGTGGCTGGATGGGCACGCTTAACAGATTCTCACCAGTAATCTGCCTCATTACGAAACATAAAGGTGACGAATGGAACCTTCTGTTCCTCCATGTATCCCAAGACATCGAATATCTTGGTAATTTGCTTGACCCACGTTTCTGCCTTAATCGGATCCGGCTTTCCTCAAAATTCTGGTGGTCCCAACTCTTTGAATTGCTTGGCTGTGACAAACCGTGCGTTGTTATCATTTCCACCTGTATTTTGAACACGAGTCTCCCTCGTCTGATTTTGCATGAACTGCAAAAAGTTTCTAAACATCCCGTCGTTCATCGTCTGCTCAGTGGTGTTGTTTACAGGAGGATCATTTCCAGCCTGCTGTACGTTCTCCTCATTGATGAGTAAAGGTGTCTCCACGGTCTCATTTACTCCACTGTTAACATTCTGAGTCGCCATTCTCAAATACTGCCATAAAACAAGGGTTAATTAAAGAAATCAACATATCATATAATATCCCTATATACTAACCAACCAACAAATAAGCTTAGGTAGTACACACTAGCGAAGGATTTACTTGTCAATCCCCTACTAGTTCTATTTCCCGATCTCCGCCAGAGATCATATCCTTAAGCTCTGATACCAACTGTGACGCCCCCAAAATAGGTATACAACACCCATTCTGAGTCGCCAAATACATGGTACAAAAATAACTACAACTTTATTAATACAATTGTCGTATAAAGTAAGAAAACGTATAAAGTGTGGGTTTAAATACAAATATTGTCATCTAGACAATATCCACACTCAAATAAGTCCTCATTATAATTATTGATACACTATTTTACAAAATAGTGAGGACTACTAAGACAGCTTCTAGAACCATCATTCCATACCCCGACTAGTACTCACTACATTCTCGCCTCCTGAGAAGAAAAAGGGAACAAAAAGGAAAAAGGTGAGCTCAACTAGCCAAGTAAAAAAATATTATGATTAAGATAATATAGAACAAATTATCGGTAGTCTTCAATAGGGAAAAAATCTTATAGAATATAATAGACAACAAGTTTCAGATCAATATTCGCAGCGGAAATAACAATTCATAGAAGAGTTACGTAGAGAATGAAATCTACTAAAATCTATAAATTTAAAAGTCCTTCATCAATATTTTATCCCTGTAACATCAATCAATATTCATTTTGAATCAAATATTCATCTTTGCACTACAGGCCAAAGATATTCATCAGTTGGTCATGTTCATCTCAACACCTGTTCATCTTTGCACTACGGGCCAAAGATATTCATCAAAAAATCATTAATCTTTGCACTACAGGCCAAAGATATTCAGTATTATCATCATTTAGGATAGAGGATGATGAAAAATATTTTAAAGAAAACGAATCCAGTGAAACAAAAGAACAAATATTAAGGATTCATACTTTAAACAATCTGGGTTCAAAAATACTTCATAAATAATCATAGTGAAGTAAAATTCAAGAATAATTAAAACATGGATACAATCAAAGCTAGTATCCATAATAGATATTTTGGGCAAAAAATGAAAAATTTAATTTTTCTGTGAATAGTGTCGTATTCGTGAATAGTGCCGTATACGTGAATAGTAACCCCGACACTAAAAGACAAGAATTTTACAAGAAAAATCTTACCAATATTCCGGCATAATGATATTAGAAGAAATAATATTATTTTAAAAAAATAACATCTCTTACCTCGAAAAGACGGTACTTCTGACTAGAATACTGGATATAGTGTTGAAGGGAATTTGTACCGTATAGCAACACTCAAAGTTTCAAAATATACACAAGAATACGCTCGATAATATAGAGAGAGAAAGATAGAGAAAACTTGTTTCTGGTGTGATTTTCAATTCTAACCTAAGCACCCTATTTATAGAAAATTGCTTAGAATACCAAAGCAGAAAATTTAATAAAATATTAATATTATTTTTCTTAAACTTCCTATGCACACCAATTGAGTCCAACCATCAGCCACACCATAATTAAGACCACAAAAACGTTTTTCTCACATAAATCATTTAAAACTCCAAAATATCAAAATTAATTAATCTGGAACTTCAATAATTCACAATAAATAGCCATTTTATCAGAAAAATTCAAATATTATGTCCATTCCATAGGAAATTCAATTCTCTACAACTTTGTAAGTTTAAGTTTTTCCAAATTCCAAGCAGAAGTTGACCGAAATCCACAAACGGACGATTTTACACGCTATAATCAAATTTCAGTCAAGAAATGGACTCCACAAACATGAAAAATGTGTTTTAAATATTTTTAGTAACAAAAATACTCTTCCTCCTCATTTATGCATATATCCCACATTCATTGTAAAAATATCACCATTATTATATTATTAAAATATAATAATATATTTAAATAAATTATTTTATCAAAAAAGATAAAATATCAATTTTTAACAATTATTACATTAAAATTTTTCTCCATCTATATCCACATAAAATGAATATTTTCCTTATCCTAATAATCAATAATTAATTATTCATAAATAATATTACAGAATCTTAATACTGACAACTAGGCCGTTCCTAGGAAAGAGGGGGCTTTCCAATAAGAATTTTACCTTACTGGCGCGCAATTAGGTGACCAAACCTCTCCTTAGATAGTACTTTTTAGACATTGCCAATAATGTTATCTAATAATTTTATTCAAATAATATGAATTATTGATCTGATAATAGAAAATACTGTGTAGTGACAACAACAATAATATAAAATATCAACGTAGTAATTATTGAATCAATAAAATAAAATATTGAACAGTAATTACTGTAACAATTATTGAGTAGTGTCTTCTTACGTAAGAATCAATAATTGGTGCAATACCGTGTGCTACTGTGTTTTAACGACCGAGTATTTCAACAATATTAACGGTAACAACTACGCCATTATTTATAAACAACTTATACTTGTCATTTTCTTCATCCAATCGCTTTCTGTTACGGGGCCCACACAAGGCTGCGCCGTCGTACGAATATTCTCTGACAATAAGAATATTCAACGAACAAATGAATATTCCTCGACAACAATGAATATTTTATAACCACTTGCTTATTTGAAATATTTGCGCATTTTACCCATAACTAACCACATTAATCAAATCAACCCTTACTATCTCAAAATAATAAATAGAGGAAATTTAATTTCATTTATAATAAGTTGGGGTCTTTCACAAAGGTTATACCACAAGTCAAGGTTTTGTGGAGGAACCATGCTATGGAGGAAATGACCTGGGAGTTGGAATCAGAAATGAAAGCGGGGTACCCTCACCTTTTCGAAACATCAGATAAGTACGTTAATTTCGATGACGAAATTTCATAAGGAGGGGAGGTTGTAAGACCCCAACTTATTATAAATAAAATTGAATTTCTTCTATTCATTATCTTGAAATAATAAGGAGTTAATTTGATATAAGGAGAATATTCCTTTGGTCGTGTAATATTTTTACTGTCGGAGAATATTCGTACAATGGTGCTGCCATTTGTGGGCCCCATAACGGAAAATGGTCGGATGAAAAAAATGACAAGTTTGAGTTTTTATAAATAACGGCGTAATTGTTACCGTTAACACTGCTAGATTACTTGGTGGTTAAAATACAGTAATACACGTGGTTGTATAGTAGCACACGATATTGAACAGTATTTTTAAATTATTGATTCTTACGTAAGAAGGCACTACTCAATAATTGTTACAGTAATTGCTGTTTAATATTTTGTTTTATTGATTCAATAATTGCTGCGTTGATATTTTATATTATTGTTGTTTCAATAATTATCATTGCAAATTATTTCCCATTATCAGATCAATAATTCATATTATTTGAATAATATTATTAGATAGCATTATTGGCAATGTCTAAGAAAGTTCTGTCTAGGAAAGGGGTTTGGTCACCTAATTGCGCGCCAGTATGGAGAAATTCTTATCGGAAATTCCCCCCTTTCTTGGGAACAACCTGGTTATCATAATTGTAATTTTGTAATATTATTTGTAAGTAATTAATTATTGATTTATATGATAAAGAAATATTTATTTTATGTGGACATAAATCATGGATAAGAAAATATTTATTTTATGTGGATATAAATGAAGGAATTAATGCTGACATATTTTATCAGTATTTTATCGGAATGGAGGTATTAAAAATTGTCCGTATATAGATTTCGGGCATTTTTCGTTTGGAATTTGAAAAAAACTTAAAGCTACAAAGTTGTAGAGAATTCGATTTCCTATTGAATGGATATAAAATTCATATTTTTCTGATAAAAGGGCTATTTAGTATGAATTATTGAAGTTTCGAAAATAAATATTTTTATTTAAAAATATGGCGGGCCCCACTTTTGGTTGGTGTAGAAATTTTGATTTCTGGTGGGCCCCACTTGTGATGGTTGATAATTTGGTCAAATAAATGTGCGTAGAATTTTTTTTTATTATTTTATAATTTAGTCTCCTTTGGCGTTCTAGCATTTTCCTATAAGTATGGTGCTTAGTTAGAATTGAAAATCATACCAGAAATAAGTTTTTTTTCTCCCTCTCTATATTATCGAGCGTATTTTGTGAGTATTTAGATATTTTGAGAGTTACTATTCAGTGCCAGTTTTCTTCAGCATTACATCCGATATTCCAGTCAGAAGTACTGTTCTTTTGAGGTAAGTAATGTTATTTTCTTCGTAAATGATATTATTTTCTTCAATATCATTATGCCAAAATATTGATATGAATTTTATTATGGAATTTATACCTTTTTGTGTTAGGGTTACTATTCACGTATACGACAATATTCACGTATACGACACTATTCACAAATACGACACTATTCGTTGAAAAATAAAATTTTCTCTTCTTTGTCCCAAATGTCTATTATGGTTACTATCTTTGATTGTATCCATGTTTTGATCTTCATTCTTGAATTTTAATCCATTATGGTTTATTATAGAGTATTTTTAAACTTGAATTATCTAAAGTACGAATCTCTAATCTTTGTTCTTTTGTCTCACTGGATTCGTTCTTTAAAATATTTTTCATCATCCTCAGTCTTTAATGGTGATACTTGATGAATATCTTTAGTCTGTAGTAAAAAGATGAATGATTACTTGATGAATATCTTTGGCCCGTAGTACAAAGATGAACATGTGTTAAGATGAACATGACCAACTGGTGATACAAATGAATATCTTTGGCCCGAAGTGTAATGATGAATATTTGATGCAAGATGTATATTGATTGATGTTACAGGGATAAAATATTGATGATGGACTTTTAAATTCGTAAATGATAGTAGATTTAATTCTCTATTTAACTCTTCTATTGAATTATTGTTACCGCTGCAGTTGTTGATCTAAAACTTGTTGTCTATTATATTCTATTAGATTTTTCCTTGTTGAGGACTAATGATAATTTGTTGTACATTATCTTAGTCATAATATTTTTTACTGGGCTAGTTGAGCTCACCCTTTTCCTTTTTATTCCAATTTTCTTCTAAGGAAACGAGAGTATAGCAAGAACCAGTCGGGGTATAGAGTGATGGTCCTAGACAGTTGTTTTAGCAGTCCTCACTATTTTTGTAAAATAGTATAACAATAATTGTAATGAGGACTTTATCCGAGTGTAGATATTGTCTAGAAGATAATATTTGTATTTAAACTCACAGTTTATGTGTTGTCGTATTTTGCACGACAATTGAATTAATGAAATTGTTGTTTCTGTACCATGTATTTGGCAACTCAGAATGGGTGATGTATACCTATTTTGGGGGCGTCACAGTGACTATGGGTACTCTTTGGCCATTAGTGCAAAGATGAATTGTTGACTGATATGATGATGACCATTAAATTTATAATTGAATATCTTTAGCTTAAGTGCAAAGGTGAATTGATCAACATGGTTATAATTATTGTTTATATAAATTCTAAAATGATTATATATTTATTTGAGATATTAATATCTTTGGACTGTAGTGGAAAGATTAATTGTTGATGAATATCTTTGGCTCGTAGTGCAAAGATGACATGTTGAATATATTTGGCCTGTAGTGCAAAGATGAACTGTTAATGAATATCTTTGGCCCGTAATGAGAAGATGAATTTATTAGTATGATTATAAACAGGAACTATGATTATTTAAAACCATAATCTTTGATGTTTCAGGTAAATATAGATGATGAAAAATATCTTCGTCCTGGATGAGAAGAGAAATTTAGAACTACAATTATGATTATGAGTTATTCACGTGATTGTGGACATGAACTGTTGACTGATGTTACAGGGTTAAAACATTGTTGGTGGACTTTTAACATGGAGAAGATAATAGACTTTATGGTCTATTTGACTCTTCTAATGGATTGTTCGTTCCGCTGCAACTATGGTTGAAAAGTTTTATCATCTACCATATATTCTAAATCTCTGATTCATTACTGATGAAAGCTATTGATAAATTATTTATCTTAGTCATGATATTTTTTACTGGGCTAGTTATGCTCACCCTTTTATTTCACAATTCCTTTCAGGTGATAAGAGTGTAGCTGGGTCGAGCGGGGGTAATAGGGGAATAGAACGGTGGTCGATAGCTGTTGAGGTTCCCCTAAAATAGGATGGAGATAATTTCATTGAGTATTTTAGATAAATATGTTGTATTTTATACGTCATTTAACCGTTGATTTTGGTGAACCGAATAGGGTGAGGTGAACGTAACTTTGGAAGGGTGTTTTGCCACTATCATACAAAATGTCTAATGACCTACGACTTCGTGTTATTATAAGACATGGTTGTACACATACACTTGCTGATTATATCTATTAGCACTACCTATATAATCTTGTAGTTTGGTTGAAATATAATTCTCAATTAGAGACAATGAAGATAATTATATGGCAAGAGAAGACTCACCATTGGAAAGAACATGATATCAATCTTCTCATTTTTCTTTGGAGTCTATTGGGTCAACCAAGGATAATTATCAAGTCATATGATATCTATTATAACTTAGATGCATAGCCTCTCATGTACGAAGGTTTCCTTAAGCATTTTCCAAAGATTTTAATTTCTAAAACAGTTATTGACTATACCTTTATGTAAGGTATCAATGTAAGGTGTTATCCAAGTAAAGGGATGAGTGTCACAGTTGGTATTAAAACTCACAGTATATGTGTTTTCGTAGTTTGTACGACAATTGTAATAATAAAGTTGTAGTTATTTTCTGTATCATGTTTCTGGCGACTCAGAATAGGTTGGGTTAATTGGACCAAATTTGGGGGCGTCACGGTTGGTATCAAAGCTTAGGGATATGATCTCTGATGGAGATCTGGGTTTAGAACTAAGAAGGGAGTGATGAGTAAATTCTTTTGTTAATGTGTCCTACCTAAGCTTATTTGGTAATTAGTTAGTCTGTCGAAGCATAGAGTTAATACGTGATATGTCAATTAACCTTTGTTTTGAACTTGTATTCTATAATAAGCAATGAAGAAATCATGATGACCGGGGAGATAGAATTTGAAATGAAAGCAAGGTATTCTCAACTCTTTGAAATACCAGGTACGTAAATTTCGGGGACGAAATTTCATAAGGAGGGAAGATTGTAAGACTCTGAATTTTATGAAATAAAAATATTCAATTTTTCTTATAATTATTATTCAGTATATGGCTTAATTGATAAAAAATTAAAATTAAGGGTGATATATGTAAATTTTTCAAAATAAGCAAGTGGTTATAAAATATTCATTGTTGTCGGAGAATATTCGTTTAGTCGTGGAATATTCTTGTTGTCAGGGAATATTCATATGACGACGCAACCATTTATGGGACCCCATAATGGAAAATTATCGGATGAAGAAAATGACAAGTATGAGTTTTTTTTTATAAATAACGGTGTAGTTGTTACCGTTAACACTGTTGGAATACTTGGTGGTTAAAGTATAGTAATATGCATGGTTGCACAACAACACACGATATTGTACAGTAGTTTTGGATTATTAATTCTTACGTAAGAAGACACTACTCAATAGTTTTTACAGTAATTACTGTTCAATATTTTATTTTATTGATTCAATAATTGCTGCGTTGATATTTTATATTATTGTTGTTTCAATAATTGTCACTGTATAGTATTATCCATTATCAAATCAATAATTCATATTATTTGAATAATATTATTAGATAGCATTATTGGCAATGTCTAAGGAAGTTCTGTCTAGGAAAGGGGTTTGGTCACCTAATTACGCTCTAGTAAGGAGAAATCTTTCTCGGAAAGCCCTCTTCTTTCTTGGGAACGACTTGATAGTCATTATTGTGATTATGTGATATTATCTGTGAATAATTAATTATTGATTTATATGATAAAAAAATATTTATTTTATATGGATATAAAGAAAGGAATTAATGCTGAGGTGTTTTATAAATATTTTGTCGGAATAGAGGTACTAAAAATCATCCGTATGTAGATTTCAGTCATTTTTTGTTTGGAATTTGGAAAAATTTTCTTCTACAAAGTTGTAGAGAATTCAATTTCTTATAGAATAGAAATGAAATTTGAATTTTTCTGATAAAAAAGCTATTTATTATGAATTATTGAAGTTTCAAAAATAAATATTTTTATTAAAAACATGGGTGGGCCTCACTTTTGTATTTTGTGGAAAAATGCTAAATTTGGTGGGCCCCACTTATGGTGTGCTGGACTTGGTCCAAGTAGTGTGCATGAAAATTTTTCAAATATTATTTTATTAAATTTTAGTCTGGCGTTCTGATATTTTCTTATAAATAAGGTGCTTAGTTAGAAATGAAAATTACACCAGAATCTGAAGTTTTCTCTCTCTATAATATCGATCGTATTTTTGTGAGTATTTAGATACTTTGAGATTTGCTATTCAGTACAAGTTTTCTTCAGCATTATATCCGATATTTCAACCAAAAGTATTATTCTTTTGATGTAAGGGATACTATTTTTATTGTAAATGATATTATTTCTTTCAATATCATTACACCGAAATTTTGGTATGAATTTTATTAAAAAAATTTACCTTTTCATGTCGGGGTTACTATTCACGTATATGACATTATTCACGTATTCGACACTATTCATGAATACGGTACTATTCACGAGTACTATTTACGAAGCATGATTTTTCTTGTGGAATTTCTACCTTTTCGTGTCGGGTTTACTATTCACGTATACAACACTATTCATGTATATGACACTATTTACGTATACGACACTATTTACGTATACGGTACTATGTACGAATATGGGTTACTATTCACGGGGTACTATTCACGATAAAATTAGTTTATTTTTCTGACCAAATTATCGTTGATTTATGAATCTTACTCTTGAAATTAAGTACATGTTTTGATCATATTATTTTTATTATCATATATAACATTTTTATAACTCTGGTGATGAAATTTTTCTTTCACTTAAATTTATAGATGGGTAGATTATTGGTATTGTGACACCCCCAAAATAGGTATACATCACCCATTATGAGTTGTCAATAGATGGTACAGAAATAACTACAACTTTATTATTACAACAGTAAAACTGTGAGTTTAAATACAAATATTATCTTCTAGACAATATCTATACCCAAATAAATCCTCATCACATTTATTGATACATTATTTTACAAAAATGGTGAGGACTACTAAACAACTCTCTCTAGAACCTTTATTCCATACCCAGACTAGTACTCGCTATATTCTCGCCTCCTTAGAAGAAAAATGAAACAAAAAGGAAAAGGGTGAGCTCAACTAGCCCAGTAAACAATATTATGACTAAGATAATATACAACAAATTATCGTTAGTTTTCAACAGGAAAAAATCTGAGAGAACACACTAAACAACAAGTTTTAGATCAATATTCGCAGCGGAAAATAATAATTCGTAGAAGAGTTACGTAGAGGATGAAATCTACTAATATCTATGAATTTAACAGTCCATCATCATTATTTTATCCCTGTAACATCAATCAATATAAATCTGGAATCAAATATTCATATTTGCACTACAGGCCAAAGATATTCATCAGTTGGTCATGTTCATCTAAACACCTGTTCTTCTTTGCACTACAGGCCAAAGATATTCATCAGAAATCATTCATCTTTGCACTACAGGCCAAAGATATTCAATTATATCATCATTTAGGACTGAGGATGATGAAAAATACTTTAAAGAAAACGAATCCAATGAAACAAAAGAACAAATATTAAGGATTCGTACTTTAAATAATCCAAGTTCAAAAATACTTCATAAATAACCAGAGTGGAGTAAAATTCAAGAATGATCAAAATATGGATACAATCAAAGCTAGTATCCATAATAGATATTTTGGACGAAAAATAAAAATTTAATTTTTCTGTGAATAATGTTGTATTCGTGAATAGTACCGTATATATAAATAGTGTCGTATACGTGAATAGTAACTCCGACTCCAAAAAATAGAAATTTCACAAAAACATCATCATGCTTCGTGAATAGTATTCATGAATAGTAACTCGTGAATAGTAACTCATGAATAATAACTCGTGAATAGTAACTCATAAATAGTAACCCCGACATGAAAAAGTTTTAAATTTGATAAAAAGTTCCAACCAATATTTCGACATAATTATATTGAAGAAATAATATCACTTACGAAGAAAATAACATCCCTTACCTCAAAAGATTAGTACTTCTAGCTGGAATACTGGGTATAGTGCTGAAGGAAACTTGCACCGTATAACAATACTCAAAGTATCAGAATCCTCACAAGAATACGCTCAATATATAGAGAGAGAAATATAGAGAAAACTTCAGTTTCTGGTGTAATTTTTAATTCTAACCTAAGCATCCTATTTATAGGAAAATGCTTAGAACACCAAAGTAAAAAATTTAATATAATATTAATATATAAATTAAATTTTCCTACGTCAACCTTTCAAGAACTGAATTCAGCTCATTCAACACACATGTGTAACACACCATAATGAAAAAACGTTTTTGTTATTTAAAATATTTTAAACTTCTAAAAATTAATTATTTCGAAGTTTCGGAACTTCAATAATTCATAATAAATAGCTCTTTTGTCAGAAAAATTCGAAACTCGCGACTTGCTATAGGAAATTTTATTATCTACAACTTTGCAGAAGGAAGTTTTTCCAAATTCCAAACAGAAATTGACCGAAATCCACAAACGGATGATTTTACAAGCTATAATCAAATTTCAGTCAAGAAATGGTGTCCACGGGCATGAAAAACATGTTTTAAATATTTTTGGTAATAAAAATACTCTTCCTTCTCCTCCTCCTCAAATACTCATATATCCCATATTCATTATAAAGATATCACCATTATTATATTATAATAATATAATAATATATCTAAATGAATTATTTTATCAGAGAAAGATAAAATATTAATTTTCAACAATTGTCACATTAAAAATTTTCTCCATCTATATCCACATAAAATTAATATTTTTCTCATCATATAAATCAATAATTAATTATTCACAAATAATATTACAGAATCACAATACTGACAACCAGGCAGTTCCCAGGAAAGAGGGGGCTTTCCAATAAGAATTTTTCCTTACTGGCGCGCAATTAGGTGACCAAACCTCTCCTTAGACAGAACTTTCTAGACATTGCCAATAATGTTTTCTAATAATATTATTCAGATAATATGAATTATTGCTTCGATAATGGAAAATACTGTGTAGTGATAATTATTGAAATAACAGTAATATAAAATATAAACGCAACAATTATTGAATCAATAAAATAAAATACTGAATAGTAATTACTGTAACAATTATTGAGTAGTGCCTTCTTACGTAAGAATCAATAATTGGTGCAATACCGTGTGCTACTGTGCAACAACGCGTATTATTGTATTTTAACCACCGGGTATTCCAACAGTATTAACGGTAACAACTGCGCCGTTATTTATAAACAATTTATTCTTGTCGTTTTCTTCATCCAATCGCTTTATGTTATGGGGCCCACAAAAGACTGCGCCGTCGTACGAATATTCCCCGACCGCAATAATATTTAACAAACAAACGAATATTCCCCGACAACAATGAATATTTTATAACCACCTACTTATTTGAAATATTTGCGCTTTTTACCCATAACTAACCACATTAATCAAATCAACCCTTACTATTTCAAAATGATAAATAGAGGAAATTAAATTTCAATTATTAATAATTTGGGGTCTTACAACCTCCCCTCCTTATGAAATTTTGTCCTCGAAATTGACGTACGTACCTGGTGTTTTGAAAAGATGAGAATACCTCGCTTTCATTTCCGTTTCCAACTCCCAGGTCATTTCCTCTATAGCATGGTTCCTCCATAAAACTTTGACTTGTGGTATAACCTTTGTGCGTAGGACATGCTCCTTCCTATCCAAGATCTTGACAGGTACCTCTTCGTACGTTAAGTCTTCAGCTATCTCGTCCGGTTCTAACTCAATAACGTGGTTCGGGTCTTTCACATATTTACGAAGTACAGATATGTGAAACACATTGTGAACATGAGACATACTCGGAGGTAACGCGAGTCTATAGGCAACATTTCCTACTCGGTCAAGAATCTGAAATGGACCAATAAATCGTGGATTGAGCTTTTCTCGTTTTCCAAATCTTGTAACTCCCTTCCATGGAGCTACACGCATCATTACGTGATCCCTAATACTAAATTCCACGTCCTTTCGATGAAGATCTGCATAACTCTTTTGTCGATCTTGTGCCGTTTGTATACGTAGTCAAATCATTTGGATCTTTTTCGTAGTCATACGTACCAACTCGGGTCCCAACAATATTGCTTCACCCACCTCATCCCAACATATTGGAGAGCGACACTTTCGTCCATATAATGCTTCGAATGGAGCCACACCTATACTTGCCTGATAACTGTTGTTGTAGGAGAATTCCACCAATGGTAAATACTTATCCCAACTGCCCTTGAAGTCTAGGACACGGAGTCTTAATAATCTTCAAGAGTTTGAATAGTCCTCTCTGATTATCCGTCCATTTGAGGATGGTATGCCGAACTGAATCGTAAATCCGTGCTCATAGCTTTTTGCAAGCTAACCAAAAATCTTAAAGTGAATCTTGGGTCACGATCCGAAACTATAGATACTGGCATGCCATGCAACCTCACAATCTCATTTCCATATATACTAGCAAGACGTTCAAGGGAATAAGTCTCCCATATCGACAAGAAATGAGCAGACTTGGTTAATCTATCAATAATAACCCAAATAGCATTGATGCCTTGAGAAACCGTAGGAAGACCAGTAACGAAATCCATGGTAATGTGTTTCCACTTCCATTTTAGAATCTCAAGTGGTTGCAACGGACCCTTAGGTACTAGTTGCTTTGCCTTTACACGTTGACAAGTTAAACACATCGACATAAACTTTGCAATCTCTCTCTTTATATTGTTCCACCAAAATGTATGTCAAAGATCACGATACATTTTAGTACTTCCAGGATGGATTGCAAATGGTGTATTGTGTGCCTCCATCATAATCTTGTACTTCAAATCAGAGTCGTTAGGAACACAAAGTCTAGAGTGGACTCGAAATATTCCTTCTTCATCAATTCTCGCTTCCGGAATATCACCTTCTTGTACTTTCTTCTTCATACGCATCAGCTTCGGGTCAGTGGCTTGATCAACTTTAACTTTTTCGATTAAAGTCGGTTCTATGCATATATTTAACATCATCGCACTCGTTCCTGCATATGATCTTCTACTCAACACATCAGCTACCACGTTTGCTTTTCCAGGATGGTATTGAATAGTGTGGTCGTAATCTTTCAACAGCTCGAGCCAACGTCGTTGCCGCATTTTGAGTTCTTTTTGAGTGAAGAAATATTTGAGGCTTTTATGGTCTGAATATATCTCTACTTTCTCCCCATAAAGATAGTGCCTCCAGATCTTTAGCGCGAAAACGACTGCTGCCAACTCTAGATCATGAGTAGGATAATTCCTCTCATATTCTTTAAGTTGTCGCGAGGCATAGGCTATGACTTTCCCACGTTGCATGAGAACACATCCTAACCCTTTGCCCGAAGCATCTCTGTAGATAACAAATCCATCCGAACCAGATGGTATTGTTAGAACAGGTGCCGAAATAAGTCTCCTCTTAAGCTCTTGGAAACTCTTCTCGTATTCCTCGCTCCAAACGAATTTTGTATCCTTCCGAGTTAGCTGAGTTAATGGAGTAGCGATTCGAGAAAACCCTTCCATGAATCTCCGATAATAACTAGCTAGACCCAGAAAGCTACGTACTTCAGTCACCGTCTTCGGTTGTTCCCAACTTTGTATTGCTTCAATCTTCGCCGGGTCAACAGACACTCCATGTTTTGACACCATGTGCCCAAGGAATGATACCTCCTCAAGCCAGAACTCGCATTTCTTCAGTTTGACATGTAGCTTATTATCACGAAGCCTTTGCAGTACCAGCTTCAAATGGCGCCCATGATCTTCACGGCTTTTGGAATAGATGAGGATGTCATCAATAAAGACAACAACGAACTGATCCAAATATTCCTTGAATACTCGGTTCATCATATCTATGAAAGCAGCAGGAGCATTAGTCAATCCAAAAGACATGAATAAGAATTTATAATGCTTGTACCGAGTTCTGAAAGCAGTCTTTGGAATATCCTCAGTTTTAACCTTCAGCTGATGATATCCAGAACGAAGATCGATTTTTGAAAAGAATTGTGCTCCTTGCAACTGGTCAAACAGGTCATCAATACGAGGTAGTGGATACCTATTCTTGATAGTGACATGGTTTAATTCCTGGTAGTCGATACAAAGTCGCATACTCCCGTCTTTCTTCTTCACGAATAAAACAGGAGCACCCCAAGGAGATGTACTAGGACGAATGAAACCAATGTCCAACAACTCCTGTGGTTGGACCTTTAACTCCTGAAGTTCAATAGGAGCCATTCGATATGGGGTTTTAGAAATGGGCTTTGTACCAGGTTCAAGGTCAATAAAGAATTCAACTTCACGTTCTGGGGGTAGACCGGGAAGTTCTTCAGGAAATACGTCAGGAAAGTCACTAACAACAAGAATATTATTCAAAGCTGACGTGTCTTTATTCAAATCCATAACATGGGCTAAGAAAGCTTGACATCCGTTTTTCAATAAACGAATAGCTTTATGACTTGATATGACAGTGATTGATTTTAATGGTTTAGTTGCTTGAATTGGCACAACAGGTTGATTAGGAATATGAAAACTAACAACCTTACGAAAATAATCAATTTTGGCATGATGAGTAGTTAACCAATCAATCCCTAAAATCACATCAAAAGCAAGTATCTTTAAAGAGATAAGGTCAACGAGTAATGTGATGGTGCCAACTTGGATCAAACAAGATTTATAAACAATGGATATGATGAAAGTTTCTCCTAACGGAGTTTCCATAGATAGGTCAAATTCTAATTTCTCCGTAGTCAAGTTTAAACGTTGAGCACAAGCAGGAGAGATAAATGAATGGGTAGCCCCGGTATCAATTAAGGTATAAACTTCAAAAGAATTTATGATTAGCTTATCCGTGATCACCTCGTTTGGGTTCCTCGCATTTTGACCAGTCACGACAAACGCTCTTCCAGGAACCGTTGACTTTGACTTTTTTAGGACAACCTTTTGAGTCACTATCCCCGCTGGACTTGGTTTCGCTACAGTGCAACCTCGAGCGATATTTCCTTCCTTTCCGTAGTTATAACATACCTTAAACTGATGTGGGCAGTTTGGGCTGATATGTCCTTCTTTTCCGCACTTATAGCATATGACCGGTGGTCGTTCTCCTCCCTTGGAACCAGTTGCTGTTGGTGCTGACGTCTTCACATTATCATTGTTGAATCTCCTCTTCTTAAAATCCCCCCCGAGTCGCTTCTTCTATTTTCATGGCCATGACTACCACCAGAATGGTTACCATTTTTGTCCTTTTTTTCTTTCTTCGCTGGTTATCGTTATTCTGTTGACTGCTATCTCCGGTATGATCCTGGTTATGGTCCCTCGGTTGAACGTACTCGTTATCTCGTTCTAACAACTGAGCCCTGTTGACAACATCTGAATAGAGAGAAAATTTATGAGAAATGAGATACTGACGTATGCCGGGTTTCAAACCTCTCAGAAACATCAGCGTCATACGTTCCTCATTCTCCACTAAATGAGGTGCAAACCTGGATAACTCCATGAACTTTGCCTCGTACTGAGACACCGTCATGTTATTCTGCTCTAGTCTAATAAACTCCACTTCCTACATATGACAAACACTTTCAGGAAAGTATTTGTCATTAAATAGTTTGTGAAATGTCTCACAAGACATGATGAGCGCGGCTGGATGGGTATGCTTCACAGACTCCCACCAGTAATTTGCTTCATTACGGAACATAAAGGTGGCGAATTGCACCTTCTGCTCCTCCGTACATCCCAAGATATTGAATATCTTGGTGATTTGTTTGACCCACGTCTCCGCCTTAATTGGATCCGGCTTTCCCCAGAATTCCGGTGGTCCCAACTCTTTGAACTACTTGGCTGTGACAACCCGTGAATTGCTATCATTTCCTCCTATATTTTGAACACGAGTCTCCCTCGTCTGATTTTGCATGAACTGCAAAAAGCTTCTAAACATCCCCTCGTTCATCATCTGCTCAGTGGTGTTGTTCACAGGAGGAACATTGCCAGCCTGTTGCACGTTCTCCTCGTTAGTGAGTACAGACGTCTCCACGGTCTCATTTACCCCACTGTTAATATTCTCAGTTGACATTCTCAAATATTGTTATAAACAAGGGTTAATTAAGGAAATCAATATATCACATAATATCCCTATATACTGACCAACTAACAAATAAGCTTAGGTAGGACACACTAGCGAAGGATTTACTCGTCTCTCCCCTCCTAGTTCTATTCCCCGATCTCTGCCAGAGATAATATCCCTAAGCTCTGATACCAACTGTGACACCCCCAAAATAGGTATACATCACCCATTTTGAGTTGTCAATACATGGTATAGAAACAACTATAACTTTATTATTACAACAGTAAAACTGTGAGTTTAAATACAAATATTATCTTCTAGACAATATCTATACCCAAATAAATCCTCATCACATTTATTGATACATTATTTTACAAAAATGGTGAGGACTTCTAAACAACTCTCTCTAGAACTTTCATTCCATACCCCGACTAGTACTCGCTATATTCTCGCCTCCTAAGAAGAAAAATGGAACAAAAAGGAAATGTGTGAGCTCAACTAGCCCAGTAAAGAATATTATGACTAAGATAATATACAACAAATTATCGTTAGTCTTCAATAGGGAAAAATCTGAGAGAACACACTAAACAACAAGTTTTAGATCAATATTCGCAGCGGAAAATAATAATTTATAGAAGAGTTACGTAGAGGATGAAATCTACTAATATCTATGAATTTAACAGTCCATCATCATTATTTTATCCATGTAACATCAATCAATATAAATCTGGAATCAAATATTCATCTTTGCACTACATGCCAAAGATATTCATCAGTTGGTTATGTTCATCTAAACACCTGTTCATCTTTGCACTACAGGCCAAAAATATTCATCAAAAATCATTCATCTTTGCACTACATGCCAAAGATATTCAATTATATCATCATTTAGGACTGAGGATGATGAAAAATATTTTAAAGAAAACGAATCCAGTGAAACAAAAGAACAAATATTAAGGATTCGTACTTTAAACAATCCAAGTTCAAAAATACTTTATAAATAACCAGAGTGGAGTAAAATTCAAGAATAATCAAAATATGGATACAATCAAAGCTAGTATCCATAATAGATATTTTGGAAGAAAAATAAAAATTTAATTTTTCTGTGAATAGTGTCCATATAGGCTATAATCAAATTTCAGTCAAGAAATGGGGTCCACAGACATGAAAAACATGTTTTAAATATTGTTGGTAATAAAAATAATTCTCCTCCTCATATACTCATATATCCCATATTCATTATAAAGATATCACCGTTATTATATTATAATAATATAATAATATATTTAAATGAATTATTTTATCAGAGAAAGATAAAATATTAATTTTCAACAATTGTCACATTAAAAATTTTCTCCATCTATATCCACATAAAATCAATATTTTTCTCATCATACAAATTAATAATTAATTATTCACAAATAATATTACAGAATCACAATACTGACAACCAGGCAGTTCCCAGGAAAGAGGGGGCTTTCCAATAATAATTTCTCTTTACTGGCGCGCAATTAAGTGACCAAACTTCTCCTTAGACAGAACTTTCTAGACATTGCCAATAATATTTTCTAATAATATTATTCAGATAATATGAATTATTTCTTCGATAATGGAAAATACTGTGTAGTGATAATTATTGAAATAACAGTAATATAAAATATAAACGCAGCAATTATTAAATCAATAAAATAAAATACTGAACAGTAATTACTGTAACAATTATTGAGTAGTGTCTTCTTACGTAAGAATCAATAATTGGTGCAATACCGTGTGCTACTGTGCAGCAACGCGTATTACTGTGTTTTATCCACCGGGTATTCCAACAGTATTAACGGTAACAACTGCACCGTTATTTATAAACAACTTATACTTGTCATTTTCTTCATCCAATCGCTTTACGTTATGGGGCCTACAAAAGACTGCGCCGCTGTACGAATATTCCCTGACCGCAAGAATATTTAACGACCAAACGAATATTCCCCGACAACAATGAATATTTTATAACCACCTGCTTATTTGAAATATTTGCGCTTTTTACCCATAACTAACCATATTAATCAAATAAACCCTTACTATTTCAAAATGATAAATAGAGGAAATTAAATTTCAATTATTAATAATTTGGGGTCTTACAGGTATGATCGTGACTATGGGTTCTCTTTGGCTAGTAGTGCAAAGATGAATTGTTGACTGGTATAATCATGACCATTGAATTTATAATTGAATATATTTAGCTTAAGTACAAAGGTGAATTGATCAACATGGTTATAATTGTTGTTTATATAAATTCTAAAATGATTATATATTTCTTTGAGATATTAATATCTTTGGCCTATAGTGCAAAGATGAATTGTTGATGAATATCTTTGGCCCGTAGTGTAAAAATGACCCGTTGTTGAATATCTTTGGCCCATAATGCAAAGATGACCTATTGTTGAATATCTTTGGACCGTAGTGCAAAGATGTCCTGTTGTTGAATATCTTTGGCCTGTAGTGCAAAGATGAACTGTTGATGAATATCTTTGGCCCGTAGTGAAAAGATGAATTTATTAGTATGATTATGAACAGGAACTTTGATTTGGTATAACCTTGATCTTTGATATTTCAGGTAAAGACAGATGATGAAAATTATCTTCGTCCTGGATGAGAAGATGAATTTAGAACTATAATTATAATTATGAGTTATTCACGTGATTGTGGATAGGAACTGTTGACTGATGTTACAAGGTTAAAATATTATTGGTGGACTTTTAACATAGAGAAGATAATAGACTTTATGGTCTATTTGACTCTTCTAATGGATTGCTCGTTCCGCTGCAACTATGGTTGAAAAGTTTTATCATCTACCATATGTTCTAAATCTCTGATTCATCACCGATGAAGGCTATTGATAAATTATTTATCTTAGTCACGATATTTTTATCTGGGCTAGTTGTGTTCACCCTTTTATTTCACAATTCCTTTCAGGTGATAAGAGTGTAGCTAGGTCGAGCGGGGGTAACAGGAGAATCGAACGGTGGTCGATAGTTGTTGAGGTTTCTCCTAAAATAGTATGAAAATAATTTTATTGAGAATTTTAAATAAATGTGTCGTATTTTATACGTGATATAACAGTTGATTTTGGTGAACCGAATAGGGTGAGATGAACCCAACTTTGGAAGGGTGTTTTGCCATTATCATACAAGATGTCTAATGATCTACGACTTCATGTTATCATAAGACAGGGTTGTACACATCCACTTGCTGATTATATCTATGAGCACTGCCTATATAATATTGGAGTTTGGTTGAAATATAATTCTCAATTGGAGAAAATGGAGATATTTATATGGTAAGAGAAGACTCACCATTGGAAAGAACATGATAACAATCTTCTCGTTTTTCTTTGGGGTCTATTGGGTCAACCAAGGATAATTCTTGAGTCATATGATATCTATTATAACTTAGATGCATGGTCTCTCATGTATGAAGGTTTCCTTGAGAATTTTCTAAATATTTTAATTTCTAAAACAGTTATTGACTGTACCTTTATGTAAGGTATCAATGTGAGGTGCTATCAAAGTAAACGGATGAGAGTCACAGTTGGTATTAAAACTCACAATATATGTGTTGTCATATTTTGCACGAAAATTATAATAATGAAGTTGTAGTTATTTTCTGTACCATGTTTCTGGCGACTCAGAATGGGTTGGGTGGATTGGACTTATTTTGGGTGTGTCACAGTGGGTTTTGTCAAATATCCATCTTCTCTAATCTTTCTTCTTCCTTGGTGGATCACCTCTAAAGGCCAAACTCTTGGGTGGCTAATATTGATCAAAGGAAGGAACCAAACTCGATGGTTTTAAGTTGAACACAAAAAGGATTGGAGGTGAACTTGTACATGAGGAAGCTCAAATCTTCAAAGGTATAATTCGTATTCTTTATCTTTTCGTATTATTAATAATTATGCATAAAGGATGATCCGGTTATATGATTTGTAAAATTTTAAAACTTTATTTTACCATGCTTCCGCTTACTTTGTGCAATTAAATTGCGTTCATGAATCTTACAAACCTAACATTAATCTCCATTAATATTGCACCGATAGATTTCGTATTTGAGGATGAAAGATGAGTTTTACCGAAATAGAGTCCAAAGCAACTATTTGTTATGGATCACTACCCATATATTATCACTGAAACATGAAAAACATTGTGAATGCGCTCTAACTTTAGAGGTAAGGCTACCTCAAAACCATCTTTTCAACTTCATCAATGCTTTTTATATTATAACTGTTTTATACCCAATATAGTTCATCAAACTTCCACACTTTGAAAATTAAAGAACTTAACATAATCATATGAGTTTAGGAACTTATCCTAGTTAGGCCATAGGCGTCCATTCGCTGAGGGGTTCAAAATATACCATATGATTATGAGTCACGAACTTACCATATGATTTAGTATTAAGAACCGAACCTAATCTTAATATCATCTAACCTAATCTTAAAAGCCTTTAACTATCAAATATATACATGAGAAAAGAATCACCTTTCCACCACATATACATTGATAGCGTGATACCGATGTTCCAATGATTATCAATGTGATAAACCAAGTACATGACCAAAACCTCTGCCCATACAAAGGTTTGTACGACTTAGTCACCATATGAGTCCTCAATTAAAATCCCACCTAACATTACCTTACTCTTAATTTATTCTTAACTTGCCCTTAACTTGCTCAATACGAATTCCTCGTATCACATTATCTACAACTCCTCATGCGTTTAGCATGCCTTCCGATGTCCGGATTTCCTTTTAGTTTGCGAATCGATTTGCAGACGATATGACATACTTATTTCTAAATGTGTTCCACGCGTTCTTGCAAACATTTCTAAAAATTCGATGTGAATCGTGAATCTCGGTTCGACACGATTGATATTGAAACACCTTGCCTTGAAACAATTTCTTTCACATATAACTTCGCACACTGATCGATAGGTAATATGCTAACTTTGACATATCTTAAAATCTATCACCATATCTTGCCACCGAATGTATTGTCGAAGGCGCAATATATATTCGTACTTCCTTTTTAATTCTTGATGCTGACGAAACCTAGTTTATTCCTTCAACATTCAGGCTCCCTTCAATATCGATCTTGAATTGACACCTTCATCTTGGAGTTACTCTTTCTTTACCTCCCACCACAACTTAACCATTTCTATTATGAACCCATCTTGTGCAGTTAATAAAAATAACTCCTACCTTTTTTTAAGACGTCGGCAACCATAATCATTTAGGATTTTGCATTCACAATCCTTGATCAACTCCAACTATCACTTCAATGCATGCTTAAATATCCCTGTGCGAGAATATACTTTAGACACTTATGATCTTTTTATATCTCACACTATTTCCCAAAATAATACCTCCAAATCCTTAGGCAAACCACTACTACCGCTAACTCTAAATCACGAGTCAGATATCCCTTCTCGTAATATTTAAATTGTCATAATATTCTTAACCATATAAATTCCACCGATTTACTTGTCAAGTTAGATAACGAAGTGGCTATCTTGAACTTCGCGTATCCCACACACTATTTTCTTATCAACTTCTCCACTTACAACATCGATAAATAACTCTACCGTACAGGTGATCTGCAACAAAAAATAAAATACTACCTTTGACTTCATCGGAGACACAAGGTTTACACACTTTCTTTGACAATCCCTTATCACCACATGGTTTAACAACCTTAGAGTTTCACAAATCAAATTAGAAATAAATCCATTGACATCACGTGGCCTTTAATACCAATACGGAAATTCTACACATCAACTTAAAAGAAATCACTATTCACACTTTTTATATTTAGGGAATAATCTAACTCTTTCCAAAGCCAATCTAATTTCTAAGCAAGTTTATTAGGCATAAATTAACAAGTGCCACTTAAATTAAATAACACGCAGCCGTATAGATAACTGATCGGAACCATACCTTGCATTGCGTCCTGGATCGTCATGTTAGATGATTGTTCGGTTGGTCGACTCGGCGGAGCTGATTCTATAATAACCAGCTTACCACTGCCCCAATTGCTCCCACTTGCTTTTCCTGCCACTTTCTTTGGGTAACCTCGAGGCAAATGTTACTTCGATCCACACGTGAAGCAGGCTCCCTTCCTCGGTCTGGAACATTTTGGTGCAATGTGGCCCTTTAAGCCAAAATTAAAGCACACTATCTTTCCTTTCAAACAAACACCCACGTGTCTCTTTCCACAGTTGTTACACGCCACCACTTTCTTCTTCTCATTCCCTTGCTGATTTCCAGCGGTGACATTTTCGTTCCACATTCTTTTCTGAACATTATCCCTACAACTACTGTAACACCCCCTTTCCAAAATAGAAAGAGAGGTTACTCAAAACACAACAAAATTGATGAATATATAACAAAATCTAATCCACAAAAGAATAATCTCATACTGGTTAAATGTCTTAAGACAAATCATAATAAATGTCACATTGGCTCAAACCATAATCTGAAATAACTATTACAATTCCGAACAAACTAATGTATCACAACCTAAACATAATATATCTAAATTATTTGGATAAAAAGGAGTTCTCGTCACACTTGTCCTTGATCTCCCTGATTAACTGTCAGAAGAAAAACATAGCATGAGTCAAATGCCCGGTATGAATATAGAATACGAATAAAGAACCGAAATAACTAACTCAATTAAATGAAATGAAACGAAATGAACAAACCTAACACAAAGAAATAATAGGCTGAATCAAATGGATGAGTGTTATTTCATACCGAGCTCAAAACAAAATAGAAATATACCTTGCCACACAGGCAAATCATATAATGCCACATAGGCAAGTCACATACATTGGACCGCGAATCTAATGCATATAAAATCGGAAGGTGTGTTTGGCACAAACATCACAAATCCGCAGAACAGAACAAAACAAAAAACTAGGGTCGACCCATACGCCTGCCACAACAAAACACCAAATGGCCAACTCCCACCGGAGCATAAAACGAGGACGTTGTGGACTGATCACACCACCACGGAAGGTGTCATGCCTCGGTGCCAAGAGGACATGCTTGTGGTACCCCCACATGGTTATAGCTTAGGTATACCCTATGGCATATTTTAACAAAAATACCATGTCACAACACATGCGACACAATATCAACATAAAGGGGTTCTAACGTGTACATGTTAAATCGAACGAATCATCAACACAAGTCTCTAAAAATATACTAACATGTACATCACTACAGAATCGAAATAAATATTAAACAATGATAAACGAGTTCAAAGATTACAAGTTATAATATTCTAAAGATCAAAATAAACTATCATATGAACTTCACTAAGATCAAGGTATCGATACAATATCCGAAATCAAAACAAGAAGAAAAACAAACAAACTAAAATTAAAGAGTATGGCTGAATGAGTACGAAATCCGTAACTGAATTAAGTAATGTAATATCCAAAATATATTTCAAAAACTCGTTTAGGCTCTCTACGTTCAATCTAAATAATTTAATAAGATTTTATTATAATCCAATTATTAATAACATAATACTATTAAATTTATTACCAAGTAAAGTTTATAATATTATCAACAAGATTAATGAGTTTAAACTAATATACATAGCTTTCAATTCAATTCGCTAATTCGGTTTGTAAGCTTCATAGTCAAATATTTATTAAATTTATATATATATATATATATATATATATATATTATATGCATTATGTTATACCTTTTTACAATACATGGTATATATCATGTATTGTAAAAAGGTATAACATAATGCATATAATATATATATATATATATATATATATATATATATATATATATATATATATAAACTACTTACGGAAAGCATATATATATATACTTACAGATTGCATATAGTATATATGTATATAAATACATATCAGAAATCCAAGTAAAACATGGTGCACAATTTATAGATTCAGTCAAACTTTGCGCCACTTCACTGATTTAATTACTAGCGAATTATAATCTCATGATACAATTATAAATACCTTAAAAGAATTCACTCCCTCTTCCTCCTGCAAACGATCTTTCGAGTATTCAATTGCTCTTTGCAGTCGCTGTTTTGTGTTTTCCTTTTACTAAAAGAATAAAATAGCATATAATGTTTAGGGTTCAAGTTTTAGTTATTCATTTTTGTATTTATTTATATTATTAATTTACCAATTTTAATAGGATTTTAATATTATCCAAATATAAATTAAACCCAATTAGTTTTAAGGCCCTTTTAACAACTTAATTTATTCATCATTTATTAATACATTAGCCCACATAAATTAAATGACTATTTGACCCAAAGAAAAGACAAAGTTCAATTAAACTATTTTAAAAATATATATAATTTTAAATGTTATTTATTTTTTTTATTTTTTTTACTGGGTATTACATCATCTACCCCTAAAAAGGATTCCGTCCCCGGAATTAAAAGAATGAACGTACCTAATTATCAAAAAGATGCGGATACTCCGCTCGAATAGACTCTTTCATCGCCCATGTAGCCTCCTACTCTGAATGATTTCTCTACAAAACCTTAACAAATGGAATAGTCATCCTCTTCATAATCCGCTCTTGACGATCTAAAATCGTCTCGGCTTGCTCATCACAAGTAAGATCCTCCCGAATCTTATCGAACGGATATTGCACCACATGCAAATGATAACTCCTTAACACCGACACATGGAACACATTGTGCACATGAGCTAGTTGTGGAGGCAAAGCTAACCGATATGCAACTTCACCAACCCTCTCCAAAATCTCAAATGGGCCAATATAATGCGGACTAAGTTTCCCTTTCAACCCAAATCGTCGAATGCCCTTCCAAGGAGAAACTTTTAGAAACACATGTTCACCACGTTCAAATTCTAAATTCCTCATATTCTTATCAGCATAACACTTCTGCCGTTATCGAGCTGACTTCAATTTCTCCTTAGCCACCGCTACCTTCTCCGTAGTGATTTGGACTAACTCAGGCCCTTCTATGGGCCTTTCGCCAACCTCATCCCAACAAGTTGGTGCTCGACACTTCCTACCATACAATGCCTCAAACGGAGCCATCCCAATACTTGCATGCCAGCTGTTGTTGTAAGCAATCTCTACAAGGCTCAAGTAATCATCCCAATTACCCGACTACTCAAGTGCACAAGACCTCAACATGTCCTCCAACGTCTGTATAGTCCTTTCGGATTGTCCATCAGTTTGCGGATGGAAAAAAGTACTTAAGTTGAGCTAAGTGCCCCATGCTCGTTGAAACCCTTTCCAAAACCATGAAGTGAACCGTGGGTCTCGATCTGAAATAATAGATACCGAAGTACCATAAAGTCTAATAATCTCCTGCTGAAAGATTTGTGCCAATCTATCCATCGAGTAACCCTCATGGATAGCCAAAAAGTATGTCGATTTGGTCAATCGGTCCACCACTACCCAAATGGCATCATTCTTCCTAAAAGTCTTTGGCAAACCAATCATAAAATCCATCGTGATATCCTCCCACTTCCACAATGGAATGTTTAACTGTTGCAGAAAACCACTAGCTCGTTGATGTTCTATCTTCACTTGTTGATAAGTGAGGCACTTCCAAACATATTCATCCACGTCTCGTTTCATCCTATTCCACAAAAAAAAATTCTTCAAATCCCTATACATCTTTGTAGAACCTGGATGAATAGAAAATGGTGAGCTATGAGCCTCAGCCAACACAGCCTCCTGAATGATTGGATCCGATGGTACACACAACCGCTCACCTAACCAAATCACACCATGGTCATCAATACGAAACTCGGGTTGCTTGCCCTCCTCTAGATTCTGCGTCATACTCCACAATTCCCTATCTTCCTTTTGAACTTCTTTGACCCGCGAGATAAGAGAGGGCTCCACTCTCATACCTACCAAATTCCCATCTGAACCTTGCACATACAACTCTAACCCTAGCCGCTCCATATCCGAAATAAGCTGAGGTTGTTTAATAAGGGCTGCTACACTCCCAGAACTCTTTCGGCTAAGAGCATCTGCAACCACATTTGCCTTCCCTGAGTGATACTGAATCCTCGAATCATAATATTTTAGAAGCTACAACCAATACCTCTACCTCATGTTAAGCTCCTTCTGAGTGAAAATGTATTTAAGAGAATCCTTCCACAAATCGCCAATAGTACCCTGCCAAACCCAAGAAACTCCTAATCTCTGTCACTGTAGTAGGTCTAGGCCATTTAGTGATAGCCTCAACCTTTGCAGGATCCACCTTAATGCCCTCAGCAGAAACAACGTGACCCAAAAATGCAACCTGCTCCAACCAAAACTCGCATTTAGAGAATCTAACATACAATTTCGCTTTCTACAAAATCCCCAATACTGTGCAAAGATGCTCCTCATGCTCTTCCTTAGACTTGGAGTAAACTAAAATTTCATCAATAAAGACAATAACAAATTGGTTCAAGTACTTCCTGAACACCCGATTCATTAAATCCATAAACACCACTAGAGCATTAGTCAACCCGAATGGCATCACCAGAAACTCGCAATGCCCATATCGAGTGCGAAAAGCTGTCTTAGGGATATCCTCATCCCTCACCCTCAAATGATGATAACCCGATCTCAAGTCTATCTTCAAAAAATACTTCGCCCCCTAAAGTTGGTCAAACAAATCATCAATCCTCGACAATGGATACCGATTTTTGATCTTAATCTTGTTCAACTCCCTATAGTCTATACACAGCCTCATAGACCCATCCTTCTTTTTTACAAACAAGACCGGAGCACCCTACGGTGAAACACTCGGTCGAATCACACCACGATCTAACAGTTCCTGCGACTTCTCCTTTAATTCTTGTAACTCCAACGGTGCCATCCGATACGGCGCCTTAGAGATAGGCTTCGCACCAGGAACAAGCTCAATAGCAAACTCTACTTCCCGCTGTGGTGGCAACCCCGACAACTCCTCAGGAAACACATCAGAAAAGTCACGAACAATTGGAACATCCTCAACACTAGACTCACCCTTAGTGATATCTTTCATAAACACCAAATACCCCTCACAACCCTTTGCCACCAACTTTTTAGCCTTCAAAGCTAAAATTAACTTCACCACTCTACTCGGCTGTGAATCCTGAAACACGAATTCTAGAGACTTCACATCTCCAAATATAACCATCTTCTTCTGACAATCGATAGTGTCCTGATGCTTATCCAACCTGTCCATCCCAAGAATGACATCGAAATCATGCATACTCATCGAAAGAAGATTAGCCCTACGAATATTATCCCCAAAATGGATTACACACCCTCGATATAAATCAGAAATAACAACAGAAGTCCCCATCGGGTTAGCAATAGACATAATAGAATCTAAAGAATGAGATGGCACACCCAGGTACCGAACAAAAGACTGAGCAACAACGGAATGAGTAGAACCCGTATCAAACAAAATAGACGCCTTACAATTTTCAACTAAAAGAGTACCAGAAAAAGTACCTGGTGCACCTGCCACTTGGTTGTACGTCAAAGCTAAAACTCGACCACCTTGATGCTGACCTCCATTGCCACCATTATCACTACCTCTACCATTTCCACATGGCCTGGTACAGTCTCTAGCCATATAACCCATCTGTCCACACAAGAAGCATGCACCGATGAGTCTGTGGCACTACCTCCCTAGATGATTAGCCCCACAAGTAGCATAAAGAGCTATCGGAATGAGATTTGGGTTACCCCCATCAGCTGGTCCCGGATAATGACCCTGATTCTGTCCTTAATGACGATTTTGCCACTGCTGACGATTTTGACCATGCCAAGGTAGCTGAAGCTGACGATTCTGCCCTTACTGAGGCGTCTACTGATAATCCCTATTTTGATTCTGGCCACGCCACTACCCCTGCTGGCCACCATGGTTCCTGTTCCACTGATCACCCTGATTCTTCCCATGTTGTCCTGAAGTTTGGCCCTGCTGGTCATCTCTGTCCCTCTTTTGACTCCCTTCTAGTTTAGAAGATCGGAAATCTTGTTGCTCCATTTCAATATTCTTGGCTGCATTAGCCACTGCTGATATATCTACAAATTTGTTGTTAATAAGATGTTGGCGATACCTATAATGAATCTGCCACTTGAACTTCTCCGCCTGTTTCGCTGAAGTTGGTGAACCTCGTCATGAAATCCATGATGGACTCATCATCTTTCTACCGAATCGACAAATACTCTCTAGCATAGGCCTCTTTATCCGCAACTGGGAAGTACTGCTGATAAAAGACCTCACAAAACTCTGCCCAGCTAAGTGCCTCAGCATAACCATCACCCTTTGTTACTTTCGTCGCCTTCCCCCACCTCTGTGCATCCCTTTCCAGCTTGTCAGCAACAAATAATACTCTTTAATTATCTGAACACCCCAACACATCAAAAATCTTTTCTAGGTGAGCAATCCAATTCTCAGCCTCAATTGGAGTCGGAGCTGAACTAAATGACTGTGGTTTCTGCTTCTGAAACCTTTCCAACCATACATATATTGGAACCACCTGCTGATCATGACCATCTACATTCCCTTCTACTTCGTTTGTATGTGGACCATTATTTCCCGGATTCTCTTGTTCAAGAATTTCAGGCGGCGGCTGTTGCATTGCCTGTACAACCTGTGCTACCAATTGATGTAAAGCCTGGTTCACTGCCTGATTCACCAAGGTAGCCAATTGAGTTTTAATCTAATCATTATGTTACTCATTGGGTTGACCCTCACCTCTTCCCCTATTGTTGCCTCACCTCCTAACAACTTTGGCAGATCTACGAGCCATCTAACAAGGAGATCAATGAATAGATAACAAACCATATTAGAAATAGATTCAAATATAGCTGATATGATAGCTGAACAGAAAATCAATCAGAACAAAAACCTAACCCAGAATTCTACCCGTAACTCACAGGTCAAAGCTAAATAAGTTTTCTACAAGAAAGAACCTAAATAGAAATAGAAAGAGAGGTTACTCAAAACACAGCAAAACTGATGAATATATAACAAACTCTAATCCACAAAAGAATAATCTTATACTGATTAAATGTCTTAAGACAAATCAAAATAAATGTTATACTGGCTCAAACTACAATTTGAAATAACTATTATAATTCCGAACAAACTAATGTATCATAACCTAAACATAAAATATCTAAATCATTTGGATAAAAGGGAGCTCTCGTCACACTTGTCCTTGATCCCCTTGATTACCTGCCAAATGAAAAACACAGCATGAGCCAAATGCCCAGTACGAATAAAGAATACAAATAATGAACCGAAATAACTAAATCAATTAAATGAAATGAAATGAAATGAGCTGAAACGAAACAAACAAACCTAACACAACGAAATGATAGGCTAAATCAAATGGATGGGTGTTATTTCATACCGAGCTCAAAACAAAATAGAAATATACCTTGCCACACATAAAAGTCAAATAATGCCACACAGGCAAGTCACACATATTGGATCGCAAATCCAATGTATGTAAAATCAGAAGGTGTATTTAGCATAAACATCAACAATCCACAGAACAGAACAAAACAGAAGACTAGGGTTAACCCATATGCATCCCACAACAAAATACTAAATGGCCAACTCCCACCAAAGCACAAAATAAAGACACCGTAGACTTATCACACCGCCACGGAAGGTGTCATGTCTCGGTGCCAAGAGGACATGCATGTGGTACCCCCACAGGCGGTTATAGCTCAGGTATACCCTACGGTATATGCTAACAAAAATACAATGTCACAACAAATGCGACATAATATCAACACAAAGGGGTTCTAACGTGTACATATTAAATCGAACGAATCATCAACACAAGTCTCCAAAAATATACTAATATGTACATCACTACAAAATTGAAATAAATATTAAACAATGATAAACGAGATCAAAGAGTACAAGTTATAATATTCTAAAGATCAAAATAAACTATCATATAAACTTCACTAAGATCAAGGTATCGAGACAATATCTGAAATCAAAACAAGAAGCAAAGCGAATAAACTAAAATTAAAGAGTATCGTTGAATGAGTACGAAATCCATACCTGAATTAAGTAATTTAATAGCCAAAATATGTTCCAAAAACTCGTTTAGGCTCTCTCCGTTCAATCTAAATAATTTAATAAGATTTTATTACAATCCAATCATTAATAAAATAATACTATTAAATTTATTACCAAGTAAATTTTATAATATTATCAACAAGATTAATTAGTTTAAACTAATATACATAACTTTCAATTCAATTCGCTAATTCAGTTTGTAAGCTTCATAGTCAATTATTTATTAAAATATATATATATAACTCGTAATCAATGTTTGTAATCAAACTTAATGACTATATATATAATAACATGATATATACCATGTATTGTAAAAAGGTATAACATAATGCATATAATATATATATATATAAACTACTTACGGAAATCATATATATACTTACAGAATGCATATAGTATATATGTATATAAATACATATCAGAAATCCAAGTAAAACATGGTGCACAATTTACAGATTCAGTCAAACTTGTGCCACTTCACTGAATTAATTACTAGCGAATTATAATCTCATGATACAATTATAAATACCTTAAAAGAATTCACTCTCTCTTCCTCCTGCAAATAATCTTTCGAGTATTCAATTGCTCTTTACAGCCGCTGTTTTGTGTTTTCCTTTTACTAGAAGAATAAAATAGCGTATAATGTTTAGGGTTCAAGTTTATGTTACTCATTTATGTATTTATTTATATTATTAATTTACCAATTTTAATAGGATTTTAATATTATCCAAATATAAATTAAACCCAATTATTCTGAAGGCCCGATTTTATCAACTTAATTTATTCATCATTTATTAATACATTAACCCACATAAATTAAATGACTATTTGACCCAAAGAAAATACAAAGTCCAATTAAACTATTTTAAATATATATATATATATATAATTTTAAATGTTATTTTTTTGCTAGGTATTACAGCTACCTCTTGTCTTATCTCCATTTTCACCTTTATTTTCCTTCTGCTCTTGATTGTATGTCAGCGTATTACCTTCCCCGTCTATGACCATCGTTCTTTCCAGCCCTGTTGTGAACGAATTCGGTTGAAACATCGAGATTTAACTATATAGCCAATAATTCAGTTGATTTATCAGTGCTCCCACCAGTAAATTCACCAATTGCAGTACTGGATTTGTGTCAGCTTCATTATTGTATGTATATTCCTCGGGGGTCTGTTGATGCTATTGTCTTCTTCTAGGCGGCATCTTACTATTTTAAATTTTCACTATTAGATCATCATTCATTCAGGTATTAAAACATTTAAGCTTATCTCAACCACTTTTAGATAACACATAATATATCTTAATAAACAATGGAATTGTTATTCATTTATTACTCTAAAACATAACAAAAATAGCTTCACTGCTATTTATATCATTTATCCTGCAATAATAAAATTCCAGAATTACTTCATCATATCCCACTATTTATTTCTAAAGTCAGGATTTACATCCTATTAATTTTCATCATAATTTATATATCATCTTATTGTATTTCTTGCAATCTACAAGAACATTCCACGTTGTATAGCTTCATTTTGCTCTTGTTCCACGATACGAATCATCAAGGAAGTTGAAGACTAAATTCTAAGTTCCATCATTCGCTTGGCACTCTTTGACTTGTCTTTAAAACGATCTATGCGATTAGAAGCCTTCATCCACGCGTCCTCAGCTTTTGCCCGCTTTGCTGACTCCTTTCCCGAGTCATTCCTGTGCAATCTCGTTAATAACTATCCTCTTTAATATTCTAACTGAGATAATCTCTACTCTACATCTGCAAGTCATGTGGTAAAGTCTTGAGTTGCGACATCTTTTTGCGCTAGCGTGGCTTGGCGCTCTATGGCTTTCCTAACTCCTCTTACTCATACTTCATCTTTACCTTCTAAAATTCATCTTCACGATTAAACTCAAGCTCATACCCAAGTTCTACAACAGAAATCAATGGGTATGGCTTTCCCAATGCCAACCATACTCAGACTGAATCCCTATCTTCCTTCATCAATCTTTCTAACAACAAAATTTTAATAACTCCCACAACTCGATATGTATAATACTTGCTACTCCTAAGTACTTGAGAGCACATAAGTCATTAACATATAAGCACATAAAGTCTTTTATCATTTTATCTTCAATGAATTTCCTTAATTCATTCCTTAGAACTCGATGAGAGTTTATCACCTCTATGTTTTTGATCTCCTCGAAGGTTATAGCCCAAGGTTTCCCCACCTAAGGTTCATAACCTAAAGCTTTGATACCAACTTGTGACACCCCCAAATCCGGGCACTTCAATCCTACAAATTTGGTGTTCATTGTCCAATTAAATCATAACTAACTACCCATAAACAAAGGATATAATTAAACTCAAAAGTTTAAACAATAAATCTCCTATTAAAGGGTCACATAATCTCAAATAAATCCCGGCTCATCTAACCTTTATTATTACAATCATCAGCAGAATATTAAAACCTAATCAAAATCAAATCTATTACATTAGCTTCATAAATGAATGGTAAATTAAACGTCTTCTAATCAAACACTTTGCCCTTGCCCTTGCCCTTGCCCTTGCCCTTGCCCTTGCCCTTGCTTGTAGAAAGCTCTTCAAATTTCTTAACTTCATCTGCATTGTTTTGTCCAAGAGTGAGAAAACAATTGCCCAAAAGAAAGATAGTATACAATAACATTCCATGAATGACAATTATCTAAGCTTTCAATGGTAAAGTAATCTTACCAGAACAATAAACTTTAATTCAAAAGCTATGAGTTCAAAGGAATAATGAACGTTTAAGTTAACAACAGATATCAACATCAAAATAATACACTAAGGGTCATAAGACCACGAACTATGCTCTAAGTTGTCAAATATTTCTACTTTAACCTTTAACAGTCTAAAAGACCATAATCATCATCTATGTCCTAGGTTAACAGGTATTTTTACTGTAAACTTTAACAGTTTAAACGACTATGTGGACCATTATCTCGTACTCCAGGTGATCAGTCCTTTGTACTATGTATTGCGCAAACATTTTAACATAATTGTGTAGCTCTAAAATAATCCCCTGATATAGTGTTGTTCATCTTAACTTAGATTATCAGGTTTTGTACCAAATAAAGTTTGGTTTGGAATTAACTTCAAAGGAATTCTAAATCTTTAGACCGCTCCTCAACCAAGTACTGACTGAATCAAGTAGGGATCAATAACTATTCAAGAGTTTGATTGCAAATGAATTATGTCAATTTATCAATAAGAGATAGGTTATCAATGGTTTATCAGCTGAACAAATATTAGTCATCGATTATACATTCTTAAAACTATACAGATTCATAAGCAAACTAAAGGAAGTTTAGTTTGAATTGACTTTAGGGGTAATTTAGGGTTTAGAACATTCATCAACCAAGGATTAGTTGAATCAATAAAGATTCGCTAGTCAACTAAGAGTTCGGTACAACAATGTAAGATAATGTAATGACATTGGTGATCAGATATTGAACAACGATTAATTTTAGCTGAACAAATGTTTTTCAACAAGATCAATCTTTCCAATAATAGTACACACTTTGAATAAACAAAACAACCTCGCTTGAAATGAAGGAGTAAAGATTAATTAACTAGCTCAAGGAAAAGCGTAGTTTAGAAATTTACTCAACAATAATTCAGAGTTAAAGAATACGCATAACAATAACAAGTTAGGAACAGGAACTTGCATAATGAAATATTAAAGTTAGAGAACTTGCTCAATTGAATAATAACTTCAAGAACTTGCATAACGTAAAAGTAAGGTTAGAAAACTTGTGTAACAATAATAGCTTAACTGCTCAATAAGAGATTAGAGATAGAGAACTTGCATAAGTATAACATGACAGTGAAAAGTAAACCTTGCTGAATAATAAAGTAACAAAGGTTACGGAACTTTCCTCTTGTGTAAGCCATACAATTACAACTCACATACTCCAATATCCTAAACATACTATTAGGATTATCACATCAATTAGCTACATACACATTATCCTCATAGATTAAATTCTCATCTTAGTTAAGTTATAACCTTTAGCTTAAGGTTTAACCATATTAATCAACCACGTAACACGAATCTGAAAACTCACTAACATATAGCATAAGACTTTTAGCATCTAAATCACATTCTCAACTCTTACAACGTTGAGTTTCAATCTATTATAACTTACTAATCAATACTATATTTCTTCTTAGTTAAACTCGAAGTTCATTCAAGTGTTTATGTCTTCCTAGGACTCCTTATTGGTTTTATATTAATCACATTCCATATCTTACAATGTTCATTTCATTTTAATTAAAAAACTTTTTAAGTTCATTAACACTTGTCACGACATTTCGACGTTCATTCGTCGCACACCTGATTTGTCTCACTTGCGTACGCTTAGTATGCTTATATAAATTAGCTAATACATCATGTATTAATGTTAAGCATCATTATATTTACTAATACTTATTTTTTATAACTTAGAATAACATCTTTTATCGTCAGAAGCACTACACTAGCATATATGCATGCCCGACGCCCTCCAATTGCCTCTGAATACACATCAGTCCTAAAGATTATCATTTTTACCCCTGTTCCCGACCTCAAATCAAAAATCTATAAGGATGAAATTTTTATTTATACTCGTTATCTTTCCGAATCATCCTTAATCGCCTCAATCGGAGTTCGTATGAAAAAGTTATGGCCGTTTCACCAAATGATGTCAAAACAATCACACCTGGCACTACATGAGCGCAGCTGCACCCAAATAAGCCTTGCGACCAGTGCAACTACATCCTATAGCCCATCTGCACCCCAAGAGACTTAGGGCACAGCGCAGCTGCGCATAATAGCAGAACCAGAATTACTAACTTACTATTTTTGCGATTTTTGACGCTTTTTCTCCTACTAATCTTCATAACTTAAGCTATACACGTCCAAATTTTTCAATTCTATGGATTCTTAGTTCACAGAACTACAATATACCAAAGAATCAACATTTTAAAAAAATATTAACTAACCCAAATCTTGACCTAAAACTCATGTTTATACTAAATTTTTATATTTTAACATGTTTAGCGAATTTATTCACTACGAATTCATTTCTTAACCAAATTGATTCATTCAACTTACATTATATTCGTTTTTGAATGTATTAAAACAAATGATCATCAATTTATAGTTTACTACATGAATTAAACATCAATTTTTGACTCAAAGTAAACCATTTTACACATATTCAACCAAAACCAATTCCTTCTTCTCAATCATGACTACTCATGAATTTGATACACAAAAATCATTTATAAACTACATATAACAAAATATAATCATCAACTAACATATATAGACCATATCTCATCAAATTATACAACAAAAATCAAAGTTTCTCTGAAAAAAACTCAAGAACATATAAACTAAGAATATAACCCAAATATTCATTAAAAACATGTTTCATATGAATTTGATTTCTAAAAATCATTTCTAGATGACAATTATCAGATTATAAATATCTAACAACATATATATAACATCTATTTAGCAACTCATCCAACTAAATTTCCAATTTTAAAGGATAACTCAAGAACACCCAAACTAAGAAAAAAACTAGGTTATTTACCTCTTGATTCTTGTTTAGTCTTGTTAGAAGATGATTCACTTCTTCTTCTCCTTCTTGGCTCTCCAATTTGGCTTACAAATTCACAAAACTCTCTTTTCTCTCTTCCTTTGTATATTCTCTACTCTCTTTAGACTTAGGCTTAACCAAGTGATAACACGTAAAGAAAAAAAATTGATACACAACTTAAATTTTCAGGTAAAAAACCCAATGGGTTCAGCTGTTACAAACACCAAGAGACACAAGACCATGTTTGACTAGTCACAAATATCCCATTTTAATTTATTTTAATAATTTATTTATCCTATAGTTTATTTATCACACCTTTAAACAATTAAATTAATATAACCCTTAAATCAAATTAATCATTTACCATGTAATATAATTTTATTTAAAAAATTAATAAATCTATAATTTAATTATTAAATTAGAACGACATTATAATTATTTAATAATTCATTTAATTTAATCATTGCATTAAATTAAATCTTCAAACTATAAAATCACTAAACATAAATTTAATTAACATATCTCCTAATTAAATTATTACATAATATCTTCATCGACTATTTATTTATCTCAATAAATAAATCAACTCAAATATTTATTTGATTTAATAAGTATTTAAAATTAATATAATTAATTAGAAAATTCTCTTTCGTTACATCCTTCCCTCCTTAAAAGGATTTTGTCCCCAGAATCACAACTCAATAAATTCATTCGTTACATTCTTCCCTCCTTACAAGGATTCTTTCCCCAGGATCAAAGACATAGATTACACAGATAACTCAGGATAACTTTTCATCATCTTATTTTTGAGTTCCCTCGTAGCTTCTTCAGCATTGTGGTCCTTCCACTTTACCTTATAAAAGGCATCACTTTATTCTTGAGAACTTGTTCTTTTCTGTTAACTTATCTAAATAGAAATTTCCTCGTAGGATACACATTTATCAAATTATAATGGTTCGTACTTGATCACATGATTGCAGTCGGGCTTGTTCGATCATATCACCGAAACATAAAAAATATTGTGAATGCGCTCTAACTGTAGGGGTAAAGCTACCTCAAAACCATCTTTTCAACTTCATCAATGATCCTTATACTATAACCTTTTTATACCCAATATAGTTCATCAAACGTCAACATTATGGAAATTCAGGAACTTGCCATAATCATATGAGTTTAGGAACTTATTCTAGTCAGACCACGGGCATCCATTCACTGAGGGGTTCAAAATATACCATATGATTATGAGTCATGAACTTACCATATAATTTAATTTTAAAAACCGAACCTAATCTTAATATCATCAAACCTAATCTTAAAAGCCTCTAATTATCAAATATATACATGAGAAAAGAATCACCTTTCCACTACATATACATTAATAGCGCGACACCGATATTCCAATGATTATCAATCTGATAAACCAAGAACATGCACAAAACCTCTGCCCATACAAAGGTTTGTACGACTTAGTTACCATAAGAGTCCTCAATTAAAATCCCACATAACATTACCTTACTCTTAACTTATTCTTCACTTGCCCTTAACTTGCTCAATACGAATTCCTCGTATCATATTATCTATAACTCCTCGTGCGCTTAACATACCTTCCGATGTCTAGATTTCCTTTTAGTTTTCCAATCGATTCTGATTCCAATTCCAACTATCATTTTATTGCGTACTAAAACGATTTCATCCAACCAAATGCTCTGTAGGGTATTTGTAATTTACTTCTTAGTGATGTGTTGTCCTCCCTCTGTTCTTAAAAGATTATCATTTTAGAAGAAAAAATGTGTTCCAAAATATTTGTTGTTTACAACTTTCTAGGAGAATAAATTATTTACTTTCCTATATTACCCCTACCTTCTCTCATTCTCCCAAGAAATTCTCTTCCTTGTATTAATAGTTTTCAACTTTCCATAAAGGGGTAGTGATGGAATTGTAGACACTCAAAATTTTGTATTTCTGTTACTAACCTGGTAACAGGGAAAAATCGTCTTCCAGAGATAACCCTGGGAGATAAATCAACTCAATTCCGGAGACAACCCCGGAATCCTCAATTTTCCATCTCGGAGACAACCCTGAGGAATACAGTTCCAATTCTGGAAATCCCACCGGAGAAGCCTTTTTAATCTCGGAGATAACCCCGAGATATTCAATCTCGAAAACAACACCAAGAGTCTCAGTCTCAATCTAGGAGATAACCCCGAGAAGTGCAGTTACAGATCCAAAGATAACCCCGAAGATGCTCATTTCAACCTTTACAGTCAGCTTCAACCTCGGAGATAACCCCGAGGCACTCAGTCCCAAACCAAGAGATAACCCCGGGAGGTCAGGAACACCTCAGGGATAACCCTGAGCAACGACTGCTTTATCAGCCCAAACCGGAGATAACCTCGATAAGGAGAAAAATTGTCATTTTGCCACCTCGGTCCCACATGCACGCCATCTTAACACATTTCAACATACATTCTACACAGCAATGTCTTACGAGAAATAAAAAGCTGCAATCCCGAGTGACTACTACACAAGACAGCACAGCGGATGGAATTTGAAGCTTGAAGACCAAGGGCATGGTTCCATATTCCTGACTTCGCACAACCTCTAACCCCATGTCATTGTGTAGCTCTCGACAACAGCACTCCTAAGAAGGTCATATACACCTCAATCGGATGCCCAGATTAAAGTTTTGAAAGTTCGAGCGGATATCACATTGTATGCACGTACTTCGAGACGATAGGACCTGTGGAACCCGGGGCACCCCGGGCAGCCGCAGGTGCACCTGCGGCTCCCCCCCTCTATAAATAGAAGGCTTTGGGTGGCCATTTTTTAAGAGAAAACGGCGAGGAAGCCCTGTCCAGTTTGCTCTGTACACACTATAAACTGAGTGCTTTCTGATTTTAAATACTTGTGAGCTCATATATTGCTATATTTTTACCGGTGGGAACTGAGTGTTCATCCATTTAAAGCTATAGAAGTCTTCTTTGGAAGTCTACTGTAAGCCTTCTTACACTTTTCAAAGCCTTTTCTCCATATTTTGCACACACTGTTCTTCACGTTGAGAGTCGTGTTGTGTGTGTATGCGCGGATTTCGATCCATGGCTTTTTATTTCATTTTTGTATATATATATATATATATATATATATATATATATATATATATATATATATATACTAACATTATCGAGTTATGCCTCGATTGAGCCTGGACTCACGTCCGGAGCGTTTATTGCTTTTATATATATAGTTATATATAAACTGTAGTAAAAACTCTGTTCGATGAGCCTGGATCTATATCCAGAGTATTTATTGCTTTTATATATATATATATATATATATACATATATATAAACTGTTGTCGGACTCTGTTCGATGAGCCTGGATTTTATATTCGGAGCGTTTACTGCTTATATATATAAATAAATACTTATATATATATATATATATATATATATATATATATATATATATATATATTTTGTCCCGTCTTGAGTTTACATTGTGGCGGTTGATCGTATTTACGGCTTTATTTGCATTTTCGATCCCCCATGGAGGTGCTTCGTGATGGTTGATCTTGTCTCTCTATATATATATTTACCGCTTTTATATATTTACATTTCCAGTCCCCCATGAAGTTCGCTTCGTGGTAGTTCACAGTCTGTATATATATATTTACAGATTTTATATACATAATTGCTTACAACTTTCATAAAAACTGCTACATCATGTGAGCGTAGGAATCATGTGATCACAGATTCAGTCTCCTGAATCTAAATTCGGTTCCCGTGATGGACATTTTAGGCTGTAAACAGTTTGTACATTATTCACGATATCTGGTTTTCCTTAGATGACTCTCATGCTTACAAGGAGTTCGGCATCGCTATATATTTTATTTTCTCGAAGATGCCTCACATCTCGAAAATAAAATCAATTAAGCTGAACACTTAATAAAATAGAAATATTAAAGGTCTCAAATACAATTGAGCATAAGGGTTTGAAAAAACCTCTTTTACAAAACATCACTGCTATATATTGTCAAATCTGAATTTTTATATAAAATTCAAACCCTTTGTATATAGGTGCGAACGAGGCATAGCACTACTTCTAAATAATTGCACATTGACCCACACACACACACATATTCATATAATAGTTTAATTAAAAAGCAGTGGTCACTGTGGCAACATGAATGCCGGGGGGTGCCTAACACCTTCCTTCCGCATAAGCAAGTCCCCGATGTGACGCTTCCAAAATAGGTATACATCACCCATCTTGGGTCATCAAATACATGGTACTGAATACAAATACAAACTTAAGTATACAACATGAACTGAGATTTTTTACACGAATATTATCTCATAGACAATATCCAAACTCAAATTCAATCCTCAATACATTTATTATCGCACTAAATAATGAGGACTACTAAAACAACCATCTTGGATCGTCACTCCATTCCCCGACTAGTCCCGACTACGTTCTCATTTCCTGAAGAGAACAATGAAAGCAAAAGGGTGAGCTTAACTAGCCCAATAAGAAATATTATGATTAAGATAATGCATAATAAATTATCATTAGCCTTCAACAGTGTTAAATTGATAAAATACAATAAACATCAAGTTTAACTGCATCGGAACAAGCAATCTATTAAAAGAGTCAAGTAGAGCATGATATCTACTATCTTTTATGATTTAGAAGTTTATCATCAATTTTATCGCTGAGAAAAATTCAAGAATAGTATTGTACCAAAAATGATTTGGACCGAAAAGAAATCATTTTTGTCATAAATAATACCCCAGGTGAATAGTACCTGAGTGAATAGTATCCCAGGAATAGTAATTTATGAATAGTACTTCGGGAATAATACTCTATGAATAGTACCCTGTGAATAGTACTTTATGAATAGTATCCTGTGAATAGTACTCCATGAATAGTACTTTGTGAATAGTATTTTATGAACAGTACTCCGTCATGAAAAACTTAAAATTTAACAAGAATGTTCAGAAATATATTCTTGTGAAACGATACTAGATGAAGCACAAATTTCAAGGATATTCTACTAATTTCACGGAGTATAGAAGCAATACTTTAACTAAATGAGTGTAGAATTAGGAATACGAAATAAACTAATATTACTCACATATTACAAAGTATGGAATAAAATATTATTTTTTATGAATACTGAAAAAATAAATATCATTTACCTTAGAAGAAGACTGGATACTGAAATAGTGAAGTAGTAGAGTACTCTTCTTCTTTCCCTCTATAGCTTCTCTCTTTATAATTGTTCTTGTGAGTCTTAGTGAATTGGTGAGAATGAAAGAAGAATGAGCTTCTATTTATAGGAAAATATAGTTTCGATAATTGCACGTTTTGGGGCTCAAATTATTACAGTATAGTACCTTCATCTTTTCTTTTATTTTTAATTTAGTCTTACAAGTATTATCAAACTTGCACTACCTCCTCTAATAGTACATCATGTGAATCAATAGTTCCATTTATGTGAACAAATAGTTATATGCATGTGAACTAATAGCAATTAATTGCTCATTTATCTGATTAATTACCCGATTGGTCAATTTAACCTCCAGAAATCAATTATTACCGAAATAATTATCGATTTCCACCAACACTAATAATCCCAACACAATAGAAATATCAAATTCATCTTTAATCAACACGAACTTATTCATCATTAATATTATAACTCATAATATTTAACAACCAGGTCATTCCCAGGAAAGAGGGGACTTTCTGAGAAGGATTTCTCCCTATTGGCGCGCAATTAGGTGACCAAACCCCTTTCCTCGACAGAACTTTCTAGACATCATCAATATTGCAAATAATAATATGAATAATTTTGTCATCTCAATTATTAATTTAGAAAATATAAAATATTAGGCAGACGATACTGTGACAATAATTGAATCAATAATATGAGAGATATTATGCAGCAATTACTGTAGCAATAATTGAGTATAACTGAGTGACTTCTCACGTAAACATCAATAATCAATATCATGTGTTACTATGTAACCACGCGTATTACTGTACTTTTACCACCGGGTATTTAAATAGTTTAACGGTAAAACTTTTGTCGTTATTTTTATAAAAAGACATTCCTGTCGTTTTCTAATTTTGACAATACTTCTGTTATGGGGTCCACCAATGATTTTGCCATCGTACGAATATTCCTTGTTAAAACGAATATTCCCCGACCAATCGAATATTTTATAGCAACTTGTTTACTTTGTAAAATTTGTAAATATTACCGACACTTATAACATTATATCAAATCCATACCATAATATTCAAAAATATATTTCGAGAAAAAAAATAATCTTTATTCATAAAAGTTGGGGTCTTACAACCTCCCCTTCTTATGAAATTTTGTCCTCGAAATTAGGGTACGTACCTAGTATGTCAAAGAGGTGAGAATACCTTGACTTCATTTCAGATTCTAACTCCCAGGTTATTTTCTCAATATCGTGGTTTCTCCACAAAAATTTGACTTAAGGTATAACCTTGGAGCGTAGAATATGATCATTCTTATCCAAGATTTTAACATTATATCTTCATACGTTAAATCTTCCGCTATCTCGTTCGGTTCTAATTCAATAATGTGGTTCAGGTCTTTTACATATTTACGTAACATAGATATGTGAAAAATGTAATGAACAAGAGACATATTTGGCGGTAAGGCGAGTCTATAGGCCACAGTTCATACTCGATCGATGATTTTAAATGGGCTAATGAATCGAGGATTGATCTTTCCTCTCTTTCCAAATCTTGTAACTCCTTTCCATGGAACAACACGTAACAACACATGCTCTCCAACATTGAATTCTACGTCCTTTCGATAAAGATCAGCATAACTCTTTTATCGATCTTGTGAGGTTTTTATACGTTGTTAGTTCATTTGAATCTTTTCCATTGTCATGCGTACCAATTTTGGTCCCAACAATGTTGCTTCACCCACCTCATCCCAGCATACTGAAGAACGATACTTACGTCCATACAACGCCTCAAATGGAGCTATGCCAATACTTACTTGATAACTGTTGTTGTAGGAGAATTCTACCAATGACAAAAACTTGTCCCAACTTCCTTTGAAGTCAAGGACATAGAGTCTTAATAGATCTTCAAGAGTTTAAATAGTCCTCTCTGACTGCCTGTCCGTTTGAAGATGATATGCCGAACTAAATCGTAAATACGTTCTCATAGCTTTTTGCAAACTAACCCAAAATCATAAAGTGGATCTTGGGTCTCGATCAGAAACTATGGATACTTGCATACCATGCAGTCTTACAATCTCATTTATGTAAATACGAGCAAGATATTCAAGTGAATAAGTTTCTCGTATAGGTAAGAAATGATCAGACTTGGTCAATCTATCAACAATGACCCAAATCGCATCTATGCCTTAAGAAACCTTAGGAAGACCAGTAACGAAGTCAATGGTAATGTGCTCCCACTTCCATTCTAAAATTTCAAGTGGTTGCAATGGACCTTTTGGCACTTGATGCTCCGCTTTGACTCGTTGACACGTTAAACACCTTGAGATAAACTCAGCGATCTCTCTTTTTATATTATTCCACCAAAATGTATGTCGAAGATCACGATACATTTTGGTACTCCCAAGATGGATTGTAAACGGTTTGTTGTGCGCTTCCATCATGATCTTATACTTTAAATCAGGGTCGTTAGGAACATAAAATCTGGAGTTGACTCGAAGTATTCCTTCTTCATCGATTCTTACTTCTGGGATAGTACATTCTTGTACTTTCTTCCTCATACGCATCAGCTCCGGGTCTGTAGCTTGAGCTGCTTTAACTTTATCGATTAAAGTCTGTTCTACTCGTATATTTTCCATCATCACGTGGATCCTTGGAGTCTTTAACTCTATCTCCATAATTTGTAAGTCATACCAAATGGGCCTTTGCGTTGACAATATCGCACTCATACCCGCATATGATCTTCTACTCAATGCGTCAGCTACTACGTTTGCTTTTCTAGGATGGTATTGAATGGTATAATCATAATCTTTCAACAGCTCAAGCCAACATCATTGTCGCATGTTGAGTTCCTTTTGGGTGAAGAAATATTTGAGGCTTTTATGATCCGTATAGATCTCCATTTTTTCCCCATACAGGTAATGCCTCCAGATTTTAACTGTGGAAACGACAGCTGCCAACTCTAGATCATGAGTAGGATAATTTCTCTCGTATTCTTTAAGTTGTCGTGAGGCATAGGCTATGACTTTCCCATGTTGAGTGAGAACACATCCTAACCCTCTACCTGAAGCATCGTTGTGGATGATAAATCCCTCCAAACCAGATGACATTATCATAACAGGTGCTGAAATGAGCCTTCTCTTTAGTTCTTGAAAACTCTTCTCACATTCCTCGCTCCAACCGAATTTTGTATCTTTTTGAGTTAGCTGATTTAATGGAGTAGCAATTCAAGAAAATCCTTCAATGAATCTCCGATAATAACCAGCTAAGCCCAAAAAGCTAAGTACTTCTGTCACTGACTTAGGTTGCTCCTAGCTTTGAATTGCTTCAATTTTTGCCAGGTCAACAGATATTCTATGATTTGATATCACTTGCCCAAGGAATGCTACTTCCTTAAGCCAGAACTTGCATTTCTTCAACTTGGCATATAACTTGTTTTCACAAAGCTTTTGAAGTATCAGCCTCAAGTGTTGCTCATGATCTTCACAACTTTTGGAGTATATGAGGATGTCATCAATAAAGACGACCATAAAATGATCCAAATATTCCTTGAATGCTCGGTTCATCATATCCATGAAGGCAGTAGGAGCATTAGTCAATCTAAAAGACATGACTAGGAATTCGTAATTCCCGTACCAAGTTCTGAAAGCAATCTTTGGAATGTCATCGGTTTTAATCATTAACGGATGATATCCTGAACGAAGATCGATCTTTGAAAATAATTTGGCGCCTTGCAACTAGTCAAAAAGGTCATCAATGCGAGGCAACGGGTACCTATTTTTTATGGTGACATGATTCAACTCCCGATAATCAATATAAAGTCGCATACTTCCATCTTTCTTCTTCACAAATAGAACAAGAACACCCCAAGGAGACATACTACGATGAATAAAAAAATGTCTGACAATTCTTGTAGTTAGGTTTTTAACTCCTAAAGTTCAATAGGAGCCATTCGATATGGGGTTTTGGAAATGGGTTTTGTACAGGGTTCAAGGTCAATACTAAACTTGATTTCATGCTCCGGGGGTAGGCCAGGAAGTTTTTTGAAGAATACGTCAGGAAATTTATTAACAATAGAAATATCATTCAAATTTGACATATTTTTGTTTAAATCCATGACATGGGCTAAGAAATCTTAACATCCATTTTTTAATAAACAAATAGCTTTATGGCTTGATATGACATTAATTGACTTTAGTGGTTTAGTTGCTTGAATTCACATAATAGGTTGGTTAGGAATATGAAAACTAACAACCTTACGAAAATAATCAAATTTACGAAAATAATCACATCAAATGCAAGTATTTTCAAAGAGATGAGATCAACAAGTAACGTGCGGTTATCGATTTGAATCAAACAAGACTTATAAACAGTGGATGTAATAAAGGTTTCTCCCAACGGAGTTTCAACAGATAAGTCAAAGTCTAAATTTTTTGGAGTTAAATTTAAACGTTGAGCGCAAGTAGGAGAAATAAAAGAATGGGTAGAACCGGTATCAAATAAGGTATAGACTTCGTTAGAGTTTATGATTAGCTTACCCGTGATGACTTCGTTCAGGTTCTTTTCTTTTTGGGAGATCACGACAAATGCTCTCCCTTAAACTACCGGCTTTGACTTCTCTGGGATGACATTTGGTTTCACCATCCTAACTGGACTTGGCTTCACTGCACGACAAAATCGAGTTAGGTGACCTTCTTTTTCGTAATTGTAACACGCTTTAGACTGCATCGTGCAGTTTGGACTGATGTGTCCCTCCCTTCCGCATTTGAAACATACGATCGGTGGTCGTTCTCCTTCTTTATCAATGGATGCTGGTACTGATGTCTTTCCATCATTGTTGAATCCCCTCTTCTTGAAATTTCCACTCATATTGTCTTGGCCATGATTACCACCGAAGTGGTTACCATTTCTGGCATGTTGATTTCCTCCATGTTTGTTGTCACTACTTTGATGACTGCTACCGCTGGTATTATCGACTTGTCGGCTGCTATCTCTTAGTTGGGTTGACTCATTATCGCGCTCCAATAACTGAGCCCTATTTACAACATCTGAATACAAGCAAAGTTTGTGAGAAATGAGGTATTTACGTATCTCGGGTTTCAAACCTCTTAGAAACATCCGCGTCATTCTCTCCTTATTATTAACTAAGTGGGACACAAACCGAGACAACTCAGCAAACTTAGCTTCGTACTGCGACACGATCACATTATTTTGCTTTAGCTTGATGAACTCTACCTCCTTCATGTGACGAATACTTTCAGGAAAGTACTTGTCGTTGAACAGTTCTTGGAACTTCTCCCAAGACATCTTCAGTGCGGTAGGTTGAGTACGCTCTACAGATTTCCACCAGTAATCTGCCTCTTCTCTCAACATGAAGGTGGCAAAGGGAACCTTTTGCTCCTCGGAGCATCCCAAGACATCGAATATCTTGGTGATCTACTTTATCCACGTCTCCACCTTAAGTGGTTCTGGCTTTTCCCAAAACTCTGATGGTCCCAGCTCCTTGAATTACTTAGCGGTGACCATCTGTGAGTTGCCAGTGTTTCCACCTGTATTTTGAACAGGAGCCGCCCTCGCCTGATGTTGCATTAATTGCATAAAGCCTCTGAACATCTCATCGTTCATCATTTGATCGGTGTTGTTGTTTACCTGAGGATTATTATCTTCCTGTTGCACATTATCCTTGGTATTGATCGTTGGTGACTCAACGGTCTCATGTGCTTCATTGATGATCTCAACATTTTCAGAAGCCATTTTTAAACACTGCCATAAAATAAGGGTTAATTGACATGCCACATATTATCCCTATATTCTGACCGACCAATTAAATAACAAATAAACTTAGGTAGGTCATACTAGCGAAGGAATTACCCGTCTCTCCCCTTCTAGTTCTAGTCTCACATCTTAGCCAGGGATCGTATCCCTAAGCTTTGATACCAACTGTGACGCCCCCAAAATAGGTATACATCACCCATTTTGGGTCGCCAAATACATGGTACTGAATACAAATACAAACTTAAATATACAACATGAGCTGAGAGTTTTTATACGAATATTGTCTCATAGACAATATCCAAACTCAAATTCAATTCTCATTACATTTATTATCACACTAAATAATGAGAACTGCTAAAACAACCATCTCGGACCATCATTCCATTCCCCTACTAGTCCCGGCTACGTTCTCATTTCTTGAAGAGAATAATGAAAGCAAAATGGTGAGCTCAACTAGCCCAATAAGAAATATTATGATTAAGATAACGCAGAATAAATTATCGTTAGCCTTATCAGTATTAAACTGATAAAATACAATAAACATCAAGTTTAACTACAGCGGAACAAGCAATCCATTAGAAGAGTCAAGTAGAGCATGATATCTACTATCTTCTATGATTTAGAAGTTTATCATCAATTTTATCGCTAAGACTCAGCTTAATAAATAATCCACATCATCGAATCATCTATGCACTACAACCAATGATATTCATTAGTATCACGACCACGAATTATCCATGCACTACGGGCCAAGGATATTCGTGTTTTCACCAATGGTCATGATCATGTCAACCATTGTCCATCAATATACTACGGGCCAATGAAGACTTTTGCCACATCATTTGTAACATTACGGTTATGATTATACCGAGTAATCTCTGGTCATAATCATACCAATCAATAGTCCATCTATGCACGTAAGCCACAGAGGACTTTCATCACAATATAAGCATGAGGATGATGACAATGATATAAAAATTCAATTAAAAGAAAGCAAATGATAAATTTTTAAAGACTTATAATTTAATTTATCCAGAATTCAATAATGTCCAAATTGTCAACATGATACTGATTTGTAGAGAAAAATTTAAGAATAATATTGTACCAAAAATGATTTAGACAGAAAAGAAATTAATTTTTATCATGAATAGTACCCCGGGTAAATAGTACCCGAGTGAATAGTACTCCATAAATAGTACTTCGTGAATAGTACTCTGTAAATATTACTTCGTGAATAGTACTTTATGAATAGTATCCCGTAAATATTACTTTGTGAATAGTATCCTATGAATAGTATTTTGTGAATAGTATTTTGTGAACAGTACTTCGGCATGAAAAGCTTAAAATTTAATAAGAATGTTCAAAAAAATATCCTTGTGAAATAATACTTGCAAATTTCAAGTATAGAAGCAATACTTTAACAAAATGAGTGTAGAATTCGGAATACGAAACAAAATAATATTACTCACATACTACAGAGTATGGAATAAAATATTATTTCTTACGAATACCGAAAAAATAAATATCCCTTACCTTAGAAGAAGACTGGATACTAGAATAGTGAATTAGCAGACTACTCTTCTTCTTTCTCTCTATAGCTTATCGCTTTATGATTGCTCTTGCGAGTCTTAGTGAATTGCTGAAAATGAAAGAAGAATGAGCTTCTATTTATAGGAAAATATAGTTTCAATAATTGCACATTTTGGGACGCGAATTATTACAGTATAGTACCTTCATCTTTTCCTCCATTTTTATTTTAGTCCTACAAGTATTATCAAACTTGCACCACCTCCCCTAATAGTACATCATGTGAATCAATAGTTCCATTTATATGAACACATAGTTATATGCATGTGAGCTAATAACAATTAATTGCTCATTTATCCGATTAATTACCCGATTGGTCGATTTAACCTCCAGAAATCAATTATCATCGAAATAAGTGTCGATTTTCACCAACACTAATAATCCCAACACAATAGAAATATCAAATTCATCTTTAATCAACATGAACTTATTCATCATTAATATTATAACTCACAATATTTAACAACCAGATCATTCCTAGGAAAGAGGGGACTTTCCGATAAGGATGTCTCCCTATCAGCGCACAATTAGGTGACCAAACTCCTTTCCTCGACAGAACTTTCTAGATATCGTCAATATTGCAAATAATAATATGAATAACTTTGTCGGCTCAATTATTGATTTAAAAAATATAAAATATTATACAGATGATACTGTGACAATAATTGAATCAATAATATGAGAGATATTATACAGCAATTACTGTAGTAATAATTGAGTATAACTGAGTGACTTCTCACGTAAGCATCAATAATCAATATCATGTGCTACTATGCAACCACGCGTATTGCTGTACTTTTACCACCGGGTATTTAAACAGTTTAACTGTAAAACTTTCGCCGTTATTTTTATAAAAAGACATTTCTGTCGTTTTCTAACTCCCACAATACTTCCGTTGTGGGGTTCACCAATGATTTTGTCATCGTACGAATATTCTATGTTAAAACGAATATTTCCCGACCAATCAAATATTTTATAACAACTTGCTTACTTTACAAAATTTATAAATATTATCCACAACTATAACATTATATCAAATTCACACCATAATATTCAAAAATATATTTCGAGAAAAAAAATCTTTATTCATAAAAGTTGGGGTCTTACAACCAGACCCTAATGAATCTCGGTTTCACAGACCAGTTTAGCAGTGTCACATCACGTGGTCAATGTATAAATCTTTCTCGGTTGAGTTGGTGCAACCATTTAAAAATACCAACTGGCGATTCTTACAGTCCAATCGTCGACATATAAATGTCGGACCTTTTCACAACTTATTTTTTCAAATAAATCTTACCTAACATGAGAACACCAAAAGACAAAAACAGAAAAGGGACAATAAAAATCCCGACGTCGACAGGAATTTCAAACAAATTTTAATTGTTAAATGGTAATATTAAATGACTCTCTTAATCCGTATACAAAAACCTTAAACGACAATCTTTTAAGAACGGAGGTACTATTAACTATCATAAATTTATATTGTTGACTTTTTGAAGTTAATTTAAAATTAACATATATTTTTTTAATTTTATTTAATACAGTTATAAACATTATAAAATATCCATGTATTACTCATTATAAATTTTATTATTTTATATTTTTAATAAATTATTTTAATTTTAACTTTAAAAATACTTAAATTAATTTTTAAAAATTAATAATAATCTTATAGAAGGAAAAAAGAAATGGAAAGTTCAAAGCCCACCGTAATTAAGAAGCAAACTCACCACAGACCACAGTATTGGCATACTCCCGAAACAAAAAGAGATACCGGATACGGGTAAGTGCGTGCACATTAAGCACAACGCCCACTTTAGCACCCTGATCTTATCCTACGCCTTGTTCATACCTTTTACCTTTGTTATATATATACAACGCTTCCCTTCTCCTCCATTTTCCCCAGCTGTTTCCTCTAAAGCTTCAATCAGTCATTTATCATTCTCGTGAGTTACTCCTCTTATATATATATATCATATATGTATTTTATTTGTTCAATTTTGTGTATTTTGTGACCTAATTATGTGTTTTTTAGTGTAAAGGTCGAAAATGGCGACAAAGAAGAGTGTAGGATCACTGAAGGAAGCTGATCTAAAACGGAAGAGAGTGTTTGTGAGGGTTGATCTGAACGTTCCGTTGGATGACAATTTGAAGATCACTGACGATACCAGAGTCCGAGCCGCCGTTCCCACCATCAAGTATTTGATGGATCATGGTGCCAAAGTCCTATTATGTTCTCACCTGGTATGCGTAATTTTGTTATTTATATTGTATCTTACTTCTAAAATCATAGGATTATTTTGGTTTCATTGTTATGTAAATACTAAATTGCTATGCATGTATAAATGTTGTATTTTCATTATTATTAGATCAGTCTGAAATGCGTTTTGCTATTTTTTACAGCTTTGAGATTTTGTTTTCCCTAAAAAAAACCTTTGAGATTTTGGGTTTATCTGTATTCTTCAGTTTGCTTGATTCAAATTTAGGCATCTATGCACTTGCTTATAGTTTTCATTAAATGGGTTTGTATCATTGTATCAACTAACCAGTGGGTTAACTGTTTTTTTATATATATTATAATAAATTTCCTTGTTAGGTTTAAGAGAAGATTTGGCACTGTGTTTTTTGTTCAAAAAAGAAACTTTTGGCTTCAAAATTTTGTTGTTGTTTTTAATCATCTTATATCCTTTTCTTTCCTTTTTTTAATTTCTGTTTAAGGGACTGATTTCTATTTAAGGGGCTGATTTCATTCTTAGTTTAAAAAAATTTATACAGAATTGTTACTTTGCGTCCTTGCTATAATATTGACTACTTTTGGACAAAAATGTCCCTTGGAAAATTATTTTGTTTGTGATGTGAAATTTTTTTGGTGGTTAGAGGAGCATAGTAAAATGAGTTTGCCTTCGGACTGGTAGTAGCAAATATTTTTTTGCTTTATTGGGGTCTTCCTAAATTAAACATTTAAATTTTTAATGCATAAATTTATTGGACACATTACATGGCTAAATGATTGGATTTTATAACCAATATTTTAGCTAGTATTGTAGAAACGAGGGTTATTTTATTTATTAAAGGCCTTTTTCCTCAAATATAACGGTTTGTGCATAACATACTTTGATGTAAAAAAATTCAGCAACTTTTTGGGTTAGAATTTTAGTCTTTAAAGTTTAATATTGAGAGAAATCATCCAAATAAAATAAAATGTCTTATAAAGACTTTGATATTTGCTAAGAAAGTCAACAAAAAAGTAGGGACTTTCTTTTTCGGATGAAGGGAGTATTATCTTAATTCTGTTTCATATGCCGACTCCCTTGCAGTAAATGCTTCTTCAATCAGATACAAGTGGATGGATGTTGAACTTTCTGTTCATATTTCAGTTGTATCTTGGAAGTTGAGATTGATGGCGAATTGGCGATAACTATTTTCGATCCCAAAGTACATCATCTTTGTAATTTGTTATATATGTTATTTGTTTGTTTCTCTTTCTAAGATACTTGCTGTTGGAAGTTATAGTATTATAGGTGTATTAACATCATGATACTGAGGATTTATTTTGATAAGTATGACAGAGGGTATTGTGAAAACCAATTTCTTGTTCTTATCTTCCTTTGTTTTCCTTTAGTTGGTTGTTTGGAGATTAACTATAAACTTCACTGCAAGGAAAGAGCAATCAATTTTTATTCAAATGATTATTAAGGAACCTTGAATAATGTAATCCTTTCAGATATTTTATAACCAATTACGATTCTATGTGGTTTGTTTTGTTGCTTTGCTACTATTCCTTTGTGAATTTGGAAGTTATTTGTTAGTTTATTTATTTTTCGGTATCTTATCTATTTATTATTTTGACTTAAATTTTACCATCAAGTAATCTGAACATCTATTTGTTGTATTATCATTCAGGGACGGCCAAAAGGCGTCACCCCAAAGTACAGCTTGAAGCCTCTTGTCCCGAGACTGTCTGAACTCCTTGGAGTTGAGGTCTGTTTGGTTGTGTCATACACTGATTCAAGCTTCATGCGCTCCTTGCATCACTCATATTTTTAGTTGGAGTATTCTTCCTTGCTCACCTTACTTGTTTGCATGTATTAGGTCAAGATGGCAAATGACTGCATTGGTGCAGAAGTAGAGAAATTGGTGGCTAAAATCCCAGAAGGGGGTGTTCTTCTCCTCGAGAATGTGAGATTCTATAAAGAGGAAGAGAAGAATGACCCTGAATTTGCAAAGAAGCTAGCATCTCTAGCAGACGTGTATGTTAATGATGCATTTGGCACTGCGCATAGAGCCCATGCTTCCACCGAAGGCGTTGCAAAGTATTTGAAGCCTGCTGTTGCTGGATTCCTGATGCAGAAGGTTTGTTTCTGAGCTCAACACTTGTTCATATATCTGTTACGACTGACCTTTAAGAGAAGTCAAATCAACAATCTAGTTCCATTTCAATGGTCTCAGACTTAGAATCATCCTGCTGTCTAATGTGATTTAAAGGTTTAAAGTTATTGTCTGAAAGAATCTTTTGATAAAAAAAATTAGCTGATTTGGATAGAAGGCAACGTTTACTATTCAACATTTACCTCTTTTTGGAACCATTAAACCGAATTCATGTGTTCACAAAAAATAGTAAATATTTCCATGCTACGCAATTCTTTTGTGGCTTGATTAGTTGATCATTCCAGCTATAGAATGTTAGTAGGATCAATGTTTTGCAGGTTGTGCATGGAGTGATATGATGACTCAGTTGAATTATCACGGTTGATGTACACTTGCATACTGAATGATCCTTTTGAGCTATTTATTTTACTTTTCTGCACACTAATTTTTGTTTAGTAGCTGTATATTGGGTGCAGTGCATAACCTTCATTTCTTTTATTTGCTCTGAAGATGCACTTGTTTTCCATTCTCAGGAGCTTGACTATCTAGTTGGAGCTGTTTCAAATCCCAAGAAGCCATTTGCTGCAATAGTTGGCGGCTCAAAGGTGTCAAGTAAGATTGGTGTGATCGAGTCACTGTTGGCGAAGGTTGACATTCTAGTGCTGGGTGGAGGAATGATATTTACTTTTTACAAGGCCCAAGGGCTGTCAGTTGGATCTTCACTTGTGGAGGAAGACAAGCTTGATCTTGCAACTTCGCTAATTGAGAAGGCAAAGTCTAAAGGGGTATCTCTTTTACTCCCTTCTGATGTGGTTATTGCTGACAAGTTTGCTGCTGATGCCAACAGTAAGGTTAGTTTCCTTTTCTCACTTTTCCATGTTATGATAATGATTATTTGATATTGGTTAGTTTCTAGCTACCCTTTGTATGTGCGTGTAAGCAGTTCCAATCTTATCCCAAAGCACTCAACCCCAGGCTCTTAACTGCTCGATTATAAATCTAATCCCCAGGATTTGAAAGTGGTAATGAAAAGAAAAGATGAATTACATTATTCACTGTCTTAATTTTCCGGCATGGATGATTTTGCAGATCGTTCCAGCATCTAGTATTCCTGATGGCTGGATGGGTTTGGATATTGGACCTGATTCCATCAAGACATTCAGTGAAGTGTTGGATACTACAAAAACCATCATTTGGAATGGACCTATGGGCGTGTTCGAGTTTGATAAGTTTGCTGCAGGGACAGAGGTATGGCATAATAGCCTGTATTTTCTTTCAAGCATACAGCTAATTTGTGCCTTAAAAAATCATTGTTCTTATATTCAACTCTTCTAATGGGATTCGAAGACAGCTAGAATTAGTTGCATTACATATGATTTTTCTTGGACATTTAGAACTGAATGCTTGTATCGTTCTTTAACAGGCTATTGCAAAGAAATTGGCAGATCTTAGTGGGAAAGGAGTGACAACAATCATTGGGGGAGGCGACTCAGTTGCAGCGGTCGAGAAGGTTGGGCTTGCTGACAAGATGAGTCACATCTCCACTGGAGGTGGTGCCAGCTTGGAGATACTCGAGGGCAAACCACTACCTGGAGTTCTTGCCCTTGATGATGCTTGAATGTGGGGATTTTGTCTGTCGTTTTTTCCGGGTGCATCTTTTAGCTGTTAAAATTTCTGGGGTTTAACCAGATTGAATCCAAATCATAATAGAGCTAGAGGTATTCGTTCAAATAAACTATAAAACAGAATTCTAATGAGCATGACCTAGCATGCCTTGTTGAGTGCTTGAGAATTCATGTAGACTGGCTTTGACAAATCTTTGCCTTTTCTTGTTATGTTAGGACTGAAAAGTAAAATGAATGTGCTTCCTGTGTTATGCTACTAGCTTCTTTTGATTTTCATCAGGGCTATAGCCTATAAATATATTATACGAGATTGAGCTATTTTAATTTATTTATACAACTCGAGTCACCTTTTTATCTTTGGAATAGTCCAAAAATGATAGCCTCGTGAACTTTTTTCTTTTTATTTTTTTGAAATGAATCCAAAAAACCATTTTACCACAAAAGGGGTTAGCTCGAGGCTTATCTGATGCCTTATCCGAGGTAAGTAGACTTGGGCAAGATTATAATTTATGAAATTATAATTTTAATATTATTAATTTTAAAATTAAATAATTTTAGTCATGTTTTTTTATAGAATTATTCATGGGATAACTTAAAATAATCTCATATTATTTTTATTTTTTTAGAATTAATTAAATGATTGAATTAAAAAATATCGTTTCGACTATTATAACCTTATCAATAATAATATATTTTAAATTATAATTTAAACTTGTTTATATATATAAAAAATAATGAACAATTAATTATAAACTTTTAAATACTGCTGAAATAAGTAAGGAAGTTCATAGTGCTTCACCATGCCGTGTGAAATATTTGAGAATCAAATTATCATTTAGAAAAAGGTTGATAAATGAATAAATTGTGTACAACGTTTGTATATGACAAACGAAATATTCTTATTCTTTCACAGGCAAAAGAAAGTCTTATATATTAAATTTACAAATTGTGTAGGAATATATTTTGTCACAGGTTTATTCATAGTTTTTTAATGAAATTGTAATAATAAATGTGATGACAATATTATTTCATTTAATAATTATAAAATATAAGAATAATTTTTTGAAAAACCAAAAACAACAAATGAGATTTTTGTTATGAAACTCGGTGATTTTGTTCTAGTATACATTAAATTTGAAATGCCTAGTAAAAGATATTATTTAAAAAACTATGAATAAACATATATGTGACAAAATATATTCCAACACAATTAGTAAATTTAGTATATAGGACTTTCTTTTGTCTGTGAAGGGAGAAGAATATTTAATTTGACATATATACTTACAAACGTTGTACACAATTTTAGAAAAAAAGATTGATAAATTATCATTTTAGAAAAAAAGTTTATAAATAAATAAAATAAGATATTATGGTCATTCTAGAAAAAAGTTAAAGTTAATTTTATCTATAAATTTTTAATCTCAAATGGTGGAAATGATATTAAATAGTCCCCCATATATATATATATATATATAGAGTCCGGATCAGGTCCGGACTCCCGGATTTTGTTAAAATCCGGACTTTTTATTTATTTATTTTTTTGCTTTTTTTTTTGAAACAACTAAAAAAAAAAAAAATTATGGAATTGGAATTTTTACATTATACAGTGTTTTGGATGTGATTTGGATGCCTATAACAAAACATGTCTGTACAGTCTGGGCAGACTGTACATACATTGGTTGGTGTAGGTATTAAAAACACACCCAAAACACTGTACTATTGAAAAATTTCAGTTCCATAATTTTTTTTTTTTTAGTTGTTCTACCAAAAAAAAAAAAAAAAAAAAAATCAGGTCCGGATTTTACTCCCGTCCGGGAGTCCGGACCTGATCTTGTTTATATATATATATATATATATACACACACACACAGAAAGCTTCAAGAGCATAATTCTTAAATAGCATAATGCCTTAAATAGCATAATTTTATCAAAACGACGTAGTTTTGTAAACACGCGGTGACATTTTTATAAATACGCGGTGGCATGGTATTTATAAAAATGTCACCGCGTATTTACAAAACTACGTCGTTTTGATAAAATTATGCTATTTAAAGCATTATACTATTTAAAAATTATGCTCTTGAAGCTTTCCGTATATATATATATATACTAGCTGGGTTCCGTGCCTCCGGCACTGTATGGATAATATGATTTATCTAAAACTTTGAACGACCAAAATAATTTATTGAGTGAGCGGGAAATTTAAAGTCATTTGTATTTTATTAAATTATTATTAGATTATTAGATAGATAGATGTATTTTATTAGATAGATGTATGAACGGTGGAATTTATCCCAAACTTTGGACGGACCAGATGATTTATTAAGTGAGCGGAAAATTCAAAATTATTTGTATTTTATTAGATATATATATATAAAATAAGGATCAGGTCCGGACTCCCGGACGGGAGAAAATTCGGACCTGATTTTTTTTCTTTTTTTTTTTTGGTAGAACAACTAAAAAAAAAAAAAAAAATTTATGGAACTGAAATTTTTCAATAATACAGTGTTTTGGGTGTGTTTTTAATACCTACACCAACCAATGTATGTACAGTCTGCCCAGACTGTACAGACATGTTTTGTTATAGGCATCCAAATCACACCCAAAACACTGTATAATGTAAAATTTCCAATTCCATAATTTTTTTTTTTTTTAGTTGTTTCAAAAAAAAAAGCAAAAAGCAAAAAAAAAAAAATCCGAATTTTAACAAAATCCGGGAGTCCGGACCTGATCCGGACTCTATATATATATATATATATATATACACACACGGTCCCGTTCAAAAGCATTAAGATTAAGTAACATTATTCCCTTAAAAAGAGCATTCCTATTTAAACCCCTCGTTTTTTCATTCTCTCTCCTCACTCAGTCATGACTTCACTCTCGCCGGAAAACCCCTCGCTGCAAAATCGAAGCTGAAAAAAAATTCCCTTGAAATTCATTGTTGCAAAATCGAAGAGAGAGAAAGTGAAGCCCTTAATCCCCTCCAGAAACGCGATTGCTGCAAAATCGAAGCCTTATATGTTCGATCCCCTCAAGCCCTAGAATCCTATTCTTCCCTTCTCTCCGCCGCCGCCTTCGCCCGTTCAGCTCTAGCCCAGCCGCAGGTCTGTCTTCTATTTAAGCATTACCTTTCAAAAGTTCTTATATAAAAGTTGAGGAACTGTGCATATGCAACCTAAGATTATGTGTTAGTTATTTGGGAATTTCTTCTTACTAATTTCTTGGTTGTTATTATTGAAGTATTCACTGAGATTTGGGAAAGTCTGTGCCTCACATAGCAATAATTCGTAACATTGTGCTCAAATCGCATAGCAGTCGTTGGATGTATGTGGTTGACAAAAATGTACATATATACTAATTTTTGATTCTGCTCTTTTAACTTGCCTGTATCCAATAAACTTGTCAAATTTGCTTTATCTTTTTCTTTTCTTTTCCTTTTTGTGTTGTGATTAAATTTGTTTTAGGGCTATGTGAAAAAACTATCCCTTTGTGTTTAATTGTTTATCATACTGAATATGAATATCAATGTTTTCATTAAAAAGATTTGTGAAAAAAACATTGGTTGCCAAGTTAGCTTACACTATTTACTCCACCTGTCTCCCCCCTCCCGCCCAATTTTGGCCTGTCTGTCAACATTAATTTTGTGTTTCTCTAATTTATCTTTGACCTTGTTCTCTAAGCAAACAATCACAATAATGAGTTCCTTTATTCTCAGATGCATATGGTCCATTGAACTCGTTCAACTTGGTGATTTCAAACTGGAGCATGAGTTTTGGTTTAAGCTTATTTCTCAATATAGCTATTATCTCAATAATTCTTTTAATTGGTCTCATTGTCATTTATTTGTTCTAGGCAAATAAACATAAATTTTTGTTGTACAATTAGGACTTAAATAAGTAGTCTGAGATTTCACTGTTGTTTTGGAGGTGGACCATGATCAACATTCTTTTAAGTTTGATCGCTGCTTATCTTTTATTTCTAGTATTACTTTCGTCTAGCTGATTAACAAAATCATTCTTTAGCTGATGCCATGTTTTAAGTTAATTGTTTTCCCGTGATATTCTTTAGCTGAATTTGCGAGCAGGAAATTTTTGATATCATAACTGATTTATGACTCATTTTATTAGATGGAGTGGCCCTTGCTGGAGTCTTCCTGTACTCAAGGGTGAAGCGCATAAAGCCAAAGGTAGCTTGAAATTCTCTTGATGTAAAGTTTTGCTCGGAAACAGTTTGTTGGTAGCGAGGACATAAATTGTTGAAGAAATTGGTTGGTTGTCAGGCAGGGAATTCATTATGTGTTTTTCTATTTCGTTTCCCCATTTTATTTTTCTCATCTTTTCTTTTGGGGAAAGTTTGTACTTTTGCTAGATCCTGTGATCATGGTGTTTGCACTTGGTTAAATTGTGGTAGTTCTAAATGCAGAATGTACCCGTCTACACGTTTTTGGGAAAATAGTAGTGCAAATAGCCAAATACTATGTTCCATGAAATGAACTCAGATTGTTAAATTAATAGTTGGTTGTTGCACTATGCAACTGAAATTAACGCTTATTGGCACATCTCTCGGCTTTCTTTGAGTTGTCCTTGTATTTGCCATCACAATTATTAAATTTTAGCTGATGGTTAGGGTAAATTTTTTGAGAACATAAATTTATCTTACAGGATGCAGATTTAGAGATGTATTCCTAATTTTGGGATGGAAGGTGTAAATCCTTGCTATGCTTACTGCTAAACTAGATGAATTTTCATGCCAAAAGGGGGCAAATGTTCTTCAAGCGGTATGATAAATTTACGTTTTTCTGTTTCACTTTCAACATTGCCCTTACCGTTACAGCAGCTTCAGTACATTAGTTCTGAATTTGCAAAAAACGGTCATTGACTATTGAATCAAAACAAGGGCATAAAATACAGGATAAAGGTTACAGAGTGCAATATCTTTGCTTCATTACAATCAATTCATTACATTTAAAATAAGTACTTCACACAACCTAACTATTCCATCTCCCAAATTTTAATTACAAATTTTTCCTATTTAAGCATCTTCTTGCACATAGATGGTTCCAAAGAATTCCAAAGTAGCAAAATCAAGGAAACTCATATCAAGTAAATCCTATGTTTGCGTCTATTATTTTGAGTTTCATTTTCAAGAGCCCTCAACTTCCTCAACAAACCAGGAATCACTTGAATGGCTCTCGGCTGTATCGGAGGAACATACCACATAAAATACCCGCAACCATGAGGCTGTCAAAAAATAATTTTGACTCAGAACAAGCTTCATATCAAAGGAAATCGAATAAAAATTACTTACTCTTGCAGTTTGACATCCATAAAATCGATGACCAGAATTCAAATCAGTCCAAGAAGTTATCAACATAGCCGGGTGATGATTAACTGCGGCCATTTAAGTTGACTCTTTCCGGTGTTGGGAATGCGGTGCATGCAACATAATCAAAATAAATCAAATGAACAAACAAAAGAATATACACTTGATCATTTATTGCTTGTTGTGGATGTCTATATGAAGCTAATGACTCATCACTCAATGTACAATATTCCTTCTTTTTTAACATCACAAAAGAGTTTAGGCAGGTAAAATAAAATGTCTGCCTAGTTACTTTCTTCCTTATTCAGCAGCATCAGATGGACCAGCCCACATTGCTAGTAAACAAGTCATTATCATGGTATGTATCCAAAGTAAACAAGCAAGTCATTATCATTTAGTAGATTTAAAAGAAAATCTGCTAAAGGCAACAACAGTTATGGGAATAGCTATAGAAAGGAGCTTGTTGGCTTGAGTTTCATGGTATGTATCCAAAGTATATATATGGCTTGGGTTTATAGGGTCCTTATCTTTGGATATCTTTATCTTTCTCTTCATTGGTTGATCGTATTTTCAAATCCAACTGGTAGTTTCTGTTTCACTAACCAGCCTTGGATTTATATGTACAATGTGCCAAAAAATCTCACAGAAAATTCTCAGCTTAAGATAAGATTCTTGATACCACAGGACACGTGATTATGTAAATGTGGATGAAGAGTTTTGGAAGGCACTCTAGGCTTCAAATCCCCTACATTCATCACTAATAGTAATTAAAAATTATGTTTCCCTCTAAGGAAACATAATTTTTAATTACAATTAGTGATGAATGTATGGGATTTGAAGCCTAGAGTGCCTTCCAAAACTCTTTATCCACATTTACATATCTTATATTTGAATGACATACTAATGGGAAGTTGCATAATACTTACCCAAACATTTAAATTCATGATTGTTATATGTTATCATCAACAAGGAGTAGCTAACTAAATGAAAATGAGATCACTACTCAGGAAGCAGATATAACACATAAAAATTATGTAATAATTACCTGCAATCGCCATAAACAGCTCCACAAAGATTTCAGAAAAAGAGATGGTGAAAAAAAGAAAAAAACTAACCTAATTTGGTGGGGGATCATTCTGCAAAAACTCATCAATAGTTGAGGGAAATTCAAAGCCTCCACATCCACCACTATTATCTGACCTTAAGCATTCTTCTTATTAAATTATCTCGTCCTTAATTAATTCGATCCTTTTCAAATTGTACTCCAAAAAATTTTCATCCACTACATAGTTTATCAGTTGCCTTGAAATCGAAGTGGGAGTCTGTTAAAAAAGTGATATCACATAACTGATTGTCAAAAAGTTGTACCTAAATTTTTTTCCTAAAAAAATTCATAATCACCATTACATAGTCTCCATTTATTATGATATCCTTTTACCATACAACAAAGATGAGAAGAACAGAGAAACGATTTGAGCATAATGTTACGAATTATTGCTATGTGAGACACAGAGTTTTCCAAATCTCAGTGAATACTTCAATAATAACAACCAAGAAATTAGTAAAGAAGAAATTCCCAAATAACTAACACATAATCTTAGGTTGCATATGCACAGTTCCTCAACTTTTATATAAGAACTTTTGAAAGGTAATGTTTAAATAGAAGACAGACCTGCGGCTGGGCTAGAGCTGGACGCCGGGAGGAGCTGGACGGGCGAAGGCGGCGGCGGAGAGAAGGGAAGAATAGGATTCTAGGGCTCGAGGGGGATCGAACATATAAGGCTTCGATTTTGCAGCAATCGCATTTCTGGAGGGGATCAAGGGCTTCACTTTCTCTCTCTTCGATTTATTTTGCAACAATGGATTTCAAGGGAATCGATTTTGGCAGCTTCGATTTTGCAGCGAGGGGTTTTCTGGCGAGAGCAAAGTCTTTCTATTATGACTGAGTGAGGAGAGAGAATGAAAAAACGAGGGCTTTAAATAGGAATGCTCTTTAAGGGAGTAATGTTACTTAAGCGTAATGCTTTTGAACGGGACTGTGTGTGTGTGTGTGTGTGTATATATATATATATATATATATATATATATATATATAGCAATTTCACATAGATAGCTCACATAGGCACACAACACGTATTGCTTTTATACATCCAAAGCATACTTGTTTCAGTCCTAACATGTCATGATATAGATCTTGGATCATAATACATTTCTATTATTTCATTTATTCATGTTAAGACATTTGTAAGCCTTAAATTTACTTTCACAACATAACTCAAAAACACACAAATATGATTTTTGAGGTACTTTTGGAGATTTTTAATAATTTCTATAGTAACTTTTGAACCTCCCATTTGTGCGATCTTATAGATCTCATAGCAAAGTATTTTATTTATGGTTTAGATCTTTAAAACTATCAAGTTAAGCAATCCAAAAACATGCCCTAAATGGGCTGTTTTACACATTTCTTTACTTGGTCAAAACTGCAGTTTTGTTGATTTTCAAGGTTACTTAACTTACTTTGATGATTTTTATGAATTTTTTTTTTAGGCTTTTGGACATGAACTCTGGACATACTTCTAGACTATATACCAAAGTATTTTTGTACTGGTTTATGTTCTCAAGCAAGCCTTTTATGCTTCTTGAAACTGATGTCCAAACTAGGTTGTTTACCACAGTTTTTTAGTTTTACCAACTTTGGTTAATTCTTGCAAATTTCATTTCTAGCCACTTTGGTTCATTCCAACACTTGAATTATAACTAGTTAGGACTAGTTTTAGCATTCCCTTGACCTTTCTACGCATAGACTTGGTTTTGATCCTCTAAACCTAGCTTTTTCAAGCTTTTACATACTAATTTCTCATGTTATTGAATGTATTAGCATTTCAACACTTGTAATAGTCTAAAATACTTTTAACTTATTTAAGGTGTTAAAACTGATTTTGAATCAAAATAGCAAAATCTCAAATTTCACTTTAGAAAACTGCAATAATCTACGGTTTGAATGATTTTATTAGCTAGTCATTTAAGCTTCCCAAAACAGGGGCTCAAACTGGCCTGTTTTCTTACTTTTTCAAAAAAACTGTTTTTAACACTTTTCCATTTTTTTTCCAAGTTTTGACTATTGTAGGATAGTCTAGGCATGTGTATTTTAGTTGCCTAAGGTTATTTTTATCATCATCTCACTTTATTTAGTCATCTAACCAATTTTTACCCATCAAAGCTCACTTTAAGCTTGAAAATAAGTCATAACTTGGTTTTCGTGCTAGCTTTGGTCTTGGCAAAGATTGGGAACCATCACAAGCATGCATTAGCAACTTTATATGAGTTCGTTATAGTTTGTTAGGATCAGGTACTAGGTTTAGCCCAAAACAGGCCATTTTTGGATTAAAATGTGATTTTTAACAAGTTTAATGCTCAAAACTGTTTATACTTGGTTTCTTTAGCTTGAGTAGCTTACTTAAGCCATATAATAGCTATTGAAACATGCCTACATGGTCCAGGTATGGTAATTCTATAGTTGGGTGTTATTTGACACTTAAAGTTTACTTTTCATGGGTTTTAGACATGAAGTTTGGTCAACACACAATCTAGAACACAACTAAATTAATGATTACTTTTTAAATATATCTTATGGACACATTATGGTCTCCTTACTATCTCACCAGTTCATGTACTGACTTTGGTTATAACAGCTCCTAAAATTAGAGTTTAAGCATCATTTTGGCTTTAACTCACAAGCAGTTACATATCAAGACTAAGGGAACCTCCAGGCATTCAAGCAACCCTTAAGACATCATTACAACATTATTACATACTTACAACAGTTAGCTCAGACCTTGACAGTTAAAACAGTCCCTTTCCTAGGCATATTAAGCATGAGTTAACACCATTTCACCAAAACAGTCCCAAGCATTGAAGTATATTCATTTTTACTTCGTGCACTTGTCATATAATCTATTCTCATAGTAATGAGCATGCTTGCATAACTAGTAAATATTTAGCACAAAACAGTCCCATTTAGGAATCTTAGGCATGAATTTAGCACACACAATCATAACAGTCCTATGTTATACTTTCTTTATTATCTAAGCATCCTTGCAAGCATAATTCACTAATATAGCATATGGATATCATGTAAGACTTGACTGCCCTTATAGCTAAATCAATTAACCATAACAGCCCTTTAACAAGCCTTTTATCTAACTTTTAATTGGTTCAATGACATGCTAAGCAGCTAAGGTTTCCCAAGACAGAGGCTTAATCTAGCCTGTTCAAAACAGGCCCAGATTTGCCCTGTTTTGGGTTCCTAGCTAGCTGGAAGTGCCACTTTGCTTACCTGTTATTAGACTTCTTGGTTTGGTCTTTTAGACACCAAGTTATAGCATGCAAACATCATTAGAAACATGTTTAATCAGTCATAACCATCTCTTTATATCAGTCACAATGAACTGATTTTGCTCATATAGAAGTCTATCATGATTTGCAAGTTATATTAAAACCTACCATATTTAAGCATAGAAGCATACTTGAAGCATTAGTTTTACTATATAAATTACTAACATCATTTTAGACTCTAAATCACAGCTAGCATACATTGATACTATAACAGTCCTTAGGGGGTGTTTGATAAAAATTGAATGAATCTGAATCTGAATCTGAATCTGAATGAGCTGAATCTGAATCTGAATGAGCTGAATCTGAATGAAAAAAGTTGTTTGATAATTAACATGTCTGAAATATCTGAATGACAAAATTTTATCATTTTAACCCTGTGAAAAAATTCAAAATTGTTGTAAATTTATTTAATATTACTTAATATAATAGTTAATATTTTTTTAATTTTTTTTTCTTTATTCAGTTGCTCATTCAGTCAAAAAAATCTGACTTAGTTATTCAGCTCAATCATCTGACCGATTCAGCCATTGAGACGATTTTTTTCCAAAACTAACGCACTTAATGGCTGACCGATTCAGCCATTCAGATTTATTCAGTCTTAAAAAAACAGCCCTTTAGTTTAACATTTTATCAAACAGTTGGAGAGCATGGTTTTTATTTACATGAAACAATTCATTTTTCTATCCATTTTCCCACTTCTAAGGCTCTTGATCATTAATGATACTAATATTAGTCAAGCATAACAACAACAATAACAAACGCAGCCATGATAATCATATAATAGTCCACAAATAAATGAAAAAGTCATCATATGCCTATTCAAGTCATTCGGCCATTACAGTCCAATTTACTACCAAAAATGACATGGAAAAGGAATTGAAAGGGCCTAAATTGGCTTACTTGCTGGTCTCTTAGAGACTAATGGTGCCGGTTGCTCAGCCTTTCCCCCCTTTTAGTTGAAGCCCTTCCACTCTCACTTTATATGACTGTTACTGTTATTGTTTTGTACTTTGGGATAGTGACTGAAATCGGGTGCAAAGTCTGGCCATATATGGCTGAGCTTCTCTCTCTCTCTCTCTCTTTCAATCAGCCTACTTGGCCTATTGCTGCTCCGTCATCATTACTGCTACTTAACCCCTACGAGGTTCATCCCTTTCTTCCAGCTTAAGCTACTTGGCTCCTACTCAGCCTCTGTCACAACTCAACTTGGCCCTTGCAGAGTATTAGCCCCCTAGCAGCCAACTGATACATCTTTTAGCTACTACCTAGCTAACTACTTGGTTGCATACCAAACTCAGCTCTCTACTTTCCCCAAGTGGGCTGCCAGCTTGGATAAAGAAAATGGGCTGAAATGGTTTTGCTTCGGCTCAATGCCATAACTCATAACACTTAAAGGTTTGCAAGTTAATAGGCTGCTAACACAGTCCCCTTATAACTCTCAACGAGGCTGCCGGATTGGCCTGATACAAGGCAGGGACTAGCTTTTATTTTTGGCTCATAACACATCTCTTGATAAGGCAAGAGTTCATAGTACTAAAATTAATGTAGCACATTTGCAAGCACACATAGCAAATTTAATAGGTCCAATATTTAATATGGACTCTCAGTACATCACAATACCTATGAATTTTATTTACCGCATTTAATTAGGCTAGCAAGATTGCAATTAGCACATACATCATCAAAGATAGTGGTTCCATGTAATTCAAATATCCATGGTAGTACACACCATTTACCTTATTTATCAATAAATAACATTATTGAATGAATTTAATTATATTATAATATAATTATTTTCATTGATTACATAGGTAGTTTTCATGTCAAGAATATTTCCTCATTAAGCCATGTTGGCTTTCCTTTTCATTCTTGATATTTAAATACCATAATAATAAGGTAAGTTAAATCTACCTCCCTTACTATACATGATCATGAGATACTTAATAAATTATTAAGTAGTAATTAATTCTAAGGTCACAACAATTAAGTATAAATAAATTAAAAAAAAAACTTTATACTCAAAATTTGACATTATAATAACTGAATAGTACATAGAATTTTCTGAGTCATTACACCCTAGACTTGTACTTTAGGAGATCTGTCTAAGTACCCTATATTGTGCACAACATAACAGTCTATATGACACTTTATGCGTCCTTCAGAATCAGTGTCCGGTATCATATGCCCCTATAAAAGAGTTGTTCGTTCACAGCATTAATATAGGAATCTGCACCACAACAAAATGGTTTGAAAAATATTAAATGAGATTTCTATGAATTAAGAATATCAATATATCTCAACATTTGTCTAGCCGAAATAATGGCATTGACATAATTTAAATATCATAAGAATAACTGAATCCGAAATATTACAGTTCAATAAGTTAAATAACTTGAAAAGATAAATTTTTGAGTTGAGTACATGCCTCTCGTGTCGTTTAAACTCCTAATGATTTTAGCTTTGTCACTAAATAGCCTAAATGTATACAATGTTGGCTCACTTGGTTACTTTGTAATATAACATTTGCTTTATGATGCTATGTGAGTTTACATGCTATCTTCACAACTTAACTTACTAACTATTTACTGCTAGGCTTATCATGTACAAAATAGAATAGGTCGTTGTCATTAAGGGCATTAACCCCATATATTCATGTAATAGGTTCACACATTAACATAACACATAATCACAGTTTAGTACACAGCATTTTTCACATAGTTAGCTCATATACATCCTAAAACATACTCATTTTAGTCAATACATGATATGTGATAGATATTTGATCACTGAACACCTTTGTTGCCACATTTTGCCATGCTAAGATATTCACAAGTTTTAAACTTCACTTTTATAACATAGCTCAAAAACAAAAAATATGATTTTTGAGGTACTTTTGGGAATTTTTATGAATTTTTGTGTTAGACTTTTAGTCCTGAACTCTGGACATACTTATAGACCATATATCAAAGTATTTTTCTACTGGTTTAAGTTCTCAAGCAAGTCATCTAAGCTTCCTCAAACTGATGCCCAAACTAGGTTGTTCACCACAGTTTTTAGTTTTCTTAACGTTAGTCAAATTTTGCCAAACTCCTTTCTGGCCACTTGGGGCTTGTGCAAACACTTGAGTTACAATTAGTTAGGACTAGTTTTAGCATCCCCTGACCTTGCTATGCATGATTATGGTTTTAACTCTCTAAACCCATCATTTTCAAGCTTTTACATACTAAATTCTCATTTTCTTGTATATATTAACATTTCAACACTTTGAATAGTCTAATAAACTTCTAACTCACTTGTTTAAGATGTTAAAACTGATCTTTAAGCAAAATGCAAAATGCAAAATGCAAAATCTCACATTTTCCTTCTTTGTTAACTGCAATTTTAGTTATTTTCCAAGCTAGTTTGGTGATTTGTTAAAATTTCTTAGTTAAGCTCTTGGCTGTACCAACTAACATTACTTCTAGACCACATATCAAGGTATTGTAATAGTGTTTTAGGTTCCTCATTCATACCAGTTAGGCCTACTTTAACTGAGCCTCAAACTGGCCTGTTTGACACTTTCTACACAAAACTGTTTTAAACAATTTTCCATTTTTTCCAGTTTTGGCTACTTGGACAGTCTAGGCATGTGTATTTTAGTTTCCTAAGATTACTTTTGTCATAATCTCACTTTTTTTAGTGGCCTAGCCAAGTTTGACCTATGAAAGCCCACTTTAAACCTACAAGATACACAAGAACTTAGTCTTCCTGTTAAATTCAGCCTTGGCTATGCTTGGGGATCAGCATGCATTAGTGATTTTATATAAGCTCATTACAGTCTATAATGGTCAGGTGCCAAGGCTCCCAAAACAGTCCACATTTTGGCTTTAAAACATGATTTTAGCAAGGCTAATACTCAAAACAGTCTAGACTTGGTTTAGATAGCTATTGTAGCTTATTTGTGTCATGATATAGCTAATGAATCTTGCCTACATGGTCCAGGAATTGTAATCTTTCAGTTAGGTGTTGGTTACCATTAAAAGTTCACTTTTCATTGCTTTTAAATATGAACTTTGGACAACACACAACATAGACCTCCACTAAGTTAAGGATCACCTTCTAAATATGGACATATTATGGTGTCCTTACTGACTAAAAAGTCCAGGTACTGACTTTGGCTATAACAGTCCTCAAATCTAGAGTTTAAGCACAGTCTTGGGTAATAAAACACAAGCAGTCCCAAGCTATGATTCAAGAGTTATCTAAGCATTCACATAAACTTCAAATCATCATTAAAGCTTATCATCATATTTATTAGCATGCTTGCACAGTTAGCTCAGTTACTATCACCAAAACAGTCCCTCTTGGCTTTAAATTTTAAGACATGAACTAGCATTATAGTCAACAAATCATAGCATGACCTTGAAAGTTGAAACACATAAGCATGAACTGATTTTCATAGCATTTAACATGTCTTACTAAGCATAGTTGTAATGGCGTCGCATAGGCATCCAGGCGATGGAAAACTGATACTGTGATGGCGCCTTGAGGTAGAGCTGTTAAGGCGTGCGCCTTGGCAGCTCGTTGTCTCAAGACGTCGCAAGTTCCAAAATAACCCATTAACCCATGACCCATCGATTAAAAACTAGGGAGAAAGGAAATAAAACCCTAAAAAACTTATCAGTAATCGGATTCGACACATCTTTGTACTGGAGACTCAATCGCGACTTCTTTAGAGTGGATTGCGACTTCTTCAAGCTTCGAAGACTCCATTTCCCAGCCCCATCACAGCTCAACCACCATTTCTTTTATTAATTTTTAGTATCAAGTGTTTTATTTTTAGATTGTTATTGCTAAGTATTTACATAATTATGCATTTAATGTTATTCCATATGTTTTGAGTTTTAATGTATATGAAATTTTATTGTCAATATACTTGTTAAGTAAAATAAATAATATATAATTGCACATTGTAAACTACTTGTCGTCATACGGACGCCATGACGGTCGCCTTGTCGCCTAGGCGTCCAGGCAGTTGGCTACCGCCATGACTTGCCGTGGCACCGAGACAACTATGTTACTCGTATTGCTCAAACAGTTAAGCATATTAGTCTATTAGCAAGCTCTTTTATCAAGCTTCTTGTTTTCTTAAATGACATACAAAATGTCCCTAAAACAGTGGTTGAGTCTGGCCTTCAAGGCTGGGTACTTTTTACACCATATTATAGCATATGAACTTCATTAGAACCAAGGAAAATAAGTCATTACCTAGCTTATTAGCACAGCCTCATTTAGTTAGTTTAGCTCATACATAGAACTAGCATGATATCCAAATTATTCACAATATATCACATCATAAATAGCATGCAAGCATACATGTCATTGCTCTATTTCTAGCTTGATAACATAGCTATTGGCCTTGACTGCACAATTGATACATAGATATCCCAAATATGCCCCTTTAGCATTTAATCAAACAGTTGGTGTGCTGATATACATCCATACCATATATATCTTCCTACCCATTTTCCAACCTTATGGCTTTTGGTTCATTAGTGGACCTTATATACCATACAAACAACACAACACAGCCACACTAGCAACAATAATATCATAACAGCCACAACAGCCTTAAACAAATAATATAGCCACTTACAGTTGGTTTTTCTACCAAAGATGAAATGGAAATGGCCTGAGTTTGCTTACCTTGCTGGGCTTTTAGAGAATGATAGAGGTTGCTTTGTTGCTTAGCTCTTCCCCCTTCCCAGCCGTAGCTCTTTCACTCTCTATATGCTACTGTTTTTTTGGAGTTCAGTAATTTGGCATAGCCAACTGAACTTGGGTGCAAGGTTTGGCCATATATGGCTGAGCTTCCCTCTCTCTCTCTCTCAATCAGCCTACTTGGCCTATTGCTGCTCAACATCATCACTTCTACCCGGCTCCTACTTGACCTCTATCTGCTCTCTCTCTCTCTATCTGCTCTCTCTCTCTCTTGCCTCTACCCGGCCCCTAGCTTGCCCCCTATTAGACTCCTCTGATACAACTCCTAGCAGTCTACTTGGCCCCCTAAGAGTAGCCATCTTATCACAGCCACTCTACATACTATTAGTCTCTAACTGATAACTTACTACTAATAGAACCAACTGATTTAACTATTCACTTCAGCTCTATTTCACCCATGTGGCTGCCGGATTGGGCTATTACAAGGCTGTGCATGTGTTTCGATTTGGGCCAAAAGCATCCCTCTAATATTAGCAAGAATTCATAACACTAGAAAATAAAGGAGAAGACTTGCAAACATGCTTGGCAAGTTAATGTGGCCCAATCATTTAATTTGGACTCTCATTATTTTCAATATACATAAACTTTATTTACCACATTTATTTAGGCTAGCATACATACTTTACACATACCTCATTAAAAATGACGGTTTCATGTATTTAAATAAACTTATTGTAGTAAACCTTATTTCCTCATTTCTGCTACTTAGTAACACATTTGAATGAAATTAATTAAATCATAAGATGATAATTTCATTGAATACATACGAAGCTTTAATTCAAGAATATTTCTAATTTAAGCCACGTTGGTTTTCTTTTTCATTCTTGATATTTATATACCATTATAATAAGGTATATTCATTCCACCTTCCTTTACCATATAAAACATGAGATACTTAATTAATTATTAAGTATTAAATAATACTAATACCACAACAACAACAAAATTGTCATTATAATAATTAAATATTATATGTAACTTTCTTTGTCATTACATGGTATGCATCCGGTGTTTTATCTAGTGTATACCTTAAGGGTAGTGCTTCCAGTTCCACCATCATTTAAAAGAACATAAAGGTTCCATTAGGAACTTGGACACACCGAGGAAAAGAAAGGAAAAGGTAAACAAAAAGAAATGTAAAAAAAAAATATATCTCAACAAGATCAATCTAACAACCTATACTACTAAAAAGTTCAATATAAGGAACGACGTTAAAAAAGTGTCAAAAATGAATAAAAATGCTCCAATAAAATTTTATATTTCATTTCTTTTTCCTTTTCCCTCAAGTTTTACATGTTCCAAACGGAGTATAAGAGTTTGATATGAAGCAACTATTCCACAAGAACTACGGTTGGTTTCCCTAAAGATGATCCTTGTCAGCCAACTTAGGATGTGGGAGTGAGTTCCAGTAGGGATATCAGTCAAATTGGCTTCTCAGATTTCATTCAACCAATCTAACAAAAAGTTCATGTGAAACAACCTTCCCTCTCGCTGACAAGTCACTAACAACCAAACAACAAGCTAAGTAATACATCATATTTTTTTGTGGGGGGCGAAATGAAAAGACGAACAATTGTTACAGCCTAATTACGGCAAAATGATATAGACTGCACTCTGTTCTGCAGTTCATCGTAACAGGCAGACATTTATCTAAAAATTTCCAAGCATTAAGAAAATCATAGCTCAAACATCCATACCTGTAGCATAAATAGCTAAACCAAGCCATCATCATCATAGCTGCTTCACCAATACATTCACTCTTGGGTGTAATGGTATGAATCTTTTGGGTACTCGTCTCTCTTACCAAAAGCTCATTGGCTAGATACGAAGAATTCCTTATTAGAACTGACCAAATTATCAAACGAAGAATTAAATGAACATTTCTCCACCTACACAAACTGAATAAACAATCTAAAATCATAGACAAAAAAATAAAAAATAAGAAAGGGGAGCGGAGCTATATGAATCTCATTGTGTAAATATTGACGCTAATCAAATAATGTGGCATGTGAGTCTGTGACAGAAGTAATGCACTCGATTCGTCGTTATCTGGTTTACAACAGAGCTTCTTTTACATATCTAAAAGGAAAAAAGAAAAAATTCAGCAAAACAAACTAAACTTAACTAATGGAACAAATTGTGCATTTATAGTGAACAAATTCTATTCCCATCAAAAGGGAACTAGAAGAAGCTTTATTCACTGATATGGTGTCTGCCCCTTCGAATCTGTTCCACTTGAGTGTAATATTACTAACTAGATTGCGCTTACCTAAACATCTACACCAAAAAGTAAATTTGAGAACTTGCATGTTTGTACAAGGAAGAACTATAGAATTTACCTCGCAAAAAAATAAAGGAAATTATTTTATCCCAAAGTTAAACTCGCATCAAATTCCACACTTTAAAACAAGAAGGCAACTTGACTTACCAATAATAATTTGCAGCAGAATCATCACCTAGAAATTTTGGAAGAAGAAAGTAGGTAAGCCGCAATGATTGTAGAATCTTACAAATAGAAAAATCTCCGTTTACAATAATGCTTTTTGTGAGGCCATCTCGAACTTGGAACTTCTGTAACTCTTATCCAAGGGAATAAACTTTTGAATCATTTTAATCAAAGTGGAGGAATATTTGTCCCTCAAGAAGAAATAGAGATCTTATAACAGAGAAAAAATCTATGAATCAGTTAAGAAACCCCTCCTTGACATTTCCTTAAGAAGTATCTTTGCATCTTCACATTGATTCCCCTTCAAAAATCCTTGGACAATAGTACGGTAAGTGACTTTATCTGGCAGGCATCCACTTTCTTCCATTTTGATGAGAAATCCCTTCGCCTCTTGAAATTGCCGATTTTGACAAAGCCCATTTATTAGTATGTTATATGTCCTAACATTAGGTTTAAAACCTTTAAAAGAAAGGTTATCAAAAAGTTCCCTTGCTGTATCAATCTTTTCATCCTTGCTGGTACCATCAATGAGAATATTGTAAAGAGAAACATCAGAAATTAATCCCCTATTCTCAAACAGATGAAATAAAGACAACGCCTCAGCAGTATGATGATTTTTACAAAGTCCATCTAACAAGATAACTTGGGTGTACAGGCTTGGCACTACGCCCCCTGCTTGCATCTCATTAAAAAGTTTAAGAACAGCTGCACATTTACCCATTTGAAATAAGCCTTGCAAAAGACTGTTGTAGGTAACAACGTCAGACTTGAATCCCTTGGATGCCATTTCTCGAAATAGATGCATCGCCTCATCCATTTTTTTCACCTTGCAATGGCCATTGATTAAACTGCTATAGCTAACAATGTTTGGCAAAATACTTCTATCAACCATCAAATGAAGCACTTGCATAGCTTTATCCATTTGCCCTCGCAAACAATATCCATCAATGAACGCATTGTATGTGACAACATCAGGATCCATGCCTCCTAGAATCATGTTTTGGATCAAGGAATCTGCTTCTTCTATCTCCCCTTCCTTGCAATATGCATCCACCAATATATTAAAGGTGCGCAAACCCTAGTAGCCTCATTCCAACGACCAAAATTGCATAATCCTTGAATCAATGAATTATATGTGATAACATTTGGCGGAATTCCTTTTCCAATCATTTCTGAGAAAATGTTCAAAGCATTGTCTATCAATCTATCCTTGCAGAGACTATCTATGATCGTGCTATACAATACAGTGTTAGGTTTACATCTATTCTTTTCCATAAACTTGAGCAATTTAATAGCTGCAGCGGAGTTCCCAGTTTTACAAAGCCCATTTATTACGGTATTATACATAACTTGATCGGATTCACAAACTTTCTCCCTGATCAACTTCTTAAATAACTCCACTGCCCCAGGAGTCCTATCTGCTAGAATGAGTCCCTTTAAAAGAGTGTTGAAGGTAGTCGAATCTGTTAAAAAGCCACGCTTGAAGAAAGTACAGAAGATGGCAAAACCATAACCAACTTGATTTAGGTGGCAATATCAATTGATCGCAATATTCAAGGTATATTCATCAACTGGAACACCCAAGAAACCCATTTTTTTAAACAAAACAATTGCAGAATCGTAATGTTTCATCTTGGAAATAATCCCAAGTAATTTGGTAAAATCAACAACGGAAGGCCTATGTCGCATTTGGAGCATTTCATCGAACAGATTGCGTGCATGTTCGAGCTTATTAACATTGTCAGAACAAAATCTAGGTCGGTTTGAACTAGTAATAACAGAATGAGAGTGAAAATGAGAGTGGGAAAAGAAAATACCTTCATAATCATTACCCAGAATGGATCTTCTTCTCAAGATGAAAGAGACAACTGTAGAAACACAATTTCTCTTCATTAACATCTTCAACAGTTTATGGAGACAAAAAAATGGTTTCAATTGGAGGATTAATGTGTATAGGAAGATTGAATGAACCCTAATACTTTTTTGAAAGGATATAATTTGGAAGGAATTTAATTGCTTTCTATCCAAAACTCGTGTTTTTTGAGTTTCTCATAGCCAGGCCGCTGGGGAGAAAGTAAGAGAAATGGGCGGAAAATAAGTCTGTTTCCTCGGGTTAAATTTTCACACATATCTTTTTATTTAATTTTAAAATTAATTAATACTAAATAAAAAATATATATCAAAATTTAAATAAAAAACATAAAAAATTGGAGATAGAAAATTTGCTCTCGAAAATAACCGTTTGTCGTCTCTTCTATTTGTGATTGATTTATATTTTTAGGGAATTGACAAAGTAAAAGCCATATTTCTGCAACGTTACTGCTACACAGTAATGCCTCGTTAGACGTTAGAGAAGCTTTTTTTTTTTTAAGTATTAATTATTTAGTTTTTAATATTATTCTAAATATTAAATATTAAATATAATTTTAGTTTTCTTATTATTTTTTATAAAATAAATAACAATTTTTTTTTCAATATAAGAGTAATATAGACATTTAATATTATATTTAATGTTCTATAATTATTTTCTTAATACTTGTGTACAACTCTAAAAAATGTTATATTATGAAGCGGAGGGAATAAATAAGAAGTTTCACATTTATATGAGAAATATTGTAAAAAGTAAAAATATTAATTTTTATTTGTAAAAATAACAATTTTCTATTTTTATCACTGGACTCATTTTTATAATATAATTAACTCTAAATGGATGGGCCAAGCCTAAATTGACGCGACCAAGGCTAGGCTGATCCAAAAAGGCCCAAATTTTTATAAGTTAAAAATAAGAGGTCGGGGCTCAAAAAGGGGATAAATCAACTTTTGGTATCTGTACTGAGACACGACTTACAATTTGATACTCGAAGTGAAAAAAGTTACAAACTGACGATTGTAGTTGAAAAATGTAACACTCCGTTAAATATTAGGGATGCGACTTACAATTTGGTACTCGAAGTAAAAAAAGTTACAAACTGATGATTGTACTAAAAAAATATTGAAATCTGGTGCTTGTACTTTCTAATTTTTAAATAATCGTTAAAATTGATCTAACGGGAGAGACAAACATATAGAGAAAGAAGCGAAGTCGACGCGAAGAAGATCCTCGATGTTTTGTTCCATCTTTCCTTATCCCCCATGTAAGACCCCAAATAATTAATAAATGAAATTTAATTTCCTTTAATTATTATTTTGAATAGTAAGGGCTGATTTGAATAATGTGGATAGTTATGGGTAAAATACGCAAACATTTCAAAATAAGCAAGTGGTTATAAAATATTCATTGTTGTCGGGGAATATTCGTTTGATCGTGGAATATTCGTACTGTCGGGGAATATTCGTACGACGGCGCAGCCATGTGTGGGCCCCATAACGGAAAGCGATTGGAGGAAGAAAACGACAAATATAAGCTGTTTAAAAATAACGTCGTAGTTGTTACCGTTTACACTGTTGGAATACCCGGTGGTTAAAATACAGTAATACGCGTTGTTGCACAGTAGCACACGGTATTGCACAGTATTTTGAATTATTGATCCTTACGTAAGAAGGCACTACTCAATAATTGCTGCAGGAGTTACTGTTCATTACTTTATTGATTCAATAATTGCTGCGTTGATATTTATATTATTATTGTTTCTATAATTGCCATTCCACAGTATTTTCCATTATCAGATCAATAATTCATATTATTTGAATAATATTATCAGATAACATTATTGGCAATGTCTAGAAAGTTCTGTCAAGGAGAGGTTTGGTCATCTAATTGCGCGCCAGTAAGGAGAAATCCTTATTGGAAAGCCCCCTCTATCCTGGGAACGGCCTGGTTGTCAGTACTGTGATTCGGTAATATTATTTTTAATTAATTATTGATTATTATGATAAAGAAAATATTTATTTTATGTGGATATAGATGGAGAAAATTTTTAATGTGACAATTGTTGAAAATTAATATTTTATCTTTTTCTGATAAAATAATTCATTTAAATATATTATTTTAATAATATATTAACGGTGATATTTTATAATGAATGTGGGATATATGAGAATATGAGAAGGAAGAGTATTTTTGTGGCAATAAATGTTTAACATATGTTTTGTGTGTCGGTGGACATAATTCTTGACCGAAAATTGATTATAGACTGTAAAATCACTCGTTTGTGGATTTCGGTCAATTTCTGTTTGGAATTTGGAAAAATTTTCTTCTGCAAAGTTGTAGAGAATGGAATTTCCCATGGAAAGTCGCGAGTTTCGAATTTTTCTGATAACCGAGTTATTTTCTACGAATTGTTGAAGTTTCGAAGAATAAAATAATTTTATTAATTTATGGGTGGGACCCACTTTTTGGTTGGTGGAATTAGCATGTGGGCTGCTGGAAATTTTTCCAAGATGGTGGCTGGTCTTGGTCTTAATGAGCATACGTAGAGAATTGGTAAATAAAAAATATATTTTATTAATTTAGTCTCCTTTGGCGTTCTAACATTTTCCTATAAATAGAGGGCTAAGTTAGAATTGAAAATCACACCAGAAACAAAGTTTTCTCTCTTTCTCTCTCTATATTGTCGAGCGTATTCTTGTGAGTATACTTTGAGTGTTGCTATACGGTGCGAGTTTCTGTCAGCACTATACCGAAATTCAGTCAGAAGTACGACTATTTTGAGGTAAGGGATGTTATTTTCTTCTTAAATGATATTATTTTCTTCAATATCATTATGCCGAAATAGTGGTGAACGTTTTTATCAAATTTGAAACTTTTTGTGCCGGAGTTACTATTCACGTATACGGTACTATTCACGTATACGGCACTATTCACGAATACGGCACTATTCACAGAAAAAAATTATTTTTTTTCTTTTCGTCCAAAATATCTACTGTGGATACTAGCTTTGATTGTATCCATGTTTTGATAATTCTTGAATTTTACACCACTATGATTATTTTTGAGGTATTTTTGGACATGGATAAAACAAAGTACGAATCCTTAATCCTTAATCCTTGTCATTTTGTTTCACTGGATTCGTTTCTTTAAAAATATTTTTATCATCTTCAGTCTTAAAGGAGGTTATTATTGAATATCTTTGGCCCGTAGTGCAAAGATGAATGACTTCTGATGAATATCTTTGGCCCGTAGTGCAAAGATGAACAGGTGTTTAGATGAACATGACCAACAGATGAATATCCTTGGCCTGTAGTGCAATGATGAATATATGATTCAAGATGTGCATTGATTGATGTTACAGGGATAAAAAAAAATACTGTTGATGAACTGTTAAATTCATAGACATTAGTAGATTTCATCCTCTACGTAACTCTTCTATGAATTAATATTTTCCGCTGCGAATATTGATTTAAAACTTGTTGTCTATTGTATTCTATTAGATTTTTTTCCCTGTTGAAGGCTAACGATAATTTGTTGTATATTATCTTAGTCATAATATTCTTTACTGAGCTAGTTGAGCTCACCCTTTTCCTTTTTGTTCCATTTTTCTTCTCAGGAGACGAGAATATAGCGAGTACGAGTCGGGGTATGAATTGATGATCCTTGAGAGAGTTGTTTAGTAGTCCTCACCATTTTTGTAAAATAATATATCAATAATTGTATTGAGGACATAGTTGGGTATGTATATTGTCTAGATGACAATGTTTGTATTCAAACTCACAGTTTATGGGTTGTAAAAGTTGTGGTTGTTTCTGTACCATGTATTTGGCGACTCAAAATGGGTTGGATGGAATGGACCTATTTTGGGGGCGTCACAGTTGGTATCAGAGCCAGGTTATATGATCTCTGGCGGAGATCGGGGAATAGAACTAGGAGGGGAGAGACGAGTAATTCCTTCGCTAGTGTGTCCTACCTAAGCTTATTTGTTAGTTGGTCAGTATATAGGGATATTATGTGATATGTGATTTGCTTAATTAACCCTTGTTTTATGGCAGTATTTAAGAATGGCAACCGAGAATGTTAACAGTGGAGTTAATGAGACCGTGGAGATGCCTGTACTTACTAACGAGGAGAACATGCAACAGGCTGGCAATGTTCCTCTTGTGAACAACACCACTGATCAGACGATGAACGACGCAATGTTTAGAAGCTTTTTGCAGTTCATGCAAAATCAGACGAGGGAGACTCGTGTTCAAAATATAGGAGGAAATGATAACAATTCACGGGTTGTCACAGCCAAGCAGTTCAAAGAGTTGGGACCACCAGAATTTAAGGGAAAGCCAGATCCGATCATGGCGGAGACATGGGTCAAGCAAATTACCAAGATATTCGATGTTTTGGGATGTACGGAGGAACAGAAGGTTCCATTCGCCACCTTTATGTTCCGTGGCGAGGCAGACTACTGGTGGGAGTCTGTGAAGCGTACCCATCCAGCCGCACTCAGCATGTCTTGGGAGACGTTTCATAAACTATTTAATGACAAATACTTTCCTGAAAGTGTTCGTCATATGAAGGAAGTGGAGTTCATCAGATTAGAACAAAATAACATGACGGTGTCTCAGTACGAGGCAAAGTTTGCAGAGTTATCTAGGTTTGCACCTCATTTGGTGGAGAATGAGGAACGTATGACGCGGATGTTTCTGAGAGGTTTGAAACCCGTCATACGACAATATCTCATCTCTCATAAATTTTCTCTCTATTCAGATGTTGTTAACAGGGCTCAATTGTTGGAGCGAGATAACGAGTACGGTCAACCGAGGTACCACAATCAGGATAATACCGGAGATAGCAGTCAACAAAATAACGATAACTAGTGGAGAAAGAAAAAGACGGACAAAAATGGTAACCACTTTGGTGGTAATCATGGCCATGAAAATAGAAGAAGCGAGTCAGGAGGAGATTTTAAAAAGTGGAGATTTAACAACGACCATGTGAAGACGACAGTGCCGGCAGCAACTGGTTCTAAGGGAGGAGAAAGACCACCGGTCATATGCTACAAATGCGGGAAAGAGGGACATATCAGTTCAAACTGCCCACAACAGTTCAAGGTATGCTATAATTGTGGAAAGGAAGGGCATATCGCTCGAGATTGTACAGGTAGCAAAACCTAGTTCAGCGGGGACGGTGACTCAAAAGACTGTCCCAGAAAAGCCAAAGTCAATGGTTCCTGGAAGAGCATTTGTTGTGACTGGTCAACATGCGAGGAACCCAAACGAGGTGATCACGGGTAAGCTATTTATAAATTCTTGCGAAGTTTATACCTTACTTGATACCGGTGCTACCCATTCATTTATCTCTCCTGCTTGCGCTCAACGTTTAAACTTGACTCCGGAGAAATTAGACTTTGACCTATCTGTGGAAACTCCGTTAGGAGAAACTTTTATCACATCCACTGTTTATAAATCTTGTTTCATTCAAGTTGGCACCATCACCTTACCTGTTGACCTTATCTCTTTAAAGATACTTGCTTTTGATGTGATTTTAGGGATTGATTGGTTAACTACTCATCATGCCAAAATTGATTGTTTTCGTAAGGTTGTTAGTTTTCATATTCCTAATCAACCTGTTGTTCGAATTCAGGCAACTAAACCATTAAAATCAATCACTATCATATCTAATCATAAAGCTATTCGTTTATTGAAAAACGGATGTCAAGCTTTCTTAGCCCATGTTATGGATTTGAATAAAGACACGTCAAAATTGAATAATATTCCTGTTGTTATTGACTTTCCTGACGTATTTCCTGAAGAACTTCCCGGTCTACCCCCAGAACGTGAAGTTGAATTCTTTATTGATCTTGAACCTGGTACAAAGCCCATTTCTAAAACCCCATATCGAATGGCTCCTATTGAACTTCAGGAGTTAAAAGTCTAACTACAGGAGTTATTGGACATTGGTTTCATTCGTCCTAGTACATCTCCTTGGGGTGCTCATGTTTTATTCGTAAAGAAGAAAGACGGGAGTATGCGACTTTGTATTGACTATCGGGAATTGAACCATGTCACCATTAAGAATAGGTATCCTCTACCTCGTATTGATGACTTGTTTGACCAGTTGCAAGGAGCACAATTCTTTTCAAAAATCGATCTTCGTTCTGGATATCATCAACTGAAAATTAGAACTGAGGATATTCCAAAGACTGCATTCAGAACTCGGTATGGGCATTATGAATTCTTAGTCATGTCTTTTGGATTGACTAATGCTCATGCTGCTTTCATGGATATGATGAATCGAGTATTCAAGGATTATTTGGATCAATTCGTTGTTGTCTTTATTGATGACATCCTCATATATTCCAAAAGCCGTGAAGATCATGAGCACCATTTGAAGCTTGTACTCCAAAGGCTTCGTGAAAACAAGTTATATGCTAAGTTGAAGAAATGCGAGTTCTGGCTTGAGGAAGTAGCATTCCTTGGGCACGTGGTGTCAAAAAATGGTGTATCTGTTGACCCGACGAAGATTGAAGCAATACAAAGTTGGGAGCAACCGAAGTCGGTCACTGAAGTACGTAGCTTTTTGGGCTTAGCTGGTTATTATCGGAGATTCGTGGAAGGGTTTTCTCAAATTGCTACTCCATTAACTCAGCTAACTCGGAAGGATACAAAATTCGTATGGAGCGAGGAATGTGAGAAAAGTTTCCAAGAGCTTAAGAGGAGACTTATTTCGGCACCTGTTCTAACAATACCATCTGGTTCGGATGGATTTGTTATCTACAGCGATGCTTCAGGCAAAGGGTTAGGATGTGTTCTCATGCAACGTGGGAAAGTCATAGCCTATGCCTCGCGACAACTTAAAGAGTATGAGAGGAATTATCCTACTCATGATCTAGAGTTGGCAGGAGTCGTTTTCGCGCTAAAGATCTGGAGGCACTATCTATACGGGGAGAAAGTGGAGATATATTCAGATCATAAAAGCCTCAAATATTTCTTCACTCAAAAAGAACTCAACATGCGGCAACGACGTTGGCTCGAGTTGTTGAAAGATTACGACCAAACTATTCAATACCATCCTGGAAAAGCGAACGTGGTAGCTGACGCATTGAGTAGAAGATCATATGCAGGAATGAGTGCAATGATGTCAAGTATACGCATAGAGCCAACTTTAATAGAAAAAGTTAAGGTTGCTCAAGCCACCGATCCGGAGCTGATGCATATGAAGACAAAAGTACAAGAAGGTGCCATTCCAGAAGCGAGAATTGATGAAGAAGGAATACTTCGAGTCCACTCCAGACTTTGTGTTCCTAACGATTCTGATTTGAAGTACAAGATCATGATGGAGGCACACAATACACCGTTTGTAATTCATCCTGGAAGTACCAAAATGTATCGTGATCTTCGACATACATTTTGGTGGAACAATATGAAGAGAGATTGCAAAGTTTATTTCAACGTGTTTAACTTGTCAACGTGTAAAGGCGGAGCATCAAGTGCCAAAGGGTCCATTGCAACCACTTGAGATTCCGAAATGGAAGTGGGAACACATTACTATGGATTTCGTTACGGGTCTTCCTACGGTTTCTCAAGGCATCAATGCTATTTGGGTTATTGTTGATAGATTAACCAAGTCTGCTCATTTATTGCCGATACGGGAGACTTATTCCCTTGAACGTCTTGCTCAAATGTACGTAAATGAGATTGTAAGATTGCATGGCATGCCAGTATCCATAGTTTCGGATCGTGACCCAAGATTTACTTCAAGATTTTGGGTTAGCTTGCAAAAAGCTATGGGTACGGAGTTACGATTCAGTTCGGCATACCATCCTCAAACGGACGGACAATCAGAGAGGACTATTCAAACTCTTGAAGATTTATTAAGACTCTGTGTCCTAGACTTCAAGGGCAGTTGGGATAAATATTTACCATTGGTGGAATTCTCCTACAACAACAGTTATCAGGCAAGCATTGGTGTGGCCCCATTTGAAGCATTGTATGGACGAAAGTGTCGCTCTCCAGTATGTTGGGACGAGGTGGGTGAAGCAACATTGTTGGGACCTGAGTTAGTACGTATGACTACGGAGAAGATCCAAACGGTTCGACAACGTATACAAACGGCACAAGATCGACAAAAGAGTTATGCGGATCTTCATCGAAAGGATGTAGAATTTAGTGTTGGGGATCATGTATTGTTGCGTGTTGCCCCATGGAAGGGAGTTACAAGATTCGGGAAGAGAGGAAAGCTTAATCCACGATTTATTGGTCTATTTCAAATTCTTGATCGAGTAGGTAATGTAGCCTATAGACTCGCGTTACCTCCAAGTATGTCTCGTGTTCATAATGTTTTTCATATATCTGGGCTTCGTAAATATGTGAAAGACCCGAACCACGTCATTGAGTTAGAACCGGACGAGATAGCCGAAGATTTAACGTATGAGCAGGTACCTGTCAAGATCTTGGATAGGAAGGAGCATGTCCTACGCACGAAGGTAATACCACAAGTTAAAGTTTTGTGGAGGAATCATGCTATAGAGGAAATGACCTGGGAGTTGGAAACGGAAATGAAAGCGAGGTATCCTCACCTTTTCGAAACACCAGGTACGTATGTCAATTTCGAGGACAAAATTTCATAAGGAGGGGAGGTTGTAAGACCCCAAATAATTAATAAATGAAATTTAATTTCCTTTAATTATTATTTTGAATAGTAAGGGCTGATTTGAATAATGTGGATAGTTATGGGTAAAATACGCAAACATTTCAAAATAAGCAAGTGGTTATAAAATATTCATTGTTGTCGGGGAATATTCGTTTGGTCGTGGAATATTCGTACTGTCGGGGAATATTCGTACGACGGCGCAGCCATGTGTGGGCCCCATAACGAAAAGCGATTGGAGGAAGAAAACGACAAATATAAGCTGTTTAAAAATAACGGCGTAGTTATTACCGTTTACACTGTTGGAATACCCGGTGGTTAAAATACAGTAATACGCGTTGTTGCACAGTAGCACACGGTATTGCACAGTATTTTGAATTATTGATCCTTACGTAAGAAGGCACTACTCAATAATTGCTGCAGGAGTTACTGTTCATTACTTTATTGATTCAATAATTGCTGCGTTGATATTTATATTATTATTGTTTCTATAATTGTCATTGCACAGTATTTTCCATTATCAGATCAATAATTCATATTATTTGAATAATATTATCAGATAACATTATTGGCAATGTCTAGAAAGTTCTGTCAAGGAGAGGTTTGGTCATCTAATTGCGCGCCAGTAAGGAGAAATCCTTATTGGAAAGCCCCCTCTATCCTGGGAACGGCCTGGTTGTCAGTACTGTGATTCGGTAATATTATTTTTAATTAATTATTGATTATTATGATAAAGAAAATATTTATTTTATGTGGATATAGATGGAGAAAATTTTTAATGTGACAATTGTTGAAAATTAATATTTTATCTTTTTCTGATAAAATAATTCATTTAAATATATTATTTTAATAATATATTAACGGTGATATTTTTACAATGAATGTGGGATATATGAGTATATGAGGAGGTAGAGTATTTTTGTGGCATTAATTGATGCATCATATCTCTCATATTATTGGTTCGATTATTGTCACAGTATCATCTGTATAATATGTTATATAATTAAATCAATAATTGAGACGGCAAAGTTATTCATATTATTATTTGCAATATTGACAATGTCTAGAAGTTCTGTCAAGAAGAGGTTTGGTCATCCAATTGTGCGCCAATAAGGAGAAATCCTTATCGAAAAGCCCCCTCTTTCCTGGGAACGACCTGGTTGTTAAATATTGTGAATTATAATATAAATGATGAATAAGTTCGTGTTGATTAAAGATGAAATTGATAGTTCCAATGTTTTGAAGTTATTAGTGTTAGTGGAAATCGACATTTATTTCGATATTAATTGATGTCTGGAAGTTATACTAACCAGTCGGGTAATTCACCAGATAAATGAGCAATTAATTGCTATTAATTCACATGATTATAACTATTTATTCACATGTGTGTACTATTGATTCGCATTCTTGTACTATTAGGAGAGTTGATGCAAGATTGATAATACTTGCATGACTAAGTTAAAAATGGAGGTATAGATGGAGGTACTATACTGTAATTCGCATTTTCACATGATTATAACTATTGATTCACGTGATTGAACTATTGATTCACATTATTTACTATTAGGGAGAGGTGGTGCAAGTTTGATAATACTTACAGGACTAAATTAAAAATGAAGAGAAAGAGGAAGGTATTATACTGTAATATTTCGAGCCTCAAAACGTGCAATTATTGAAACTATATTTTTCTATAAATAGAAGCCCATTCTTCCTTCATTTCTCACCAATTCACAAAAGCTATAGAACAATTATTATAGAGAGAAATTATATAGAGAAAGAAGAAGAGAAGTCTGCTACCTCACTATTCCAGTATCCAGTCTTCTTTTGAGGTAAGGGTTATTATTCTTTCGTATTCATGAAGAGAGTTATTTTCTTTCAATACTCGTAAGGGTTGTTATTCCATTCTTTATTATTATGTTGGAATAACATGTCTATGCGAAGTACCGCATACATGGTGAAATTCTTCTGTTATTCCATTCTTTATTATTCAGTTGGGAATAACCTGTCTGTGCGGTCTATCGCATGCCTGGTGAATTCTGTTGTTATTCTATTCTTTATTATTCTGTTGGAATATCCTGTCTGTGCAGATTACGCATGACCTGGTTCCATTCTTTATTATTCTGTTGTAATATTCTGTATGTGTGTGTGACGCCCCCAAAATAGGTATATATCACCCATTTTGAGTTGTCAATAACATGGTACAGAAACAACTACAACTTTATTAATATAACATAAAAACTGTGAGTTTAAATACAAATATTGTCATCTAGACAATATTCACACTCAAATAAGTCCTCGTTACAATTATTGGTACATTATTTTACAAAAATGGTGAGGACTACTAAACAACTTTCTAGAACCTTCATTCCATACCCCGACTAGTACTTGCTACATTCTCGCCTCCTGAGAAGAAAAATGGAACAAAAAAGAAAAGGGTGAGATCAACTAGCCCAGTAAAGAATATTATGATTAAGATAATATAGAACAAATTATCGTTAGTCTTCAACAGGGAAAAATCTGATAAAATACAATAGACAACAAGTTTCAGATCAATATTCACAACGAAAATAATAATTCATAGATGAGTTACGTAGAGAATGAAATCTACTATAATCTATGAATTTAAAAGCCCATCATCATTATTTTATCCCTGTAACATCAATCAATATTCATCTTGATTCAAATATTCATCTTTGTACTACATGCCAAAGATATTCATCAGTTGGTCATGTTCATCTTAACACCTGTTCATCTTTGCACTACGGGCCAAAGATATTTATATGAAAATCATTAATCTTTGCACTACAGGCCAAGATATTCAGTAAAATCATCATTTAGGACTGAGGATGATGAAAAATATTTTAAATAAAATGAATCCAGTGAAACAAAAGAACAAATATTAAGGATTCGTACTTTAAACAATCCGAGTTCAAAAATACTTCATAAATAATCATAGTGAAGTAAAATTCAAGAATGATCAAAACATGGATACAATCAAAGCTAGTATCCATAATAGATATTTTGGACAAAAAAACGAAAAATTTAATTTTTTTATGAATAGTGCCGTATTCGTGAATAGTGTCGTATACGTGAATAGTATTGTATACGTGAATAGTAACCCCGACACTAAAAGACAAGAATTTCACAAGAAAAATCTTACCAATATTCCGGCATAATGATATTAGAAGAAATAATATCATTTTAAAAAAAATAATATCCTATACGTCACTACAAGAAAAAGGCCTAACAGCGACTAAGACTATCAGCGACCGCATATCCGGTCGCAGATAATACTTATAGCGACTAACATCAGCGACCGTAAATTAATCTAGTTGCTATTTACTATCAGCGACCGCATGCGGTCGCTGATCGGTCGCTGACATTAATTTCCCTCCCAAAAATTGGTTCAAAAAGTTGGCGCGTTTATTTTTTGCGACCAATATATATCAGCGACCACAGTGCAGTCACTAAATCGTCCACGTCATAAAAAATCAGCGACCGCATACGGTCGTTGAGAGTAAAGCATTCTACTTCTCCATTATTTGGGTATTCACCTTCACTTCATTATTATTATCCTTGTGATTGCTTAAGTGCCTATAACTTGTACATTTCTGGTGTAGCTTATGTCCTGGTTTTGTCATAAGAAATTGGTTAAATGCTTGGAGGATAATGACTCAATTCCGAGGGTGAAATTCTTTCTGTTAAATGCTTGGGTTAAAATTGTAAGACCCCAAATAATTAATAAACGAAATTTAAATTCCTTTAATTATTATTTTGAATAGTAAGGGTTGATTTGATTAATGTGGATAGTTATGGGTAAAATACGTAAATGTTTCAAAATAAGCAAGTGGTTATAAAATATTCATTGTTGTCGGGGAATATTCGTTTGGTCGTGGAATATTCGTACTGTCGGGGAATATTCGTACGACGGCGCAGCCATGTGTGGGCCCCATAACGGAAAGTGATTGGAGGAAGAAAACGACAAATATAAGTTGTTTAAAAATAACGGCGTAGTTGTTACCGTTTACACTGTTGGAATACCCGGTGGTTAAAATACAGTAATACGCGTTGTTGCACAGTAGCACACGGTATTGCACAGTATTTTGAATTATTGATCCTTACGTAAGAAGGCACTACTCAATAATTGCTACAGGAGTTACTGTTCATTACTTTATTGATTCAATAATTGCTGCGTTGATATTTATATTATTATTGTTTCAATAATTGTCATTGCACAGTATTTTCCATTATCAGATCAATAATTCATATTATTTGAATAATATTATCAGATAACATTATTGGCAATGTCTAGAAAGTTCTGTCAATGAGAGGTTTGGTCATCTAATTGCGCGCCAGTAAGGAGAAATCCTTATTGGAAAGCCCCCTCTATCCTGGGAACGGCCTGGTTGTCAGTACTGTGATTCGGTAATATTATTTTTAATTAATTATTGATTATTATGATAAAGAAAATATTTATTTTATGTGGATATAGATGGAGAAAATTTTTAATGTGACAATTGTTGAAAATTAATATTTTATCTTTTTCTGATAAAATAATTCATTTAAATATATTATTTTAATAATATATTAACGATGATATTTTTACAATGAATGCGGGATATATGAGTATATGAGGAGGTAGAGTATTTTTGTGGCATTAAATGTTTAACACATGTTTTGTGTGTCGGTGGACATAATTTTTGACCGAAAATTGAGTATAGACTGTAAAATCGCCCGTTTGTAGATTTCGGTCAATTTCTATTTGGAATTTGGAAAAACTTTCTTCTGCAAAGTTGTAGAGAATTGAAATTTCTATAAAAAGTTGCGAGATTCGAATTTTCTAATAAAAGGCCTATTTATTGTGAATTATTGAAGTTTCGGAGTTCTGAAATAATTGATTTTTGGAGTTTTAATTTTTATTTTCAACAAAAACGTTTTTCAAATGTTGGTGGGCATCTTTAACATGTGTTTGATGGCTAAAATCAGATTCCTTGGTGGTTTGCTTGAATGTTTTGTAAATATTAATATTATATTAATTTAGTCTCTTTTGGCGTTCTAACATTTTCCTATAAATAGAAGGCTAAGTTAGAATTGAAAATCACATCAGAAACAAAGTTTTCTCTCTTTCTCTCTCTATATTATCGAGCGTATTCTTGTGAGTATACTTTGAGTGTTGCTATACGGTGCGAGTTTCTGTCAGCACTATACCGAAATTCAGTCAGAAGTACGGCTATTTTGAGGTAAGGGATGTTATTTTCTTCTTAAATGATATTATTTTCTTCAATATCATTATGCCGAAATATTGGTGAACGTTTTTATCAAATTTGGAACTTTTTGTGCCGGAGTTACTATTCACGTATACGGTACTATTCACGAATACGGCACTATTCACAGAAAAATTATTTTTTTTCTTTTCGTCCAAAATATCTATTGTGGATACTAGCTTTGATTGTATCCATGTTTTGATCATTCTTGAATTTTATACCACTATGATTATTTTTGAGGTATTTTTGGACATGGATAAAACAAAGTACGAATCCTTAATCCTTAATCCTTGTCATTTTGTTTCACTGGATTCGTTTCTTTAAAAATATTTTTTATCATCTTCAGTCTTAAAGGATGTTATTATTGAATATCTTTGGCCTGTAGTGCAAAGATGAATGATTTCTGATGAATATCTTTGGCCCGTAGTGCAAAGATGAACAGGTGTTTAGATGAACATGACCAACAGATGAATATCCTTGGCCTGTAGTGCAAGGATGAATATATGATTCAAGATGTGCATTGATTGATGTTACAGGGATAAAAATACTGTTGATGAACTGTTAAATTCATAGACATTAGTAGATTTCATCCTCTACGTAACTTTTCTATGAATCAATATTTTCCGCTGTGAATATTGATTTAAAACTTGTTGTCTATTGTATTCTATTAGATTTTTTCCCTGTTGAAGGCTAACGATAATTTGTTGTATATTATCTTAGTCATAATATTCTTTACTGAGCTAGTTGAGCTCACCCTTTTCCTTTTTGTTTCATTTTTCTTCTCAGGAGACGAGAATATAGCGAGTACGAGTCGGGGTATGAATTGATGGTCCTTGAGAGAGTTGTTTAGTAGTCCTCACCATTTTTGTAAAATAATATATCAATAATTGTATTGAGGACATAGTTGGGTATGTATATTGTCTAGATGACAATGTTTGTATTCAAACTCACAGTTTATGGGTTGTAAAAGTTGTAGTTGTTTCTGTACCATGTATTTGGCGACTCAAAATGGGTTGGATGGAATGGACCTATTTTGGGAGCGTCACAAAAATTATTTCTGTTAAACAAAATGAACCTTCACTTGGGTGCAAATTGTATTTCTGTAAATGAAATTTTTTAGGGTGTATTTAGATAAGTTTTAAATATTATAATTTAAATCTCAATTTTATTTATAATAAGTTGGGGTCTTACACTGTGGATTACGCATGACCTGGTTCCATTTTTTATTATTCGGTTGGGAATAACCTGTCTGTGTGGTCTATCGCATGCCTAATGAATTCTTCTGTTAATCCATTCTTTATTATTCTGTTGGAATAACCTGTATATGTGGATTACCACATGCATGGTGAATGATCCTTCGTATTCATTCCTTATTAAATTGTGGAAATAATCTGTCTACGTGGATTACCGCATGGCGGGCAAAAAATCCATTTGCAGTTTCATATATTCTATTATACTCAGTTGGTTAAAATTTTGACTTCTATACTCCATGAAATTAGTAGAATATTCTGGATATTTGTGCTTCATTCAGTATCTTTTCATGGAAATATTCTTCTGAGTATTCTTGAATTTTTCTCCACAAAGCAGTATCATGTTGACAATTTAGATGTTATTGATTTTAGGATAAATTAACTTATAAATCTTTAAAATTTATTCTTGAACTTGTTTTATTGAATTATTATGTCATTGTCATCATCCTCATGCTTATATTATGATGAAAGTCATCTTTGGCTTACGTGCATAGATGGACTCGATATGATTATGACCAGGGATCATTCGGTATAATCATGACCTGTAATGTTATAAATGACGTGGTAAAAGTTCTCAGTGGCATGTAGTGCATTGATGGATAGTTTTTGGTATGATTATAACCAGGGATTATTCGGTATAGTCATGACCATTGATGATTTAATGAATATCCTTGGCCCATAGTGCAGGGATGATTCGATGATGTGGTCTATTTATTAAGCTGAGTCTCAGTGATAAAGTTGATGAAAAACTTTTTAAATCATAGAAGATAGTAGATTTTATGCTCTACTTGACTTTTCTAATGGATTGCTTATTCCGCTGTAGTTAAACTTGTTATCTATTATATTCTATTAATTTAACATTGTTGAAGGCTAATGATAATTTATTCTGCATTATCTTAGTCATAATATTTCTTACTGAGCTAGTTGAGCTCACCCTTTCTTTCACTGTTCTCTTCAGGAAATGAGAACGTTGCCGGGATTAGTCGGGAAATGGAGTGATGGTCCAGGATAAATGGCTTTAGTAGTTCTCACTATTCTGTAAAATAGTGTGGCAATAAATATAATGACGACTCCATTAAGTGTGGATATTGTTTAGATGACAATATTCTTATCAAAACTCTCAGTTTATGTTTTGTCGTATTTTACACGACAGTTGTATTATTAAGTTGTATTTGATTTATGTACCATGTAATTGGCGACTCAAGATGGGTGATGTATACTTGTTTTGGGGGCGTCACAAGTAATCCTTCATCCAATACCGAATTTCAGAAACATGCTGATAACTCAAGAGGGTTGCTTTATGATTTGCTTAATTTCAATTCTTTTAACCATAAAAGATATTGAATTCAAATAATTATATATATATATATATATATATATATATATGATTTATGCAGTATATAGACATATATATGCTCAAGCAATGTGTAGTTCAATAATTTTCTACAATTAAGGAATAATTGTATGAGATTTGTATAGTGATAGTGATCATGTATATCGATACCATCCAAATTCAGAATTAGTAGCTTAATTTTCATGGGAGATTCATTACACAATGTTAATTGTAACATCTTTCATGTAATAAGATTGTATAATTAATGAATTTTCATGCTGCGGTTTGGTTACAGTTTTATGCGTGCGATTTTGGCTAGTAACCAAACCGAAACCATAAATTTAGTTTTTTAACCCCCCCTAAAACCGCCACATACGCTAGAACCGTTGGTTGAAGTTTTAATTGGTGCGTTTTGTGCGATTTTGGTGTGATTTTGGTTTTAATTTGATTTCTCGCTCAGCCTTATAATAATACATCATTGAAATATCATAATTTTGACAAATTTATAAGTTAAAACTATTGCATTGACCTAAAAAGCTAAAAAAATGAAAGTGTGTTATTAAGTTACTTTTTTATTGTTTCTTTAATAGGTGAGTTGTTCATGTTACTAGGGAAAAAAATAATGGGTGGACTACTTGTACAAAAATATCAAATCATTAATATTATGGGATAAATATTGAACAAATGGAAGTGAAATTAACTTCATAGCTGAGTCAGGCCAAATTTGGACTGAGCCAAAAAGGCCCAAATTTTTTTGGGTCCTTAATACTAATATACAACAATTAGAAAGTATTTAAAAAAATAACACATCCACAAAATAATTACAAAAATAACGCAACACAATAATAAGTTGCTAAAATTACGGGACATTAACTCCCTACACGTCAGCTATCAACTTTCATATTTGCAACCACCCGATCCTAAATTCAAACTAATGAAGAAAAACAGAACAACGACATATCGGAGAAGACGAATTCTCTGACGGCGAAGCAACTTTGAGATCGTTAAAAATCGGAGAAGATCAACAGCAACTTCGAGATCGTCAAACAACATTACAAAATTTCATATGTAATTATACATTATGTTTATGCTTTCGATTTACAATCAGTAACCAGAAACTTACGTACTATATTGATTGTTGATTGATTCTTTACAGATTTGTATAATGAGGTATTTGAGTTTTGAGTTTATATGCATATAGTTACCCCGTGGTTACTATATATTCATATATTGGTTATATTTCTTAAGTTTTTCGCTTTTTAATTGGTCACAAAGTCATTATACTGACTATTTTGATTACAAAATTCATGTAAAAATATGTTTTATATTCTGGTTACTAAGTACATATAAATTGGTTACTGTTTATTATTAATTTGGTTACTGCATAATGTTTATTTGGTTGCTGTATACTTTTAATGTATATTCTACCGATGTTTTTTATATTGATGGTTACTTATTAGATATATTGGTTACCTTCCTGCAACTGTTGGATCTTTAAGTACATATTGATGTTTTTTTATATTGATTATTTTTGCTGTAAAATGTATGGAAAAATATGTTTTATGTTATGGATACTAAGAAAATATATGTTGGTTACTGTCTAATATGGATTTGGTTAGTATTTAATGCTGACTTAGTTACTGTGTAATATTACAATGGTTACTGCATAATATTACCGTGTTTTATACTAATTCTTTTTATATTGATAGTACTGATTAACTACATTGATTACCTTCATACATCTGTTAGTCTTTAATTTTTAACAAAGTTATTACTGATTATTTTGGTTATAAAATGAATGTAAAAATATTTTTTATAATCTTGGCTACTAATTACATATATCTTGGTTACTATCTAATATGTAATTAGATACTATAAGGTGTTTATTTGGTTATAGTATAATGTTATTGTATTTTATAATTATTTCTTTTATATTGGTGGTTACTTATTGACTACATTGGTTACTTTTATACAACTGTTAATTTAATTATATATATCGGTTATTGTATAATATTTAATTGGTTACTGTATAATATTTATTTGGTTACTGAATAATATTAATATAAACATGTACTGATGTTTTTTATATTCATGGTTACTTATTAGCTACATTGGTTACCTTCATACAACTGTTAGTCTTTATTTGGTAACAAACACATTATACTGGTTATTTTTTTACTGTAAAATGCAATAAAAAAATGTGTTTATGTTCTGGTTACTAAATAGATATATGTTGGTTACTGTCTAATCTAAATTTGGTTACTGTATAATGTTGTTATGATTACTGTATAATATTAGTGTGTTTTATACTGGTTTTGTTTTATATTGATGCTTACTTATTGACTACATTGGTCACCTTCATACAACTGATAGTCTTTAGTTGGTAACAAACCGATGCGGTTAAAAAGCAAGCGCGTCAGTTTATGGAAATATTTAATAGATTTAATCCAGTTTATGGAAAGATTTGATAGATTATGAAAATATTTGATCCATTGATAATTTGGTAATTTCTGTCAAGTTTGGAGTGTCAGATTTTAGTGTTTTTGGAGCCTAATTTCATTAGAAATGGGTCAACGATCAAAAGTCACGAGCTATGCTCGTGAACTGCAAGGTTTTTTGGTCAAATTCCATCATTTAGACCTTCAAAATTACATTTTATTATTTTTGGGTTATTTTTGTAATTTTCCTTTTCCTTACTAGTTTTCTTTTTCCGTTTTGGATTCCGCTTTTAGGGTTTTTTGATTTTTGATTCCATCATGAGTTGTCAATATAAAGTAAACATATACATTGAATAATTGGTAATTGTTCTGAAACATTTTTATGTAAATTTGGTTACCCATCTAAAATAAAATGGTTACCTCTATATTCATATTTAGTTACCAACTGGACCATTTTTAAATAACTTTTATAACTGTGTAATATAAAAGTATCCATCAGCTAGATAAATGGGAACCCTCACATGTACATTAAACACTTGATAACTGTTCTAATATAAGTTTTTAACTATTTGGTTACTAACAAAACTAAAATGGTTACCCTTATATGCAAGTGTGGATACTAACTGCACCTCTTAAATTATTTTTATTTTAATATGAGATCTATAAGTGACCATCATATATAAATGGGAACTCTTAATTGGAGTTTCTTATTCCATCATGATGACAGAGTATAAATAAAACATATACATTTAACACTTTATAACAGTCTTGATACAAATTTTATAATTATCTGGTTACTAACAAAAATAAAAATAGTTACCATATATGTAGGTTTGGATACCAACCTAACATTTCAACTGAAATAGCTGATGGATACTGTTCTAAACCAATTTTATGTAAATTTGGTTACTCACAAAAAATAAAATGGTTACCTCTATATGCAAATTTAAATACTAACTGTACAATTTCCAGATAATTTTTATGAGCATGTAATTTAGAAGTATACATCAGCTAGATAAATATAATACTTTCACATGTACATTTAACACTTGATGTTTGTCCTGATACAAACTTGTAACTATCTGGTTACTAATAACAGTAACCATAATGTAACATAATAAAACAGTAACCACATAATTATATGATAGTAACCAGAACAGGTTTTAATGGAAACCAAAATAGAAACATCATATAATGAAACATAGTTTAGACAATCCATGTATACTAAACAATTTACATATTAACCAGAATAAAAAATAAAAGTAACCAAAATCCCACATTGAGGGCACAATAATAGTAGCGAAACCATAAGATAACAGTAAACAAAACATAATAAAGAAGTAACCAAATAATTATATGAAAGTAACCAGAACAGGTTTTAATGATAACCAAAACAAAAACAACCTGTATATCCAACCCAGTTTAGGTAACCCATGTATACTCTCAAATGTACATTTAACACTTGATAGATGTCCTGATACAAGCTTGTAACTATATGGTTACTGTAACGCCCCCAAAATAGGTATACATCACCCATTCTGAGTCGTCAATAACATGGTACAGAAACAACTACAACTTTATTAATACAACACATAAACTGTGAGTTTAAATACAAATATTGTCATCTAGACAATATTCACACCCAAATAAGTCCTCATTATAATTATTGGTACATTATTTTACAAAAATGGTGAGTACTACTAAAATGACTTTCTAGAACCTTCATTCCATACCCCGACTAGTACTAGCTACATTCTCGCCTCCTGAGAAGAAAAATAGAACAAAAAGGAAAAGGGTGAGCTCAACTAGCCCAGAAAAGAATATTATGACTAAGATAACATAGAAAAAATTATCGTTAGTCTTCAACAGGAAAAAATATGATAAAATACAATAGACAACAAGTTTCAGATTAATATTTGCAGCAAAAATAATAATTCATAGATGAGTTACATAGAGAATGAAATCTACTATTATCTATGAATTTAAAAGTCCATCATCAATATTTTATCCTTGTAACATCAATCTATATTCATCTTGAATCAAATATTCATCTTTGCACTACAGGCCAAATATATTCATCAGTCGGTCATGCTCATCTCAACACCTGTACATCTTTGCACTACGGGCCAAAGATATTCATAAGAAAATCAACCATCTTTGCACTACAGGCCAAAGATATTCAGTAATACCATCATTTAGGATTGAGGATGAAGAAAAATATTTTAAAGAAAACGAATCCAGTGAAACAAAAGAACAAATATTAAGGATTCGTACTTTAAACAATCCGAGTTCAAAAATACTTCATTAATAATCATAGTGAAGTAAAATTCAAGAATGATAAAAACATGGATACAATCAAAGTTAGTATCCATAATAAATATTTTGGACAAAAAGCGAAATTTTAATTTTTCTGTGAATAGTGCTATATTCGTGAATAGTGTCGTATACGTGAATAGTGTCGTATACGTGAATAGTAACTCCGACACTAAAAGACAAGAATTTCACAAGAAAAATCTTACCAATATTTAGGCATAATGATAATGAAAGAAATAATATCATTTAAAAAAAAAATAACATCCCTTACCTTGAAAAGACTATACCTCTAGCTGTAATACCGGATATAGTGCTGAAGAGAACATGCACCGTATAACATGCCAGAGAACATAAAGGTGACGAATGGAACCTTCTGTTCCTCCGTGCATCCCAAGACATCGAATATCTTGGTAATTTGATTGACCCATGTTTCCGCTATGATCGGATCGGGCTTTCTCTTAAATTCTGGTGGTCCCAACTCTTTGAACTGCTTGGTTATGACAACCCGTGAATTGCTATCATTTCCTCCTGTATTTTGAACACGAGTCTCCCTCGTATGATTTTGCATGAACTGCAAAAAGCTTCTAAACATCCCCTCGTTCATCATCTGCTCAGTGGTGTTGTTCATAGGAGGAACATTGCCAGCCTGTTGCACGTTCTCCTCGTTGGTGAGTACAGGCGTCTCCACGGTCTCATTTCCACTGTTAATATTCTTAGTCGACATTCTCAAATACTATCATAAAACAAGGGTTAATTAAGGAAATCAATATATCACATAATATCCATATATACTGACCAACTAACAAATAAGCTTAGGTAGGACACACTAGCGAAGGATTTACTCGTATCTCCCCTCCTAGTTCTATTCCCCGATCTCCACCGGAGATCATATCCCTAAGCTCTAATACCAACTGTGACGCCCCCAAAATAGGTATACATCACTCATTCTGAGTTGTCAATACATGGTACAGAAACAACTACAAATTTATTATTACAACAGTAAAACTATGAGTTTGAATACAAATATTATCTTCTAGACAATATCTATACTCAAATAAATCCTCATCATATTTATTGATACATTATTTTACAAAAATGGTGAGGACTACTAAACAACTCTCTCTAGAACCTTCGTTCCATACCCCGACTCGTACTCGCTATATTCTCGCCTCCTAAGAAGAAAAATGGAACAAAAAGGAAAATGGTGAGCTCAACTAGCCCAGTAAAGAATATTGTGACTAAGATAATATACAACAAATTATCGTTAGTCCTCAACGGGGAGAAATCTAATAGAATACAATAGATAACAAGTTATAAATCAATATTCGCAGGAAGAGTTAAGTAGAGAATGCAAACTATTATCTTCTATGTATGAATTTAAAAGTTCATCGTCTATCTTTTATCCCTGTAACATCAATCAATATATATCTGGAATCAAATATTCATCTTTGCACTACAGGCCAAAGATATTCATCAGTTGGTCATGTTCATCTAAACACCTGTTCATCTTTGCACTACGGGCCAAAGATATTCATCAAAAATCATTCATCTTTACACTACAGGTCAAAAATATTCAATAATATCATCATTTAAGACTGAGGATGATGAAAAATATTTTTAAAGAAACAAATCCAGTGAAACAAAATGACAAGGATTAAGGATTAAGGATTCGTACTTTGTTTTATCCATGTCCAAAAATACCTCAAAAATAATCATAGTGGTGTAAAATTCAAGAATGATCAAAACATGGATACAATCAAAGCTAGTATCCACAATAGATATTTTGGACGAAAAGGAAAATGTTCATTTTTTGATGAATAGTGCCGTATTCGTGAATAGTGTCGTATACGTGGATAGTGCCGTATACGTGAATAGTAACTCCGACACAAAAAGTTCCAAATTTGATTAAAAGTTCAGATCAATACTTAGGCATATTGATATTGAAGAAATAATATCATTACGAAAAAAAATTAATATCTCTTACCTCGTAAAGACAGTACTTCTAGCTGAAACACCGGATATAGGCTATGACTTGAACTTGCACCGTATAGCAATACTCAAAATACTCACAAGAATACGCTCGATAATATAGAAAGAGAAAACTTTAGTTTCTGGTGTGATTTTCAATTCTAACCTAAGCGCCCTATTTATAGAAAAATGCTTAGAACACCAAAGTAGAAAATTTAATAAATTAATAATATATATATATATATATATATATATATATATATATATATATATATATATATATATATATTTCCAACGCACACTTAATTTGCCCAACATCAGACACCAACCAGCCCACTACACAAGACTAACGACAAAAAAAATGTTTTTCTAATTTAAAATAATTTAAACTTCTAAAAATCAATTATTTCGGACCTTCAGAACTTCAATAATTCATAATAAATAGCCCTTTTGTCATAAAATTCGAAACTAGAAATTTTTTATAAGAAATTCAATTCTCTACAACTTTGCAGAAGAAAGTTTTTCCAAATTCTAAACAGAAATTGACCGAAATTCACAAACGGGCCATTTTACAGGCTATAATCAAATTTCAGTCAATAAATGGGGTCCACCGACACATAAAACATGCTTTATATATTTTTTGTAACAAAAATACTCCTCCTCCACATATACTTATATATCCCACATTCATCGTAAAAGTAGCATCATTATTATATTATTAAAATATAATAATATATTTAAATGAATTATTTTATCAGAAAAAGATAAAACTTCGATTTTCACCAATTGTCACATTAAAAATTTTCTCCATCTATATCCACAGAAAATCAATATTTTTCTCATCATATGAATCAATAATTAATTATTCACAAATAATATTACAGAATCACAATATTGACAACCAGACAGTTCCCAGGAAAGAGGGGGCTTTTCAATAAGAATTTCTTCTTACTGGCGCGCAATTAGGTGACCAAACCTCTCCTTAGACAGAACTTTCTAGACATTGCCAATAATGTTATCTAATAATATTATTCAGATAATATGAATTATTACTTCGATAATGAAAAATACTGTATAATGACAATTATTGAAACAACAGCAATATAAAATATCAACGCAGCAATTATTAAATCAATAAAATAAAATACTGAATAGTAATTACTGTAACCATTATTGAGTAGTGCCTTCTTACGTAAGAATCAATAATTGGTGCAATACCGTGTGCTATTGTGTTTTAACCACCGAGTATTTTAACAGTATTAACGGTAACAACTACGCCGTTATTTTTAAACAACTTATATTTGTCGTTTTCTTCATCCAATGGCTTTCCGTTATGGGGCCCACACATGGCTGCGCCGTCGTACGAATATTTCCCGACAGTACGAATATTCCCCGACAGTACGAATATTCCACGACCAAACGAATATTCCCCGACAACAATGAATATTTTATAATCACTTGCTTATTTTGAAATATTTGCGTATTTTACCCATAACTATCCACATTAATCAAATCAACCCTTACTATTTCAAAATAATAAATAGAGAAAATTAAATTTCATTAATAATAAGTTGAGGTCTTACAGTACTCGTTATCTCGCTCTAATAATTGAGCCCTGTTGACAACATCTGAATTGAGAGAAAATTTATGAGAAATGAGATATTGACGTATACCGGGTTTCAAACCTCTCAGAAACATCCGCGTCATACGTTCCTCATTCTCCACCAAATGAGGTGCAAACCTGGATAACTCTGCAAACTTCGCCTCGTACTAGGACACCGTCATGTTATTTTGTTCCAATCTAATTAACTATACTTCCTTCATATGACGAATACTTTCAGGAAAGTACTTGTCATTGAACAGTTTCTGAAACGTCTCCCAAGACATGCTGAGTGAGGCTGGATGGGTACGCTTCGCAGATTCCCACCAGTAATCTGCCTTATTACGGAACATAAAGGTGGCGAATGGAACCTTCTGTTCCTCCGTGCATCCCAAGACATAGAATATCTTGGTGATTTATTTGACCCATGTTTCTTCCTTAATCGGATCCGGCTTTCCCCAGAATTCTGGTGGTCCCAACTCTTTAAACTGCATGGCTGTGACAAACCGTGCGTTGTTATCATTTCCACCTGTATTTTGTACACGAGTCTCCCTTGCCTGATTTTGCATGAACTGTAAAAAGCTTCTAAACATCCCGTCGTTCATCATCTGCTCAGTGGTGTTGTTCACATGAGGAACATTGCCAGCCTGTTTCACGTTCTACTCGTTGGTGAGTAAAGGTGTCTCCACGGTCTCATTTACTCCACTGTTAACATTCTCAGTCGACATTCTCAAATACTTCCATAAAACAAGGGTTAATTAAGGAAATCAACGTATCACATAATATCCCTATATACTGATCAACTAACAAATAAGCTTAGTTAGTACACACTAGCGAAGGATTTACTCGTCTCTCCCCTCCTAGTTCTATTCCCCGATCTCCACCAGAGATCATATTCTTAAGCTCTGATACCAACTGTGACGCCCCAAAAATAGGTATACATCACCCATTCTGAGTCGTCAATAACATGGTACAGAAACAACTACAACTTTATTAATACAACACATAAACTGTGAGTTTAAATACAAATATTATCATCTAGACAATATCCACACCCAAATAAGTCCTCATTACAATTATTGGTACATTATTTTACAAAAATGGTGAGGACTACTAAAATGACTTTCTAGAAACTTCATTCCATACCCCGACTAGTACTCGCTACATTCTCGCCTCATAAGAAGAAAAATAGAACAAAAAGGAAAAGGGTGAGCTCAACTAGCCTAGTAAAGAATATTATGACTAAGATAACATAGAAAAAATTATCGTTAGGCTTCAACAGGAAAAAATATGATAAAATACAATAGACAACAAGTTTCAGATCAATATTTGCAGCGGAAATAATAATTCATAGATGAGTTAAGTAGAGAATGAAATCTACTATTATCTATGAATTTAAAAGTCCATCATCAATATTTTATCTCTGTAACATCAATAAATATTCATCTTGAATCAAATATTCATCTTTGCACTACAGGCCAAAGATATTCATCAGTCGGTCATATTCATCTCAACACCTGTACATCTTTGCACTACGGGCCAAAGATATTTATAAGAAAATCATTAATCTTTGCACTACAGGCCAAGATATTCAGTAAAATCATCATTTAGGACTGAGGATGATGAAAAATATTTTTAAAAAAAAGAATCCAGTGAAACAAAAGAACAAATATTAAGGATTCGTACTTTAAACAATCCGAGTTCAAAAATACTTCATTAATAATCATAGTGAAGTAAAATTCAAGAATGATCAAAACATAGATACAATCAAAGCTAGTATCCATAATAGATATTTTGGACAAAAAGCGAAATTTTAATTTTTCTGTGAATAGTGCTATATTCGTGAATAGTGCCGTATACGTGAATAGTAACTCCGACACTAAAAGACAAGAATTTCACAAGAAAAATCTTACCAATATTTAGGCATAATGATATTGAAAGAAATAATATCATTTTAAAAAAATAACATCTCTTACCTTGAAAAGACTGTACCTCTAGCTGTAATACCGGATATAGTGCTGAAGAGAACTTGCATCGTATAACAACACTCAAAGTATCAAAATACTCACAAGAATATGCTCGATAATATAGAGAGAGAAAGGGAGAGAAAACTTCAATTTCTGGTGTGATTTTCAATTCTAACCTAAACACCCTATTTATAGGAAAATACTTAGAATACCAAAGCAGACAATTTAATAAAATATTATTATTAATAACAAAATTCATACGCATCCTTTGAAATCAGATTTCCCACATGCCCACCTTCTAGATAAAGTAAGAAAAACATTTTTCATAAAATAAATAATTAAAACTTCCAAAAATCAATTATTTCGGAACTTTGGAACTTCAATAATTCATAATAAATAGCCCTTTTGTCAGAAAAATTTGAACCTTATGTCTTTTTCATAGGAAATTCTATTATCTACAACTTTGCAGAAGAAAGTTTTTCCAAATTCCAAACAAAAATTGATCGAAATTCACAAATAGGCGATTTTACAGGCTATAATTAAATTTCAGTCAAGAAATGGGGTCCAAAAACATGAAAAACATGTTTTAAATATTTTTAGTAATAAAAATACTTTTCCTCCTCGTATATTCATATATCCCACATTCATTGTAAAAATATCATCATTATTATATTATTAAAATATAATAATATATTTAAATGAATTATTTTATCAGAAAATACAAAATATTAATTTTTCAACAATTGTCACATTAAAATTTTCTCCACCTATATCCACATAAAATAAATATTTTTCATTATCATATAATAAATTAATAATTAATTATTTACAAATAATATTACAGAATCACAATACTGGCAACCAGGCTGTTCCCAGGACAGAGAAGGCTTTCTAATAAGGATTTTTCCTTTCTGGCGCGCAATTAGGTGACCAAACCTCTCTATAGATAGAACTTTTTAGACATTGTCAATAATGTTATCTAATAATATTATTCAAATAATATGAATTATTGATCCGATAATGGAAAATACTGTGTAATGACAATTATTGAAATAACAATAATATAAAATATCAACATAGCAATTATTGAATCAATAAAATAAAATATTGAACAGTAATTACTGTAACAATTATTGAGTAGTGCCTTCTTACGTAAGAATCAATAATTGGTGTAATATCGTGTGCTACTGTATTTTAACCACCGGGTATTCCAACAGTATTAACGGTAAGAACTACGCCGTTATTTATAAACAACTTATTTTTGTCATTTTCTTCATCCAATCGTCTTCCGTTATGAGGCCCACACAAAGCTGCACCGTCGTACGAATATTTTCCGACAGTAAGAATATTCCATGACCGAACGAATATTCTCCGATAAAAATGAATATTTCATAACCACTTGCTTATTTGGAATATTTGCGTATTTTACCCATAACTAATCACATTAATCAAATCAACCCTTACTATTTCAAAATAATAAATAGAGGAAATTTAATTTCATAAATAATAAGTTGGGGTCTTACAGTTACTACCAAAAAAATAAAATGGTTACCCTTCTATGCATGTTTGATTACCAACTGCACCTTTCAAACAATGTATCAGACACAACTTAGAAGTAACAAATACGAACCAATAGACAATGTCAAATCACTGGTAATATAATTAAATATGTAATCACATTTACATAAGTTCCAATAAACATTACAAACTCACTAACCATAACAAATGGTTATGGATATCCAACAAAAACTAAAGTACAAAACACAATTCAGAAGGACAATACAACGACAACCGAACTAATCAAAATCTGGTACAAATCTTCATGAAAATTCTCTATCAAGGCGGTTCTGATAAGATTCAGGTATGTTGTACCACTAATTGATTTGGCAAAGACTTTTGGAACTCTTAAGTCCAATCGTCTTGGTTGCCCAGGTTTCCGCTGATCTCATCCGGTTGGATCTTGAAGAACTAATAAAAGCCTTGAATGAACGTTGCAAAACTTATGGACTACCATTAAGCAAAATAAAAAGAGAGGGATGAGAGATTGTAGTGTTGATAGTGAATGAATCTGCGTTTGATAGAGATATGCTAACGTGAAAGTCAATTTGGAAAATAATAATTAACGGGAAGAGATAGGGGAGATAATCTTGGGTTACGATTAAAGGAATCCTAATTGCACTAATATTGTAAATAAATATGGGAAAAGTGTATTACTTTTGTAATTATTTTAAGGATGCACTATTATTGTAATTATTTCTAAAAATATACTAAAATATATAATTAATCCAATTTTTTTGAGCTAATATATTTAAGCCCAAAACCCAGCTTTTAGCGAGCGAGTTGGGTCGGCCCGCTGAACTTGTGCCTATTTTGTCAGGTCTAACATTAAAATAGATTTTTTCTGTAAAATTTTACAAAATTGTTATGTCAAATTGACTTTAAACAGATTTGTCACATCAGATTTCACACAGAAGAGAGAGATGACGTGCATGCTCAGACATAAATGAATGAAAATTAAGGAGTATATCAAATGAATTTCTTTAATAAAAAAATAATAATAGGAAAAACATAAAAGAAACTTTAAATAAAGTAAAATATACCTCCATTAGCTAAAATTAGGAACACTATATAATGAAAGAAAAATATGCAATTTTAAATAATAAATGAGTATTTATTTTTATATAATTTTATTTGAAGAAAAAATAAATAATTAAATGACAAATGAGTATATATTTTATATAACTAATTTTATTTAAAAGAATAATCATAAAATATTTAATTAAATAGCAAATAAGTATCATTATTTTATTTAACAATATATTTTAATTTAATGAACAAAACCTTAAAACAAGAAATATATATATATATATATATATATATATATATATATATATACAGAACGGATCAGGTGAGGGCTCCTTTACTTTGTTAAAATGCGGACTTTTTTTTTTGATTTTTTTTGATTTTTTTTAAACAACTAAAAAAAATATTTAATATTTTATGGAACTGATATTTTTCCATAATATAATATTTTGGGCGTGTTTTGAATACCTATACCAAAAGGTAGTGGTACAGTCTGCCCAGACTGTACATACATATTTTTGTTATACGTACCCAAATCACATCCAAAACATTGTATTATGAAAAAATTTCAGTTCCATAAAATATTAAACTTTTTTTTAGTTATTAAAAAAAAAACCAAAAAAAATCAAAAAAAAAAAATCCGCATTTTAACAAAATAAGAGAGTCCTTACCTGATCCTGACCCTATATATATATATATAAAACATCAGCATGTCTTCACCATCATTCCCATCCCTCCCCCTATCAATGCGCAACCCCAAACCATTGCCTTGGACTACTAATGTCCCAACCATGGGCAAATTTAGAAATTTTTCTCATCTGAATTTTAATTAATTTTTTATTGATATTAAATAAAGAAAATTTGAATTAATCATAATATTAAGTAATTATAATAATGTTTACAAATTACAAAAAAATATTCATAATTCAAATTAAAAAATGATTTTCAAAGAAAAAAAATATTTAGATGCAATTTAGAAGCTTATTTCAGTTACTTGTCATGATTCGATTTGAATGATTCTCTAATTACTCAAATCCTCAAACCAAATTTGCTTTTTATATTCAAACAAAATCATGAATTAATTTTAAAGAGTTTTGATATCTTTTTATAAGTTTCAAATAAGTTTTACTTGAAATAAGAGAAACAACCCATCCAAATTTTATACTCAGAACACTAAAAATTATACATGTCCATTAGTTAGATGCAGAGAAATAAAGTAATTATGACAACTGGAAATGAGGAGCTGCTCAAAGCTCAGAGTTATTTTCCATTTCTATTTCCCATTATAAAATAAGGCAAAATCATTTTAAGCTATCACAATAAAAATCAGAAACTACTCAACCAAAATGATTTCATTTTCAATTGAAGATCAAACAACCTAAAAATAAAAATCCAATCAGACCAAACAAACAGTTAAATCAAACAATCCTTCACAGTTCACACGTTGATGAACATTCAAAATAAAAAACTATACAAAAAATACTTTTAAGATTTTACCAAGTTTTAAACTAAGAAGATTTTTATTTTTGTATTTAGAATTGGTTTATGAATTCAGGTTATGATTGAAGAAACTATTATTAATAACTTAACTCCTTATATACAGACAAATTATTCTCACATGTTTCGATGTGAGATTGGGATATTACAACTCCCCCACTTAATCAAATCACATGTTTAGAACACTGGTAAACCGGCAAGCATATGTTAGAATATACCAGATGCAGGCACAGTCTGCATCAACAAACATAATTTTTAAATTAAACTGCTCGTGCAGCCTTGGGAACTATGAATTCAATATATCGAGGATTTTCTCTTATAGGTCACAAGTTAAGGATTTTAAGAAAGCTTTAGGCAACAAAGATTTATCTTTGTCCTTGGCCTTTGCTAGAAGTGTTGTTGCAAGTTCAAGCTTGTCCTCCTTTACCAGGGAAGATCCCACGGATAGACCTTGTGCCTTGTAGAACGTGAAGATCATACCTCCACTCCAATCTTGGAGGATACCTTTGAACCACCCACAATGGCAGCAACATCATACAGATGTTACACATTGAATCTTGTGAACATCATACAGGATGCTAATGCTATACTAGAAATTTTAATCTTACACATTTGAACTCGCCCTTGATAGTCGAATCCCTCATCTGGATTATTGCTCTGCATAAAATTTGGACAGTTCCAAGGCATGTACAATGCCCTGGAGCTTGCAATGTAATCAAAGGACCTCGTATTGTCACACATCTACCCATCTAAACCGGCAAGCATATGTTAGAATATATGGGCAATCATTTCTTTTCTATGCTTGTCATCTCTGTAATTAGTTGAGCTATAAAAATACTACTACTATTACTTCTTCCTCATAATCCTAATCGTGAACTTCATGGAATCAGACCGAATTCATAAAAATAGTATTAATACTTCATCATAATCCCATAACTTTTCATTTCACCCCCTCTAATGGCAACTAGCAAGTGGCTGTGGCAAGCTCCTGTCCCCTTTCCTTTTCTTTTGATTACGTCTGGAAATCATCAATCTCTGTGATTCAGCTGAGTTTAACTTAAGTTACATCACTAGATATAAAAGTGACACTTTTCAAAGACATAATAGTAAAAAGACTATATTGGCTGCATAATAAATACAAAAGACAGGGAAATTATTTATATGTAGACAATTTCACGATGAAGTTGTATTGCGACTTGCGTGAAATTATAAGAGATGAGATAGGATAAATTAGTACTCTTCTCCGTCTCATGATAAAAGTCCTTATTACTATTTGATTTGGGTAGTCCCATGTTAAATGTCTATTTTCCTTTAATAACCAAACTTTTACACATATTTTCCTATTATACCCGTAACATTAAATATCTCATACTTTTCTTATTCTAATTCTCTCCATATTTAATGACATTATTATGGGCAATTTTGTCATTTCATTCATCTTCTTAATATGTGTGAAAAGTCCACCAGGACTTTTATCCTGAGACGGATGGAGTATAAAACCCTTCTTAATTCCCTCTTTCCTCGTGCATCCACATATATCGGTATTTTACTATTAACGTAAATTTATCGTCACATGTAGCAAGACCCAAAGAGAAATGGAAGAATTTAGACCATTGATAAAATTAATACTACCATTCGAAAGTGTTAGTTAAGAAAATTACATTAAATTAAAAATTACATTCTTAACAGGCTCCACTAGCAACAATAACAGGACCAAACAAAGATGAATCTAAAGGCCATCTTCTTTCCAAATGGGATAAACAAGAAAAAAAACAGAGAACAATCTTTAGAAATACATTAATAGTAGTAGTAGTTGAAATCACAAGCATACCCTACTAAACAAAGAACAATACTACAGTTTTCATGCATGGGTATTGTTTGCAATGTAATCGAAGGACCTCGTATTGTCACGCATCCACCCATCTAAACCGGCACCAATTGGCAAGAACTTATGAATCAAAGCAATGAGAGCAGGATCCTGATCTTTTTTTGAGAGTAGATCCAGTAACATGGAGGTAGTAGATGCATCTGCGGAGAAGCCTCGGCAAACCATTTCCTCTAGGAGTATAGTTGCTTTATAATACTTCTTATTAAGAAAACATCCACGGATAATAGTGTTGAAAGTGTCACCATCTGGCAAGCAATCATTAGCTTCCATTTCAATAAGCAGCTTCAGTGCTTCCTCAAGTAGCCCTTCACAACAAAGTCCTTGAATCAACTTTGTGTATGTCTTAACATCTAGTTGCAACCCGTTTGAAGGAAGGTTATCAAAAAGATTAATCATCTTATGAAGACTTCTACTTTTGCACAGTCCGTCAATGAGAATATTGTAAATAGGTATGTCAGGAATCAGACCATTAAATTCCATCATCTTAAACAACGACAATGCTTCATCAATATAATGGTTCTTGCACATACCATCTAATAAGATACCATATAAGTAAAGATCTGGGGTCTGGCCCTGAGCTTGCATCTCATTAAAAAATTCCAGTGCTGAAGCACATCTACCTATCTGAAATAACCCCTGTAAAATGGTGGTGTAAGTAACAATTGTGGGTTTCAAACCTCTATGGGCCATTTCTCGAAAGAGATGCATAGCTTCATCCACCTTCATCTTTTTGCAATATCCATTTATCAAAATGGTATAGCTAACACTATTTGGCACAATCCCCCTATTCACCATGGTCCTCAACACTGCCGTTGCTCCATCCATTTCACCTCGCAAACAATACCCATGCATGAGCCCACTGTAGGTGACCACATTAGGGCTTCCACCTCTTTGAATAATTATTTCAACCACATTCTTTGCATCCTTTACATTCCCTTTTTTGCAAAGTGCATCAACCAATTTAGTAAAGGAATACTGTATCCGGTACCATCCCATTATTTATCATTGTATTAAACACTCTCAATGCTTCATCCATTTTACCTAGCAAACAATACCCATGCATGAGCCCACTGTAGGTGACCACATCATGGCTTCCACCTCTTTGAATAACTATTTCAACCACATGTTCTGCATCCTTTACATTCCTTTTCTTGCAAAGTGCATCAACCAATTTGGTAAAGGAATACATATCCGGTACCATCCCATTATTTATCATTGAATTAAACACTCTCACTGCTTCATCCATTTTACCTAGCAAACAATACACATACATGAGCCCACTGTAGGTGACCACATCATGGCTTCCACCTCTTTGAATAATTATTTCAACCACATGCTCTGCATCCTTTACATTCCCTTCCTTGCAAAGTGCATCAACCAATTTAGTAAAGGAATACATATCCGGTACCATCCCAATATTTATCATTGTATTAAACACTCTCACTGCTTCATCCATTTTACCTCGTAAACAATATCCATACAGGAGCCCATTGTAGGTGACTGCATTCGGATTCTCACCTCTTTGAATCATTATTTCAAGCACATTCTCTACGTCTTTTACCTTCCCTTCCCTACCAAATGCATGGACCAATATAGTAAAGCAATGCACATCTGGATAGATTTTTCTACTTTCCATGTCGTTCAACAATCCGACAGCCTCCTCCCATCGACCAAAATTGCATAGGACCTGAATTAATGAACTGTAGGTGACAACATCCGGTGATATTCCCTTTACAATCATTTCAGAGAAAATATTCAAAGCATCAGCAAACAATTTTTCTTTGCATAAACTATCAATAATCGTGCTATAATCTACAATGTCAGGCGTATACCCACCTTGTTCCATCATTCTGAGAAACTGAATAGCCATGGACGTGTTTTCTGATTTGCAAAGCCTATTTATAACAGTTCCATACATAACTCTATGAGGGTCAATTTCTTTATCCCTAATCAACTTCTCAAACAATTCCACCGCCTCCACAACCTTATTATCTCGAAAGAGAGCCCTTATCAGAGTACTGTAGGTAAACATATCCGGCACATAACCACCCTTGAATACACCAGCTAAAAGAGCAAACCCATAATCGACTCGATTCAAGTGACAATAACAGTTTATGACAGCCGTCATAGTACATATATCAACCGGAATTCGTGCCGTGCACATTTCTTTAAACAGAGAGACAACAGTTGAGTAATGTTCCATTCTGACAATAGCAGCTAATAGTCTATTGAAATGGTTAATAGCTGGCAAAGGGTGCATTTTGAGCATTCCATCGAACACAATAAGAGCATCATTGAGCTCAGCAAATCCAGATTTGCATTTATGAGACAATAATTGATATAATTTTATCAGATCCGTTATTATTAAGAGAGGGACAAATTTAGGATTGGGATTAAATGGGTTCCTCAAGATTCTAGTAGTAGAACTAGTACTATGAAATGAAACAGTATCGGCTAACAAAAAAGGAATCAATTTGAGCGAAAGCAAAGACGCACCTGTTCTTCTGTAATAAGTACCAGCTACCATTTGTACTCTCTGAAAACGAAAGCAATTCTACAAAATCCCCTCTTAATCTTTCCCCTGAATCCCCTAGATCCCTTATGAGTACGAATCAGAAAAAAACAATGAAATCAAAAACAGATGGATTATGAGAGATTAGGTGTGGAGTCAACGAATAAGGGTTGAAGGGAGACTTCGCTGAAGAGAAGAAGGACGAATAAGGGTTGAAGAGAGACTTTACACATCGTTTGTCCCAAATATTTTAGATTTTCTTACTTCTATTTTCGTGCTAAAAATTACTCCACTTCCACAGTTAACGAGTAAAAAAAATAGTCACTTGTTTTCAAAATATTAAACCATAATATATTAAAACTATTAAACTTTTAAATTTTAAAATTAGAGATACAATTTAATTTTTACCAATCTCATGTATTGATAATTAGTTTCGCAGTTTTAATTCGACATAAGTTTATTGCAGTATATAGCACGACTTTTGAATTAATATGTCGTCATCTTTTGACCTTTAAAGTCAGATTGTATCTCTAATTTTAGAACGGAGGGGTATAAATTTTTTAAAGTCAACTTTAATTTTTTTTCTAAAAGGTATTACTCATTATACGTTTTTATTTTCTTATAATTTTTAATAGAGTAATGTTAAGAGTCCCTCAAATGGGCTTCAAATGATATGACATTAAATATTTTAATGATAATTTATGATATAATCAATGACATGAGATCTATTTAACCTGATGACATATCATTTAAGACACTTTTTGATACAAAAAATTTGATACCCCTATAATCACAGTCATCTACCTAACCAATATTACGATACTCTAGAGTTGTGCATAAGTATTAAGAAAATGATTGTATAGCATTAAATATACTATCAATTGTCTATATTGCCCTTATATTAGAAGAAGAGAGTGTTATTTATTGGGCAAAAAATATTGAGAGAACAAAAGTTATATTTATTACTTGTGGTAATATTGGAAACTAAATAATTAATGCTTACTTTAAATTCTCAAACGACTTATATTTAAGAACAAAAATATTTCTTTAAAACGACTTATATTAAGGAACGGAGGGAATATCATTTAAGACACCTTTTGATACACATTCTACCGTCACTTGCACAATAGTTGGCATCACTTATCAGTCACCAGACTTTTGAACTTTTGAACTTTTGAACAGTCTATAGCTTGTAAGAAGAATGTTATGCACTGCATACAAATTGCCATAAGAAACAAACAAACTGTCTTGCAACGGATCATTACTGTAGCTTATACTGCATTTTAATTCCATGAACATCTCTGTAGATACAACTAGGTGAAAGTCAAGTTCCAATCTTATCTTTATGTATGCAGTACTCCTTGTTTGGCTCCATATTGACTTTTGGAAGTGCAATCACAAATGGGCCCATTCCTTGGCCGGAGAGGGGTAAGCACAGCGCCATTCCAATGAATCTGTCTGTGTACTACTAAATGCGACTCTGAAGGACATTCTGTGTAATGTAAACAGGCATTGGAGTGTAATAGGAACAGCAATACACTGGAGGGTGGTTAGCATTAACAGGTGAAACAGTATAATTGTGAATTTCAGTTACTGTTAAACCTTTTCATAGGGGTTCATAAATTAAAAATTAAGATGAGTAACGCCCCTAACAGCAGGCTCGCTTGTTTAAAGGATAATACCATGTGCTGTTTTGCTTTTGGGTCTTTGTATCATTCTTCCAGAGACTCCCAGATGCATGGCTGGTAAGAAATACAAGGCATGAGGAAGTATGTTGCACACTCAGCTAGTAGTAATTCTTGGGAACTTTGTTCTGAAACTAAGAACATGAGAACACAACAAGCTGGATTGAATGAATAATTTTATTAACAGAGACTTTGGCTTAAATAGCCCTCAATACATGATCTTAACGGAAACAAGAAAGCAGCCCACTTAGCGGAAATAAGTCCAAGTGCATGGTTACATCAACTTGGAACAATTCAAATACTAGTAGATATCTCTAAAAACTAGGAGATATCCTAAAGACCAGGACATTATTCTAACAAAATAACTTCACTAAACTCCTTCATTCCCTCCCTTAAACTAAATACTGTAAGGTAATTAGTTTATACCAGAAATTTCACATACTCCCAACAAGCTTTCGAAG